>JAOTRJ010000048.1:26156808-26172146 GCA_028564905.1 Leptodoras praelongus | reverse complement strand
GTTTTTAAATGATAGGATTCAAAAAGACCTCTACTGAGAAATGAGAAAAGTTCTTTGACAGCATTACATCATATTCTCCGGAGAAAAATAAAACAAACAAACAAATAAACACAAACAAAAAACAGTAAACCAGTATATATAGTGATATATTTTTGTCAGCAAAATTAAGCTACATGGAAAAATTCAGTTCTGTACATGCAGTCAAAGAGTACTGTGTTAGTGCCTTTTTAAGGGTCAGTGAAAGAGCAAGTGAACATACAGCCCACTGGACCCATTCAACTGTCCCACAGCCCTTGCCCCACTCCCCAGTGTAGCCAACCTTTCCAATAACATCCCAGACTTCCACACACATCATCAGAAAGATGACCAAGATGGGCTAAGCAGCTATATTAACAATTCAGTTACACAAATCGCACTTGATTACCTGAGCATATTCATTCCCAAACTTATGCGATTATGTGTACCCTTTCAAATATGGGCAAAGTAATCAATCATATTGCAAATATTAGCAAATCTCTTTCCAAAAAAAAGCAATACATTATGGAGAAAGACATCACAGATCCTATTAACTGGAACCTTGGGTAAAGATGTTTTAATCCAGAACATGTGCAAGTACTTCACATCCTGATGAGCGTGATTTTAATGATATCTGCATCCAAAATGCTACAAGTCTAAAGGTATCTCTATATTTTGCTACATTATGTTAAAGCTACATTCAACTACAACAAGGGCAAATGAGTTGTGCCTGATGTCAAAAAAAAAAATCATGAAGACCTAAAGCCCTGATATGTGCTCAGTTTGTGTGTGTTGGCACCTGTGTTCATTCTTAGGAATAATGATGGTCTTATTGATTTGCCCTTGATGTATTAAATGATGCATTTAGTGGCATGAGCCAAAGCTTTTGTGCTTTCTAAAATTATTTCTCTTTGCACTGGTAATATTGTCTGCCAAATAATTATCAAAATGTGGTGGAGAGAGCTGGGGACACACTCAATACCTTATATCTGCAAAAACTGCTTAAATATTGAACAAATAATGAAATTACAATTAGGTTTAAAAGACATGATTCACTATTCAGTAATGTTAACTAATTTTAATATAATGTAGCCATCTAGTGCCAATTATAGATATTGCAACCCTCATTTTGGTTCAGACTGTTATGTATTGCTTGTGTTAAATACTCTAAGCCAACAAGAGAGATCAAATATCATGGGTCCACTCTAATAATCTGAATTCTCTGTTATTTGGCATCCAAGACTAAAGTTTTACTATTTAACTTCAGACACAGCTAGCTTACTCTACTTTTACTAACACAGTGAGCGCAATAGATAGAATAAAAAAGGAGTAGTGGGAGCCTGGAGTAAGAAAAGAAATTCATACCGAAAAACTGCTACATGTATTCTGTTTTTGTCCTTAGTTGTCTGTTAAAATACATCTCATACTATAGTAACATCCCTGTCTGACACCACGGCATCAGAGTTCTGACAAGCGGCAATGAATTTCTGCTAATGGGATTTGATTGGCTAATGCTTTTGCATTAAAACAAATGAAATGTAAGAGTACTAGAGATTCTTGACTAGTTGAAAGTTCAGACATCACTGTCCAATGTGACCTTCTGGGTTGGACACAAACAGAAAAAATGTCACTGCATCACTGTGGCAAAACCCAGCGAAAAAGATGCAAGGCTGTGTGTCAGCCAGTGAAGTGATTTTGGCCACAGCCAGGGTGCCGAAAAAGCAAACTTAAAAATCTAAAACTCAACCTTAGTTTTAATGGTTTCCATAGTCCATAGAATTCCCATTGGAGCAAAAAAAGTCTTCCTTGAATGACAGTGTGTGTGTAAACATGACATCATTACTCACAGATTCTGGATCCATTGTTCTCGTTAGAGGACAGGACTACAGACGACATTGTAATGCTCAGTTCTGAGCGGAAGTGGAGCACAGCTGGGGTTTCCGTGTTTAGGGAGACAGCTGACTCATCCCTTGTTGTGATATCATCACCACCGTCCCAGTCTCTGGCACCATCACGGCAGTTGTAGTCACTACCTTGATCCTGGTGCATCGTGTGTATATGTGTCACAGTTAACTTGCATCTCACCACCGAGCTCACACACATGTGCAGCAATGAAGCCCCGTGTCATACTTCACTTTCAAGGCTGGAAAAGTGAGCAGAGCCACGTCGTGAGCACAGGCTTTTTGCTTTAAGGGGCAGATGGGGTGAGTAGAAGCGCCGCGGCTGGGGCACAGAGCGCAGTCTCTGGTATTGAAGTTTAGCACTAGCACTAGCCCCTTTTGTGTTACCAGGAGATAATACTGGTGGGGGAGACATGGATGCAGAAGAAGGGGGTTGTGGGATGTTCACAGGGAGGGAGGAGTGTGCAGAGCTTGCAGGGAGTGAAGGCAGTAATGATTGAGTAGGGGAGGATGCTGGCTCTGAATGCTGAGCTTGCTGGGTGCTGAGGTTGGACTGGCTGCCAGATTTGGCACCATCAGGTTTGGGGGGAAGCTTAGGTCGAGAACTCGCATTTAGACTGTGGCAGTGGGGCAGCAGCTCCTCCTGACTGTGGGAAGTGGCACTGCCCCGTTTGGACCGACAAGGGACTCTGCTGTGGCTAATCTGTGTGTATGAGCATGATCCCATATCCTGCTCCTTCCCTCTGGCCCTCTTTCCTTTGCTCTTTGACCTATTGTGACCACGTTTCTCACTCTTCATGGGCAGCTTATCAACTGACCAATACCGTCGAGGGGGTGGTAGTGATGCTGGAGGAGGTGGCCATTGTGAGCCAAGACCCCCACTTCCACCCCCAGAGCCCCATCCAACCCCTGAGCCTGAGCCCCAAAAATCTCCACCCCACCCTTCAGTTCGACCTAATATTGAATCATCTCTGCTGTTGATGCTTCCCCCTTTCTCTCGGGCAGGGTACGTGCCAAAGAACCAACCCCCACCTCCAATCCCACTTGCCCCTTCTGCCCCATTGCCCTCCCAGTACCTTTCAAACTGGCCAAACTCCCCTGAGGAGCCATCATCAGAATAACTCTCATCTGCTCTAATTCGATCCCTCTCAGATTCAGACACAGCCCCTCTGCCCCCTGCCCTTCTTGCTCTTCCCTCCACTCTTACCCTCTCTTGCTCTCTTTCCTGTTCCTCCTCTTCATCATCATCTTCCACTTCATCCTCAGAGTCCCACTCATGAAAGGACAGGCCCTCTCGGGTGTGTGCCCGGCCCCTCTCATAGTGTAGGAGCAATGGTCTACGCTCACCTCCCCTCCCTGTCACCTCTCGCTCTGTCCCACTACTCCTCCTTCGCTTGGCTGATGGAAGAAAAGTATGTAATGAGGAGGGAGGTGAACCTCCAGTTACTTCTGTACCGCCTCCACTGACCCAGAATTTGACAGAAGCAGGAAGTTTGTTGAGATTTGAGTATCTCTTACCGGATGGTCTATGCCGTGCATGGCTACTCTTTGGCCGTCTTTCTCTACTCCGGCCTCCTCCACTCTCCTCATCTTGTTCATCTCCCACATCCTCCCCTCCATCCCTCCTCTCTCGCTCTCTCTCTCCTTCCCACCCTAAGACACTGCCCTTTTCTCCAAATGTACTCCGGTACTGGTTAGAGAAGGAGGCATACTCCCCCTCTCGGTCTGCATCACCCTCTCCCTCTCTCTCTACCTCTACATCACCTTCATCTGGCTCGGAATGCTTTCCAGTGGATGCCTTCTTCTTCTTCTTTGCCTTCATCACCTTTTTCTTTTTTTTCTTCACCTTCCGCCGCTTACGCTCCCTCTCCCTTTCACGTTCCTCTCTCTTTTTCCTCTTCTTGTTTTTTTTCTTTTTCTTTTTCTCTTTCTCCCTGTCTTTCCTGTGTCTTTTCTCCCTTTTCCGTTCAGCATCACCAGATCCTCCCCCGTTCTGTACTCTCTCCCTCTCCCCCCATCCTGCCCACCACTCTTGGAGTTGGGCAAGCTGGCTGCCACCTCTATCTCTCAATCTACCCTCCCTCTCTCGTTCACGCTCTCCAAATGGACCACGGGGCTTACGTGGGGGAATAGGGGGCGGTGGTGGCCCATGTGTAAGGGATCTGGGGGACAGGATGGAGCGCTCCCTCTTATTAAGTCGATTATGTCCCTGAAGAAGACTAGACTCCTCTGTCAGCTCATCTAAGTCTTCCTCTTCCTCTTCCTCCCTATCTCTGGTGCTGCGTGAGGTAGTGCTGGAGGTGGTTGAGGGAGAGGTGGATCGAGAAGAAGAGGCAGAGGATGTGGTCGATGAACTAGTGCTAGAGGTGGAGGATGAGGTGGAGGTGTAAGGAAGAGAGAGAGAGGGCGATGGTGGTGTGTATGTTGGAGAAAGTGGTACAGGTAATGGAATAGGAAGAGGTGGAGATGGTCTGGGCCTACGACCCATGTCCCTTCCACCTCCTCTCCGGCCTAGGGGAAGAATGTTCTCATATAGTGGGCCACCAGACTCTTTAGTTTTTTTGGGCCTCCGTTTCCTCCAAAGGGATGTGGGAAGAGGAGGAGAGGGGTGCTGCAGTGGGGGGTTAGGTGGCAGTGGGGCTGGAGTCTGACTTTTGGGTGGCAGCCTAGGGGTACCCAAAGACTTCACCCCCTTCCCCTGACCCCCTCCACCAGTACACACTCCCACCTTCTTCCCCACCCCATGGTCCATGCCCTTCTCCTGGTAGAAAGCCAAGCTAGCTGGTGGGGGTTGCTGATGGTTCCTGGGAGCTGATTTTGGAGTCTGAGTGCCTGCTTGTTGGTCCATACATGGCCCCAAGCCTTCAGGGTCAATGGGGCCATAGTACCGCTTATATCCATCCAAAGTGCTTCCAGCTGGTACACTCCCTGCCCATGTAGGAACTATTTTTTGTGGGAAGGTTCCCATGTCAGATAAGCCCCCTCTGAGATTCATGGGTGTGGTGGCACTGGTAGATTTGGGCAGCCTCCAGCGATCCACTACAGCCAATCTGCGGTCAGGCCGGGGCAAAAATGTGGAGCATGGGAGAGGGGCACCCAGAAGTGGTGTGGTAGAAGGCCCCATAGATCCACCAGAATGTACCACAGCAGGAGGAGACCCAGGAAGAGGGGTTTTATAGGACTGTGGAGGCTGAGTTGGGTGTTGTTGCTGCTGCTGCTGTTGTTGTGGCACCATGGCAATGGCTTGGTTGGTGACACCTGCAGTGACAACATGGGATGAGGGAGGGGCTGACACCACAGAGGGATGATGGTGGGTGGAAATGGTGACCTTGGGTCCACCTTGGGCAGTTTCATCCTCAAAACTGCAACAGCTATACATTCCCTAAGAAAGAAAGGAGAGTAAAGTAAAAAAGGCATATTTTGCCAATAGAGGTGTTATTTTGCTAGATTTCACAAAAATAAGATGCTATGGTCTGATATGATTTTGCAGTAAGATCAGCTATTCTGGTTGTATATGGGGATTTGGAATTTAGGAAAGAGACAAAGTCTGAAGTTAAAGTATTACACACCACCCTTATAGGTTACAGCATCCATTCTACCATATCTGTCTGCTTGCATTTGTCTGCCCTGCTTACCCTGCTGAAGGCAAGTAGAAAGTCCAGTTTGCCAGACTGGCCCATTCCACTCATACAATGGCGAAGCCTCCAATAGACAAGGTGCTCCCAGGCAAACACCAGCAGACTCAGACCCATGGCCACCAGCAACATGTAAAAGACTCCAGCCATATTGTCGATGTCCAGCTTGGAGCTCATTACTTCAATCTTATCATTGTGGCATATCCCTGAAAGCCAGAGACGCTCCAACATCTCAATTTCATCTAAGAAGCAAAGAGAAGAGAACAGTGTATGTGTATATATGAATCACTCACATCAGTTCAACACACACTAACACACCATCACCACATCAGTATCACTGGAGTGGTGACCTCTGGGGGTCCTGGTTCTGACCAGTTGTCTGACCAATGTTAGCTTTTAAGTTACTTTACAATGACCCGTTCTAAGATTTTTGCTCAGCTATGTGTGATCTGCCACCAAAGATGCCATGTTCTAATTAGTTTGAAACATCTAGATAATATCAGGAAAAGAAAGCTGAACAAAAGAATTGACCAAAAGAATTTGGGCAAGTATAAATATGAACTGTTTGACAAATTTGTTAGGCATAAAGCAGACTAGGACCACAAACTGTATTCAGACCTCTAGATCTCTAGAGGCAATCTACTAGTCATTTTAGTGCACCTTGGCATCACACAGGTTGTTTGGCAGCATGGGCAAAGGCTGGCAAGAGACAGGCATGGTTAAGTGGGCATAATTTTACAGGCACACTTTAACACCCTTTAACCTGGGCCAGTGGCCAGACATGGCACCATCTGTGTGACCTACAGCCCCAGTTCCACCAACCAACCAACATCACTCTAATGCCAGCCACAAAGCTGGGTCAGACCGAAGAGAATTTCACCAAAACTATCTGACAGTTTATTACTACAGTAACCAACAAATATTTTTTTTATTTTATTTTAGCAATAGGACTAGGATATATTAGAATTTTATACAAAAACCATTACCCTGGTATTTAATAATACTGGAAATATTTCATCTAGTGGCTTTAGATGACATGTACTTCTAAAACATAATGTATAATTTATGAGGTTGTGAGTGTAAACTTGTAGTTTTAACAGAAATAAAAACAAAGAAAAGAGCCTTTTCATTACAGAAATTATTTAAATGGAAAGTCCTTACAAGAATAGCATTCAAATGTGTGTGTGTATGTTTTAAAAAAAGGATGCTGTAATAACAAACACCAAATTAAATTATTTGAATGCTTGTTTTTGCTATCAGAAAAAGAGCACAAGAAATAAAAACTGCAAGTAAACAGTACTGATGGTTGTAAACCCTCTGATGAAAGTCTAACAGGTGGTAAAGAGTGAGACATTACTGTCAGAGAAGTAGGACTGAAAGATTAGAGGTGCATGTAGAGAAGACAGGGATTACAGTCAGCAGGTAGGAGAGGGTAAAGAGAATAGAAGAGAGATACATAGAAGCACCACCTGTGAAATGCTCTTAAAATGCAGTGGGGAAAAAATCCTATTCGGCCTACAAAGCAAGTCATTAGTGTCAACAACCACTAAACCTTTCATAGTTTTTAATGTTTAAAAAGTGAAATGGGTATAGATTTACAGAAAATAAAACCACAGAAAATGTACTTGGCTGTGTTCCAAGAGAAATACAAACGACACAATTCATTTTGCATATAGAACTGTCATGCCAGAGTTAGCTGTTTAATTGTGGCATTAGCTGATAGGACCTGGCATTAGTGAGACGCTCTCACAGCAGGGAACTGGCAAACACACAGACACACACACACAGACACACACACACACACTGAATACCAGTAAGTACAAAAAATAAAAGTAATCAAATAAACCATCAATGTATGAGCACGAGAAACCATATGAATGACAAAGTATCACTGTTTGGACAAGTGTGTGTGAATTGATGCACTGAACTTATCCTTTAGAATGCAAACTGTATGTATCATGCCAATTTGAGTCAAAGGACTATTATTTTTAAAAATTCTATTATATATTCTATAATATACTATCATAAAAACAGTTCAAGGCTGCACTGGACTGTGGGGTGCCATGTTTATTTTATGTTTTATCTGCTGGGTTTGTGTTTATAAGTTGCTTGCTATAGCTTTGCATTTTACTGTGTGGCTCCCTTACGCTAAATATCTACACAAATAAATAAATTCTTCACTTACATGCACACATACTCCCAGATATTACACGGATATTCCTTTATTACAGTAATGCTTCATTTCTCCACATTGCTATGTAAATACTTTATCCATCCAGGACTAACCATTAGACCACTTTAACCCCCTTTAACCATCTTATCCTGGCTACAACCACAAGGTCAGGCTCTTACCATCCCCAACCAGCTGTAGCAGGGCCAGGTCCAGTGGTCGTTTCCAGCGGGAGTTCTTAATGAGAGCAATGCCATATCCTGTGGTGGCAAACACTTTACCAGAGCCTATAGTCATCACTTTACACCCCTCGTCCTTACGAGCCATGTAGTTCAGCACTGCGGCATCATAGATAAATGCATCTAGCTTACTGCAGGGTGAAGGAGAGGGAGAGAGAGAAATACAGAGAGAAAAGGAATTGCTGAGAAGGCAGGGTGAGAATGTCTGCTTTTCAGATCTATCAGCAAATACAAAATTTAAAGAAATGGCTGACAACCACATTGTATGATTAACAATTTACAACACTGAACTGTAAACAGATAATTGTGTGGCAATATGCAAATATATAGAGCAAAATAAAGACCTACAGTATACACCTTTGGGATGTCATTAGTTAATTTTCAGAAGATAAACTGTAATCTTTTTTAGGTAGTCTATTGTAATACACTTGAACGCAGTATTTAGCTCTTGTACTAAGATGGAAAAGACATGGCCCACAAGGTCACACACCATTGAAATGCAGCAAGTATGCTAAGTAAGTTTTGTTTTCTTGCCTTAGCCATTTTAGCATTGATCATATTCATTTGTCTTATTATTCATGACGTTGCTCTCCGGATGCTTTTAGCCAAACTCCTGGGCACTGAATCATACAAAGACATCCACTTCATACACCTAAGTGGTTTAGAAGGTTCCTTAATTATTTAGCACTGGTCACCTTCTGAAACCTTCAGTAAGATTAATGGAGAATATTTCATAATGTGCTTGGCTGTGGTTTGTTCTGTTTCTCTAATTCTGGTGTGACAAAGTAGTTTGTAAAAAGGGCATTTTGTTCATGATACACCAAAGAGTTAAAGTCAAATGTCCAATATAATTTAACTACAGTCTTAAGTGACAGGGAGGTACATTTCTACCCAATTACATGGGAAGACGGTTCAGGTTACGCTTTGTATGGAGTTTCAAATGTCCTCTCTGTGTCTGTGTGGGTTTCCTCCAGGTTGTCTGGTTTCCTGAGCTAGTGAATGGACTGATTGCACTAAATATGTTAATGAATGTGTGTGCATGGTGCACTGCCATGGAAGGGCATCCCATCCCGGATGTATTCCTGCCTCATGCTCAATGGATCACCACAACCCTCACCAGGACAGAGCAGTTAAAGGTGAATGAATCTGAGCATAAATGATCATGTATGCAAAATTAGGTATCTACACCACTATAGTTATGGCTATTATTATTATTATTATTATTATTATTATTATTATTATTATTGCTGTTTTAACCTTGTATCTTGCGCAGTGGCATGGCAAGTTACCCTGGATCCATATGCAAAAAAACTATTGTTCAATACACAGGTGGATTATGAGCCAGACTTGATGTGGTGCATCATCCTCCTACAATCGATATCACTATTTAACATTAGAAAACAGTATAGCCCTGTCTGACATGTATTGATCTGTGGAGGTTTTAAGTTTTAGAATTAGGCTCGCCTAGAACACAGAGTGGCGTATGGTGTTGTTTGTAGACCACTTCAACAAGTATCAGGTACAAGCATTCATAGTCTACATTCAATAAAGCTACTGACAGCAGCTCAGAGTCACTAGAAGCAATCAGAAGTGCAGTGTATTAATAACTGGCATTGCAATAAAATAGCTTAACTGAATCACGAAAAGGGCACAGTGGACTTAACCACTGCACTGATCTACAGCAGTTTCTACATGATACTCTCTGCTCCTTTTTTCCTACTCTGCTCTTTTAGATTCTACACTTTATTGCTTATATTGTGCCCTTTTATTTTTACTGAAAAGGTAGTGGGTACATTACATACACAGATCAGCCATAACATTAAAACCACCTCCTTGTGTCTACACTCTTTGTCCATTTTATCAGCTCCACTGACCATACAGGTGCACTTTGTAGATGCACAGACCCTTTTATGCTGTTCTTCAGTGGTCAGGACCCCCACAGCACCACCACAGAGCAGGTAGTATTGGGTGGTGGATGATTATGAGCACTGCAGTTACCCTGATTTGGTGGTGGTGTGATATTGTGTGTTGTGTTGGTATAATTGGATCAGACACTTCAGTGCTGTTGGAGTTTCTAAACCCCTCAGTGTCACTGCTGGACTGAGAATAGTCCACCAACCAAAATATGCAGCCAACAGTGACCTGTGGGTAGCATACTATGACTGATGAAGGATTAGAGGATGACTAACACAAACTGTACAGCAACAGATGCGTTACTGTTTCTGACTTTACATCTACAAGGTGGAGCAACTAGGTAGGCATGTCTAATAGAGTGGATATTGAGTGGACCCAGTGTTTAAAAACTTCAGCAACACTGCAGTGTCTGATCCAATCATACCGGCACAACACACACTCACACCACCACCACATCAGGGTCACTGCAGTGCTGACAATCATCCACCACCCAAATAATACCTGCTCTGTGGGGGTCCTGACCACTGAAGAACAGCGTAAAAGAGACTAACAAAGTAGGCAGTTAAACAGATGGACTACAGTCTGTATCTTTAGAACTACAAAGTGCACCTGTATGGTCAGTGAAGCCGATAAAATTGACAGATACAAGAGTGTAGATACAAAGAGGTGGTTTTAATGTTATGGCTGATCAGTGTACAGTGTATATTCCATAATTCCTTCTGTGCTGTATTTGAAATGACCTTCATTCTAGAGGTTAACCAACTGTCTAATAATCATGCAAATAAGTGCATTTGGTTATTTTCATAAAATTACTTGAGGGAAATAATATTATTTTTAGATGTCATAAGCTACAGCCTTATGGAGTAACACTAACTAATTATAACCAAAAATATATCATTATATCACCACTGTTACTATTAAAAATTTCAATGCATGTTGAAATACATTTATGTACTAGATATATAATAATATATATATAATAATATAATTAATAACGAATAATAATGAATAATAATATATTTACAGGAAAACATTAAAAGGTGCATTTAGGTGAAAAATAATCTTTACAGATTGATTTTGAAGGAAGCAACAAACTAAAAGTGTATCCTCCAAACTATGTTCCTGCCTGACTATAATTTTAAATGTAACAAACAATGATTTGAAATAAAACATTTTTCAAATTAGTTTTGAATATGTGCATGTCATTCTTTTATTTGTTTCTTTGGTGTCATAATTATTTTTTCCAGTATAAATTCAGGGGTCAAGGTTCAGGGTTCTTTATTTGTCACATGTTGCAGTTAACTAGCAACTAAGTACTAATAAGAAAGAGCCTCTCTATTAATCATTACAGAATGAAAACAATGAGTGCTTGTAACAATGTTACTACTCCTCTAGTGTGTTGTAGTGTATCAAAGCAGAGAGATAGTGCCAGCAAGTAAGAAAAAGTGGAAGCAAAAAAATGGATATCCTTAAATTGCAGAGCAGTCTAGGTCAAAAGGTGAAATGGACTTGGATGGTTGGCTGAGGCATCAAAGAGAGAGATGAAATGGAAAAGAAATATGACAACAGTCAGCAAGACAGATGCAGCACAAACCCCGTCTTCAGGTTGGTGATGGCTTCTTCCACTCCTTTCTGGTTGTATTTAATCATGTAGTGGTGCATGTCAGGGTAATTACTGCGAATGTTCTTTTCTGTGCTGCCATTCGGGACTGTTCCAAACTTCAGGGGTGGGTACTGTTCAGTAGGGTGCTGAAACTGAAGGAGGGACACAGGAAAATAGGAGATGAGGGAATATAAGAACTGATGAAACTGATGAGCAGTGATTAAAGTAACTATTCGATTAAATATTTACTAAGGATGACTGGATATCAACAACACTTGACAAAGAAACATGACAAAGAAAGATGGTTACATAAGGTTACATATGGTGACCAATCAGAATGCCTCCCTTGTCCATTATGTCTACTTATTAGGAGTGTACAAGTTTAAATATTTTGATCCTTTTTTACATGTATGAAATTGTGAACATTTTTAAGCAGAGAGATGGCTCTATTTACAGCAATTAAAAAAGATTAAAATGCAGATTATCTAACTCTCTGACTAAAGGTGGATGGACTTTGAAATGAAAAAACAGTATTTGTACTAATAGAATATATTGTCTATTAATATTTTGTTTAATATACAGTACTGTGCAAAAATTTTGATCAATTTACAAAATGCTAGGTGAGTGAACAAAAGAAAAATTTTAATCCAATCAGTATTTTGTCTTATTACCCTTTGCCTTCAGACCAGCATAAATTCTTTGTAGAGTACACCCAGTAAAGTAAAGTACACCCAGACACACACGTCTACTGTTGGGAGAAGTCTGGCCAGAAGTGGTCTTCATGGAAGAGTTCAGCCAAGAAGCCATACCTCTGACATGGAAACAAGGACAAGCGACTCAACTACGCATGAAAACATAGGAACTGAAGTGCAGAAAAATGGCAGCCGCTGCTCTGGACTGATGAGTCAAAATGTGAAATATTTGATGAATTAATGAATGTCTGCAGGCAATAGTGAAGCATGGTGGAAGTTTCTTGCAAGTTTGGGGCTGCATTTCTGCAAATGGAGTTGGAGATTTGGTCAGGATTAATGGTGTCCTCAATGCTGAGAAATACAGGCAGATACTTATCCATCATGCAGTATCAGCAGGGAGGCGTATGATTAGCCCCAAATTTATTCTGCAGCAGGACAAAGACCCTAAACATACAGCCAATGTCATTAAGAACTAGCTTCAGCCTTAAGAAGAACAAGAAGTCCTTGAAGTGATTGTATGGCCCCCACAGAGCCCTGATCTCAACATCATCGAGTCCGTCTGGAATTACATGAAAAAGGATTACATGAAATGACAGAAGGATTTGAGGAAGCCTACATCCACAGAAGGCTCTATATCCACTGTGGTTAGTTCTGCAACAACCTACTAGACGAATTCCTTTAAAAACTCTGCACAAGTGTACATAAAAGAATTAATCCTGTTTTGAAGGCAAAGAGTGGTCACACCAAACTGCATTTTGTTACTTGATGAAAATAAACTATTAACACTTCCATTTTTGGAAACATTCTTAGTTTGCAGCATTTTTTGCACAGTACTGTATGTCTCAATTATAAACAATATAAACACTATAGTCAATATTAGAATGCCATTTGGTTTTGGAGAAAAAAATACACTTTGAGGAACACATGAATATTTCTACAACTTCTGATCCTGGCAATTTCACAAACAGCAGTCTCAAGAATGTACTCACAATAGAATTTACTCAAAAAAAAAACAAAGGTTAGCAATGGTTCTGTGGGTTGAAACGTCTTGTTGATAAGAATGGCCAGAGGAAAATGGCCAGATTATTTTGACCTGCCAGGAAGTATATATTAACTCACATAATCAGTATTTACATTACTGTGGCAAGCAGAAAAGAATCTCAGAATACACAACACATCAAATCTCGAGGTGGACGAGCTACAACAGCAGAAGACCATGTAGGGGTTTCACTCCTGTCAGCCAAGAACAGGAATCTGAGGCTATCATGGGTATAGACTCATCAAAACTGGATAGTTAAAGATTAGAAAGATTAGATTAGTCTTCAACTGTCTAATGGTGCAGAATGGCGCAAAAAACTAAAAACATCCTTGAGCAGAGGGTGTGCAGGGTGAAACACTTTTGTTGATGAGAAAGATCAGAGGAGAATGACCAGACTACTTTAAGCTGAGACAAAGTCAATACAGTACTTAGTAGTATAGTATCTGAAAGAAGTACACTTTACAACCTTCCTGAGCAGAAAAGCATCTCAGAAGACACAATGCATCACATTATTCATAAACTAAAGTTTTTTGGCAACAAAGAAAGGTGACCTTAACATAGAAATAAGGAAAAATTTATAGAAAAAGAACCTAATCCATAGAACCTGTGACAGGGATGTCATCTTGGGCACCCTGGTGGGATCAAAGGAATTATGGACTCCATGAGGTTTCCAAATCTACATAAAATATGTTCACGTTCACTGACTCAAGCTTTTGACCTGGCCATCCCAGGCCATTGCCATGACCTAAATCCATTTGAAAACCCTGAGCTGAAGAGGAGTGTACACAAAGGAGGAGGTAGAGAGATTCTACACAAAGTTTTCCAGAATTTCCAGAACATTTTAAAATCCTTGTTATTCTCATCTTCATATTTGTACTTCTCCCCAATAACAATATTCTCCTCAAAACCAGTTATTTCTACAGTAAGTGATTAATCTAAAAATATCAGGAGCTCAAAGCCAGACATGATGGCATAGCAGGTGACCTGAATCATTATTATTTTGACATCTGAAATTGTTGGCACCCCACAGTGGTCAAGGACCTTTCCAAATGGCCATACTTGAATGTATCCAACCCTCTTTCTTCTAACTGAAAGGCTGCTCTGAGTGGCTGTGGCTCAGAGTTCTCTAAAATTCCATTCATGATGATGATTGAATTAAATAGCCCTCTTCTTTAGAAACTTCCTCCTCTAAATCATTATCCAAGTCTATGTTCTGCAGAATTAGTTCCAAGAATTGCTCATATTTGCTCATGCTTCGTTTTTTTGGAAGGTACCCAGAGTCTGATGCAAAAATATTCATCCATTTGTCCTTCCTCCACTGTGTATCACTGTGACAAATACAGTATTTGAAAACAGAATGTTTCCAGAGAATAACATAAATCCTCATGCTGCAGATGGTAAAAAGGATAAGACTCTGTGATATATGAAGTGTATAACACAAAATAGTTTTCAGTAGCCTCACACTATAGAGGTTAATGACCAAAAGGTATGGTAAAGAGGCAAACATTAGGAGGATCATGATGGTATGCTCACTCATAGTCGTTTGACCTGTTGGCTCAATTCTGAAAAGGATAAGTGTTTATTGTACAGTGAATGAGTCAATCTCTGTTTAGGGAGACTAACTGAAAGAGACACACCTTCACATGCTTATTGAGACTTCTGATAGTAAGTGAGATTACATAGTGCAAAAAGGCGACTGCAATAAAAACATAATGTTTTCTATTTTTGAAAACACCAAATATGTAACAGCTTCAATTAGGATTTTACCATTTTATTTCACCAAAAATATACAAATAATCTAAAAAAGTGTTTTAGGGAATCAAATTAAAGATACAGCTTGTGTTACTTGTATCTTGCAGACACTATAATATTCTAATAATAATATAATATCCAAATATGGGCATATTGACATAACAACATGGCAGAGAGTGCCAGAAACACTACTGTAAATACTGATGGGCATGATTATGTAATAAATGCACATCATTGGAATCATATTATAACATTATACAGTACAGGCCTAAAGTTTAGACACACCTTCTCATTCAATGTGTTTTCTTTATTTTCATGACTATTTACATTGTAGATTCTCACTGAAGACATCAAAACTAGTTCATTCATAATATAATT
>JAOTRJ010000048.1:26042416-26052626 GCA_028564905.1 Leptodoras praelongus | reverse complement strand
CTCTCTCTCTCTCTCTGTGTGAGTGTGTCTGTGTGTGAGACCAAGGTTTGTGTTTGTGGGGACCAAATGTCCCCATAAGTATAGGAATATCTGATTTTTTTTTTACCTGGTGGAGATATTTTGCTGGAGTTTTGTTGTTGTAGCTTTTAACAAAAAAAAAAAAAAAACGGATCCAAAAAAGTTTTTTTGTTACTGAGGTAAAAGTTAGAGTTACCATTAATTATAATTTTTTTACTGAAGTAAAAATTATGTCAACAGAAATTCCTCACAAGTATAGCAGTACAAACATGTGTATGTTTGTGTGTATGTGTGATTGGTTGGGTGTTTTCCCATTCATTAAACAAGTCAGACAGGTTAAAATCTTTAAAACTGGAGGTTATAAGCAGAAATCCAAATAAACACTGCAGACACTATGTGATATTATCAGATTGAAACTTCTACCCAGATGAACAAGTCTGTC
This sequence comes from Leptodoras praelongus, assembly GCA_028564905.1. Lineage (NCBI taxonomy): Eukaryota > Metazoa > Chordata > Actinopteri > Siluriformes > Doradidae > Leptodoras > Leptodoras praelongus. The sequence goes on along the minus strand of JAOTRJ010000048.1, from coordinate 26,052,166 downwards.
CGCTTTGCCTTCACACATCAACATGTCACTGGTGGTTCTCAGATATAGTTTTGCTTGGTTTTGCTTCCAATGAATCAGATAAATGCTAAGATAATGCACTTCATTTGATGCATTGTTGTCATCACTGAGGCTGACTGATGACAGAAGGATGATAAATGAGTTTTTCGAAAAACAGCATTCAAAACAAATAGTTAAGTGACAAATTTGTCAAAGGTTGACTAAACCAAAAATGAACTTACCCGAAAGTGAAATTCACCTTGACTACGTCAATCAAATGCCCCAAATATGTACAAGTGCACAAATGATATATGGAGCGATGATGTAAAAAAAAAAGGCGTCACCGTGCCAGACTGACTGCTGGTTTCAATTATATAGGCATAGGAGGAAGATTACTGGAAGAATTCCTAGAACCCCAGCAATGTATTAATATAGGTCAGGAGATTTAATCTCACCTGGTCACCTAAGCATAAAAATAGCTCCTATTCATTTAAAAACATGGTAACATGATGAAATTATTTATCAGTGACCGACAGGGCGTATTAAATCTTTACAATTTAAATATTTCCGTATCTTGATTGAAATCAATTCCATTCAAATTATTTTATTGGCTTGACAAATAACAGCACAATTGTATTGCAAAGCCTTGTGTTATGTAACATCTGAATATTGTGTGAGAAAGAAAAGAACTAGCATGAAGAAGAAGACTGTAATTTCTCTGTAATTTCATTCTTCTCTGTAATTTCTCTGTCTGTAATTCAGTACAGAATTGGTCAGCTGTACATGATCACTAAGCATAGCCATGAGCAGAGCGAGGGAGGGGATGGTGTGGAGGTCATCCTGAATCAGCCCGACATACACCCTAAATACGGATCTGGACAAGTCACAGAGAAACGTATTTACCTCAACAGGTTAGAAGATACACTCTGCTCAGACACTCTATCACTTTTATCTCTTTCTGCCTGGTCATTCTTTTTGAGTTCCTCAAGTCAATAAAAAGAGATTCACTATGTGTAGAAGAACAAAAGAGCGTCTCATGCTTTGGATGATGAGGTGTGAGTAGAGCTGCAGGCAGAATTTCCTGGCTAAAGCTCCTTCTTCTTGTCTCCCTACCTTCCTCACCTCAATCATAAAGCCTGAACATGGCGTCTTTTCTTAGCATGCTCACAACCCTAATTATTCAGCTTTAAACCATTTAATTGGTACACGATCTGCAGCTGTATTCAATCCTAACCTTTGCTCATACTCTCATTTCCTCTCATGCTTAAAGATGCAGGAAGCTGCAGCACTAATGTTTGTACTTTTTTCTTTTGCTTTTTCAAATATCATTCATCAGCGATGCTTGAGTACAAGTTGAATGAATTTCCATTTTAAATACAACTGTAAACTGTGTTCAGCTCCATGTAATGAACATCGCGCCGAGTTCCGGGAGTTCTTAAAGTTGTACATATGATGTAAATTTTTTTTTTTCAGGCTTCAAATCTAATTGAATCAGTGTTGCAGTGAGTAGGCATTAGCATTTAGATTATGCATGCTGAATCAGGAGTAAGTGAAGAATGAGTGAATAATTGCAGAGCCACATATTTGTGTAGCAAAGTACTTTGGCTTGAAGAGATAGTTTGGGAATTTTTCTACCCTGCTCTTATCTGGACTGACAAATGTAACAGTAATTCTACACTGAGTGTAACTTAGTACTTTTGCCCATCAACTATATATACACACACACACAACACATAAAACACACAAATGTAACCTGGATGCACGCAATCCTGAGGGGCTGAGAGTATAAAACATAAATGACATTACTGATAGAAGTAGAATACATTCTCCAAACGATCAGTGTGTTAGAAAAGACAGAAGCATCATGTTCAAGGTGAATAAATTGTTCTTATATTTATTTCAGTTTTAATCCTCAAACAAATATGAGACAGGAACGGTTCAGGCTGTAGAAAATGCTGTGGTGACGTGTCCCTTAAGAGTCAGAGACACAGAAAAAGAGAGAGAAACGAACACTTCAGACATGACAGTCCACATGTCTAACTTTTTCCTCATATCTCTATTTTTTGCGCCTGCTACACATCTGTCTCTACATCTATCACTCTGTTCCTGCGGTTACGAATCTGTCCTGCTGTCATTTATTAGAGCACAGAGGTCTCAGTCTCTCTCTCTCTCTCTCTCATTGTCTCTCTCTCTGTCTGTCTGGATGGGTTTCTATCTTTGTGAAAGGTTCATTTTATAGCCTACAAAGTTTTATGAGGCAGAGGCCTGTCAGCAGTTAACAGCCTTAATTTACTTTACTCTACACCACTATGACAACTTGAACAACATGATAATACTGATAAAGCTGTCTGATAATACTGTAATGACATGCAAGTAACCTTTTTTAACCACTGAATCACAGTAAATTACCCTCCTGGATGAAGAAGTTTGTCCCTATGATCTTCTATGTCACAGAAAAGGCCTGGAATTTCTACCCATATACTATCACAGGTTAGTAACTACTGTATAACCCAAGACATCATGTACATATACAATACATCATTACCTTTACAGTAAATAATACATATAAATATGGGTTTACAAGGCTTTCTGTATTAGGGGAGAAAAATGCCTGTGTGTGTCTTCCATATTTTCGCATTTGATGTAAAAAAAATGGTTTAATACGGATTATTTTGTTACTTTTGCAAAACAGCAGTACCACCAACAGCTGTGAAAAAAAGATTAGGAAGTAGAGTGTGAGGCTGGTTTTGTTCTTGCAGCTGATGTTTGACTATAGATTCACTGAGAATCATGTTAAGTGATTTATACAGATAGAAGCCTTGTGTCCACTGTAGCTAATTTATTTAGTCCCTCTTCTCCACATCCACAACATGTCAGCGTTAAATATTATCCAATCAATGTTCAGAATTCATGAAGGGACCAGTGATAGAACCAGGTTTTTGTGATTTGAGTGAAAAGAGCTAGTTTATGGCAAACACAGCATTTCTCTTTACCAAACTTGCTATTTGATAGATATATAGACAGACAGACAGACAGACAGATAGATACTATATTGATCCTGAAGGTAAAAAAGAGACAGAATGATTTGAAATACTTGCCAAAGGCAAGAATGTTGCCTGTTTGTCTTTCACTTACTATGTTATTACCTGCATGTGTAATAGTATGGGACCTAGTGTGATAAGGCTAATGAATTTATAACAGTATACAGTATGTATTTTTGCCTGTATGTAATATTTTATTAAGCTGTATAGCCTATAAGCTGAGGAAGTGCCTGAGTCGGTGAAACACAGTGTACAGAGTATTTCATTATCCTGCACCAGAGAACTCCTTGATCATAATGCTTTGTCTTTTCCCCCCCCCTCATTCGTTCCTATTCCACTCACATCTGTTGGCATTTTGCTGCAGAGTACACAGTAAGTAGCCTCATGCACTGACTTTAACACCAATGCAGTCCTGATGCATTCACTAACTATCTCAATGCACTCTATAATCTGCACCCACTGTCTGTCCCTCTCCCTTTCTCTCTGCCTGTATATCTCTCCTTTTCTTTATCTCTCTGCCCAGTGCTCCTTCCTTCCCAAGCTGAGCATCAAAATCGAGACGCACTTCGAGAACAACAATGGGAGCAATGAGAATGTGAGTACAGTGACGACAATACACACTTTGTGTGTGTGTATGTGTGCCACTAATCTTTTTAAAGTAGAAAACTACCTATTCATCTGCACACTGCGCCCTGGCTGTCCTTGGAAGAGCCTTTCTGTTTCTGACCTTCATTGCGAAGGTGCTAGAACCAGTGTGATTGGAGAGTATTGAGGTGTCTGAGTTAGAGAGATATTTCCTGTTAAAAGAGCAGGCTTGTTTCTAAGACTATAAGGCAGCGCCTATGTGTGGTAGGTGAGTAAGGCATGTTTTAATAGCGTTAACGTATATTTGCATGCGGTTGCTGACTGACAAAAAGTTGGCTCTGCCTCAAAGAGCCTTCTCTTGTTAAGCAATGTAAATTAGGGCTGGACATGCCCCAGCCTGCTGCCATGCCATCGCTCCAAATCTTCCCATAAACAGACACACCCAGACATTCCCACAGTATGTTTGCGAAAAAACAGATAATGGGACACAACATGCACGAATAGTGTCAAGAAAGCCGACAAGAGCAAGAGCAGAGACTGAAGCAACACTCCAGAGTGAGAAAGACCCAGACAGTGAGCCAGAGAGAGAAAGAGGAGTGAGTAAGAGTCTAGGCAGAAGGCAGAATAAAAAATAAATAAAAAGAGTAGGCGGCAGGTCAGAGTCTCGTACACAGGGACTGATATTGCAGTAGTCACTGATGACAGAATCCCACGCTGCTTGTTTTTATCCTGTCCAGCTCTCCTCACTTTCATCCTGGCTGCTGTAAAAGGCACCTGCTGCGCCACAGAGTCGAGGCCGCTCTTCCTCTGCTCCCTCTGTGGCTCGCTCTCAATTGCGAGGTGAGAAGACTTGGGCAAAGATCCCTCTGCCTGCAGTGGTTTGCATAAATCACCGGCTTTGACTGCAGCAGGCTGTCTTTCGTCATCGTATGTTTTTCACACGCGGTCATGCCAAGGATGTGTTAGAGAATGCTGCTCCAATTGCTATATTGGCATTGACAATATGAATCTTTCAGTTTTTGGTCTTGTTCCACACGTTATATTTTTTTTCTTTGTGTTTCCTTGAAATTTGTCCATGTTTTGCTTTTCACTTTGCTATTTTGGCATGACTCAGTAAAAACAAATGCTTTCCAGGCTTCAGCACATTTGGCTGGTATGTTCCAGCTCACAGACCCCTCGTGAGGATGTTAAATGGTTGCTACTTTCGTTTTCACCCCGCCATGCTGTGCTGTTGCTTGTGCCATTGCAAAGCTCATGTGACCCCTTTCTGTGATGTCACCCATACAGGTGTTTGAAGACAAACCCACACCTCAAGACAGTGTCTGCTTCTTGGATATACTGAGTGACCCAATTCCTGACAAGTATTACAAAAAAGATGAGGTGCATGCGCACACACACACACACACACACACACACACATATTTGATTTAATATCCTTACAAGGACCTTCAGCTGACGTAATTATTAATGCAGCATGCCTACACGTAAATCTAACTCTAACCTTAACCTCAGAAACCATGTGGAAGCCATTTGGCCAAAACCAAAAGTCAAAAGCCAGTACTTTAAAAGGACTGCTATACTAATACTGGGTAGGGCCTCCCTCTCCTCTCAAAATAGCCTCAATTCTTCATAGCATGGATTCCACATAATGTTGGAAACATTGCTTTGGGATTCTGGTCCATGTTAACATGATTGCATCACGCAACTCCTGCAGATTTTTCAGTTGCACGTTCATCCAGTGAATCTCCTGTTCTACCACATCCCAAATGTGTTCTACTGGATTCAAATCCAGAAAAACTGGGAAAGTCACTGAAGGACATTGAGCTCATTGTCATGTTCATGAAACCAGTTTGGGGTGACTTTTGTTTTGTGACAAGGTGCATTATCATGCTGGAAGGAACCATTAGCAGATGGTAAACTGTGTACATGAATGGAGGCATATGCTCAGTAACAATACTCAAATAGGCTGTAACATTGAACCGATAACTGGTTGGTATCATCTGCCTCAAAGTGTGCAAAGAAAACAATCCTCAAACCATTACACCACCTCCACCAGCCTGGATTGTTGACACAAGGCAGGTTGGCTTCATGGATTCATGCTGTTGGCACCAAATTCTGACCCTGTTGCTGTTGGCACCAAGTTCTGACCCTGATCTGTGTACTTAGCAGAAATCAGGATTCATTATCATTAGTTCCAGGCTATGTTTTTCCAATTTTGGAACATTTTATTTTATCCAATTTTGGTGAGCCTGTTCCCACTGCAGCTTCAACCTTCTGTTCTTGGTTGACAAAAATGGAGCCTGATGTGGTCTTCTGCTGCCATAGCCCATCTGGCTCAATGCTCAAAGTGTTTTGCATTCTGAGATGCTTTTCTGTTCACCGCAATTGTACAGAGTGATTATCTGAGTTACCGTAGCCTTTCTTTCAGCTCGATTCTGCCTCATTCTCTGTAGATCTGCCTGATTTTATGCTTTGCACAAGTGGCTGATTAAATAATTGCATGAATGAGCATTGCATTCCATTGTATTGCATTCCTAATAAAATGCTCAGTGAGTGTGTTGCTATCCACATTATAAACAGGTCCCAAACCAGATTGAAAAAAATATGCCTCCTACATACACTCACACACACAAGCACAAACATAGCAGTTCAACCTGCGATAATCTGCTGAGCTGTGAGACAGATCTAAAAGCCAGACACTAAAGTCAATATTAGCCTACACACACACACACACACACACACACACACACACACACATACACACACACACACACACACATTTTTATATTACTATCTTTGTGATTTATTTTAATTGAATTCTGTAGTCCAGCAGCTTGAAAAGAATCTACGCCTACCCCTAACCCTAACTTAAATAAGAAGGCATTTTTCTTCATGCGGACCAGCCCAGTGTTTCCTCAAGGTCAAATGTTTCTTATAGTCCTATTATTACATGGGCATTTGGTCTCCATGAAGAGCTGAATACATGCTCACATACATACACACTGTAGAGAATAAATCACTAAACAGTGTTGTGATACTGGACTTTCTGGTTTATTGTTGTGCTTAACTGCTGCAGACAAAATCATTCATCAGTTAGGGGTTAGTTAGGACATTGCAACAAACCCCATACTAGGAATGCTCATTCTTCTAATTATTACAGGGAGGCAATGCATCATATGTGGTCTCCATAATTACTATGAGGCCATAGGGCAGACATACTTATTACAACACGCGAGATTAGACACGGAATCTATCTTGCGGATAGATCGGAATCGCACAGAGACACGCTAATAGCACAGAACGCTTTCTCTCTCAGGCATGAGCGCATGTCTGTGTGTGTAACATATGTGTCACTGATTAACCCGTGCAGGACCTGAGCAGCTGGGTGTCAGACAAGACAGGGCGCGGCCCCCTGGTGGATGGCTGGAGAAATAAATCCGAGCCCATCATGTGCTCCTACAAGAGAGTTCAGTGCAGCTTCGAGGTCTACGGGTTCCAGGGCCGGACAGAGGAGTTTATCCACAGAGTGAGAACCTGAGCCCAGAATTCATCTTTATGGCACTGTTTTATCATGAGTGAATACAATGTTCCCTGGTTCCCCACAGAATATTCGGGACATCCTGCTAATAGGACACAGACAGGCAGTGGCATGGATAGATGAGTGGCATGGTGAGTATAAAGCTTTCGAATGCTTTTCTTTTATTAACCCTTCTGTTCAGGATATACCATTTACATGGGCTATCTCTTTCGATTTATAAAACAGATTACCCAATATCTCTACTTTCAGTTCTTCTTGTTACTCTCGAGTCAACATAACCTGAAGCATAACCAGTATCTTTAAAAAAAAAAATTCATTTTGGAAAAAACAGCTTTTAAGTACTGGACTTTAAAGTAAAAATGTACAAAGGGACATTTTGACCCTTGGGTTAATTACACAGCTTTTCTTGAAAAACCCTCTGCAAGACGCACATTCCAAGTAATTTCAGTGCCGCTTATTCAGGCATTAAACATACACTGCATAGCCTGCATATAAAGTGCTGGTGTGGACTGGGGTGTGCCTGGCTAACATGGCTCCACATTTGTGCTGTGGCAGGGATGAGCCTGGAGGAAGTGCGGGAGTACGAGAAGCAGCTGCAGCAGGAGACGAACCAGAAGATGAAGAAAGACATGACTGACTCAGGTAGCATCTCAAAGCCGGAGAAAAGGGATTCAGGGAGGGGGGAGTGATTAAGAGTGACAGTGATAGAGAAATGAGGAGCATGCCTGAGGATAAGGGAGAAGGTTTAGAGATAATAGGTGGAGAGAAAGAATAGAACGTGTATGAGATGGAGGGCAGACACCAGAGGACGGTGAGCAAATGATGTCTGAGTAGGGTTTGTGTAGCCGTGATGATCCTAAAGAGTGTCGTGCGGCTGTGCTCCTGAACTTAGCCTGTCTTTACGCAAACAACATAAATCATCTTCCCATGCTATGATACACTAATGACACTGCTGGAATGCACAAGTCTCTGTGTGTGTGTGTGTAGGGTCATTCAGAGCCTCCCACTGCCTTCTGTTGGCAAAAGTGCAAAAGCACGCAGTTCTAATGAGCTAATGATAATCCTGACAGTAATTACAATCCAGTGTGTGATATCCCCTGACTTTGAGCTCATGCTAAAAACCATCATGCTCTCATCTAACAGCATGCAGCACTTAAGGCAGCATGTATCTCTACTGCCCCTTTAGGCAAAGCAGTGCCATTGCAACTTTCAAAAAAACGCTACAGTAAAAAAAAATCCCTTCCCTGTATTCACTCAGACATTTTACTGTGTTTAACAGCAGCACCTGCATTTTTATCATCAATCTTTATCATGGTTAAAGAGGTTAAAGAGAACATCATGCCTTCATTTTGTTTCAGTATCTCTATAAAAAAAACCTCTCTTTTCTGTCAATTTTCCTCCACACCCATGTTCCTCCCTCCTCCACCTCCTTCACAGGCTCAGTCGCTCCTGTGCGTCCTGCCTTCTCCCGCTCAATCTCGGTCACGGATGCACCGTCACTGAGGAAGATGGGGGTGAAGACTGTGGATATTACTGACTCTTCATCATCATCATGTTCTTCCACGTTCAGGAGCCCTGTGAGATTTAATTCGTCTTCAGATTAAAGCCACTCTCCTGCCTGTAAAATGAAACAACCCAGCAAATATTGTTACTCTTCACAGCTGTTGAAGATCCCATCAGGATATTCATAATCAGCAATATGTTTTAGAAATATACGTTATGCACAGATGTGGGGGTTTTTCTGTTGGGGGTGGGGGATTTCCTTTTCAACTGTTGCCAGTACACACCCACTAGCTACTTCTGTAGCACCTAGCAATCACAGACGGTGAGGGAAAACCTCTTCTTCCAAGATACTGGAAGCAACCACATCTGTATGAGCTGCTGCTACATGAAACTACGTAGGGTGGCAGAATGTGCTAGGACAGGGCTTCCTAGCTACATTAGCTATTCTGTATCTATGCCTCAGAGTAGCTGGGGTGTTATGATGGACAGGGGATAAAAATCACCATCCTTTCTGCACAGCAAGCAGGACCAGTTACACTCTTTAAGACTCTAATGGATGTTATAGACACTAAATCCTGCTAGCATACTGTCCTGTTGGCACACCATAACACCTTCCCATTTGCTTCTCCGTTGACCTAAATTGACAGTTTGTGTCATAAATGATGCAGTAAAACTGCATATAGTGCAAGACGTTTAGGAACATCAGCAACACTAAGATGATTTTTCCTGTGTATCCATGATTGGCTGTATAATTTCTAAGGAAAGAAAAACAAAACATGAGATCTCCTTAATATCATGGTTGTTTCTCCTAGGCAATAATGAGATCAGGTGGACAAGCAAAGAAGACTTTAGCTTAAGTCTCATCCAATAGTCAAATATTGCTCCTGCAAAAAAGATCCCAGTAATATCAGTTGTATCTCCTCTTGAGGTTTAATCTCATTCAAGTCTCAGATTGTGCTCAGATTTGTCAATCTGTCAATTTGTCAGTCAGACTGACTAATTTAACCTTAGAAGAATCTTATCTATCATATTTCTTTTGTCTAATTCTATTTCCTCTAAGGAATTTTAGGAGAAACATCTGTGACA
>JAOTRJ010000048.1:26031444-26041810 GCA_028564905.1 Leptodoras praelongus | reverse complement strand
AAATCTTCCCAGTTAATAACCTGTTTATACCATTAGTTAGAATTTGGCTTGCTGAAAACCTGGTATTTACACAGTTATGGCTTATCCATATTCAGACACACGCTGATAGCTATAGTGCTAACTACATTGTGTAGCATGAGCAGGGACAAGATTCTTGGTAGATTTTTCTACACTGCTGAACATGATTGAATACTTTTAACTGAAATGTCTTATAGTTTTTAGGCACAACTTTTGTTATCGATGGTTAATTATTCAGTGAGTACAAAAAAGATTTTTTATTTTCAAACGCTACTTTTCCAACCAAATGGAAATGTTGTAGAAAACTGTTTGTATGACAGTAACGAAAGCAACACATTACATAACAGGGCACTTTTCAGACAAAAAACAAAATTCAATTCAATTCAGATTTATTTATACAGCGCTTTTTGTTTTTACAATATACATTGTCTCAAAGCAGCTTTACAGAATCCTACAGTAACAGACTGAAACCCTGCTGAGAAAGACAGTGGCAAGGAAAAACAGGAAGAAACCTTGAGAGGACCCAGACTCAGCAGGGACCCATCCTCTTTGGGTGGCCTGGCAGATTATTTAAATGAAGGGTGCTGGGTTTTGTACGCAAGTAAAAGTCTCCAGAAGAGCCATGGCAGATTCTCCAAGATGCTCAGTAAAACTTAAAAGCTTATTTCCTTATAAAACTGCACACACTGGGAACACTATTTAAGAAAGACACCAGATATTGACTTCCTTTAGTTTATTACTGTTTACTGCACTTTATAGTGTTTTCTTTTATGCAGAAACATCTTCATTATTTTTGAAGGCATCTTTTCCTTACATCACGTCTTTGCACGTGCCTAAGACTTCTGCATCGTACTGTACAGTAATTAGCTGTTACGTTTTACTGAGCGTAGAAGAATCTGTCACAGCTCTTCTGGAGACTTCTGTCACACTTACTTGTTTTCTTACATGCAAAACCCAGCAGCCTTCATTATGTTTTTTTTGTCTGAAAAGTGCTCTGTTATATAATGTCTTGCTTTTGTTACTGACATTTTTGTGTAATGTAATTTTTTTTTTTTGGTGGAACAGTAAGTCATTTTCTTTTTATAAATCTTTTTGTACTGATTCAGTAATGCAGAACTAAAAAATCATCCAGAACAAAAGGTGTACCTAAAAAATAATAGGGCGCCTAACCCATTTAAATGATATATGCACTCATTGGCAAAGTGAGAGAAGAAGAAGAATCTGAGTACATCTGAGAATAAAAATGTACATTTCTTTTCTTAGAAATTTATTATAGAAGAGTATTCAATAGTATTCAAGCAAAGCAGGAATACCCCAAAACAATACTTAAGTAATGAAGTACATTTACTCAATATATTCCATACCTCATTTAAAAAAATTAATCATGAGATTTGAATCTTAGTTAAAATGTATATACACGAATCAAAATGAAATAATATGCTTGATTTCCTGTTCCTTGATATTTCAGGACCTAACTGCTTTGGGGAGAAATCATACAGTCAAAGAAAAAAATCTATTTTAAGTCTATTTAAGAATAAGTCTATTAAAAAAAAGTCTGCTTATCAAAGATGCACTATTTTTAAATTTAGTACAGTAATGTCCTAAGGTAAAATTAGATGGAAATGGACAATGTAAGATTGCTGATTTATGTAAAAAGACATACATTTCTTTCCCCACTGCCATCTAAACCTCACTTGACCTTCACCTCACATATGATGGAAATTAAACCAAAATCCTTTATTTGTGGTTATTATGTCAAGCATTCTCTTAACCCCACATAGACGAGTGTTTATACAATTCAGTTACAGCTGTCTCTTTTATCTCAGGGTTTTTTTTCCCTTGTGAATCTGTATCATCTCATCTCACTTTGGAGATTACTTCTTTCTCTATTAGGTCTATTTCTATTATTTCCTCACAGTAAATTTATACCCAGTGATCCATAAATTACACTGGGAAAAGAATAATCTCTCTATAACATGCTATTCCTGAGACATGATGCCATATGCAGACATAAAATGTGATTTACTAGGTTAGAAGGGGAGGTTTAACATGGAATTTATCTACTGTAATAGCTATAGTGTCTGATTAGTGTGTTCTGATGTTTAAAAATGTATTACGATGTTTCTGCTATGCGCTTCTCTTTTTTCTTTCCCTCATTTTCCTTCTTCCGCCAAGGAAGGATGCCCTGGTGCAAAAAGCCTTTCACAGCAGGTTTATAAATGAGATTAATTAAAGTGATTCGCGTAAACACAGCCACATTGACTTGCAGTCTTACCAACACATTCACAGAAATCGCTGGAACACCTGTCTGCCAACTAAATTAAAGTGAAAAAGGCTATTGGGAAGGTATTAAGTACTTCTGCTATGCCCTTAAGCCAATATTGTCAGAAGCCCAAATGACCGAACAACCCTAATGAGTGCAATTGATGTTACTCCTGAATGAAACGGCATCATTTGTCACTTCAAACATCCGGCATCACTTGCGGCTCTGCGGATAAGGTTTGCTAACAAGCAGGTGGTCTAATTCAGTGTATTTTATCAAGTTTGCTGCATGGTTGAGTTTGTTCTACTGGCTAAGATATAATCAGTATTGAGTACAAAACATACTGATGAGTAAATGTAGTGCTACTGTAGTAACAATTCATTCAAGTGGAGGTAAAAGTAGTCATCAAGAAAATGATTTAGTAAAGTAAATGTCATCTACTGTAAAATTAAGTTCACCAGACAAAAATGAGTCACCTGTGACTGAAATGTACCTAAGCATTTAATATCTCCATGATTTGGCATGGACTCGACAAAGTTTCTGGATCTAGGCAACATCAATGTTCAGCCACTCTTGCGTCACAGAATTGCACAGTTCAGCCAGATTGTATGGATGCCTTCCCTGGAGGATTCACATCTGAAGATTTTGTGAGGCAGTCCAGATGTGTGATTGCTCCTGAATGTTGGTCAGGCTCCTGAATCAGTCACATTTCCAGCCTGTGAATGCAAGAATGGAAATATTATGTCCCTCAGTAAGATGATGAGCAAAAGGCAAACTCAGTGTAGCATTGTGTTTCAAATTTCCTGTCACCTCAACCAAAGGATCCATTTCCACGTAATTAGTACCCCCCCAGAATATTACAGAGCTTCCTCCAGCTTGAACCACACCTTGCACACAGTCCTCACTGAAGGCTTCTGTGATGAACATGAAACCTAGCAGCATTCACATACAGTCAGAACTGAGATTCATACAGTCATAAATTGTTGTGTCCCTTCACCCACTGTAACTGGGCAACTTTGTGAGCAGAAATAAGCAAAGGCCTCTTGCATGATATGGAGTGTTCTTTCAGAAATTGGTTGTGAAGGACCTGTCTTGCCTGGAACCAAAGCTGTTTTTATTCAAAAGCCATGAAACACACCGGCAGTCCCTGTCTGTCAGTTTTGTCTTCTGTCTTTTGTCTTCTAGCCCTTTTGCCACCGCTGGTAGACCCGTATGTCTGTATACTTCAATACACCTGCAAATTCATCTGCTTCCATCACGCTATGTCCTTTGGCACGCCCAAATGCAATCACTCATTTTTTGTCAATCATTAACATTTCTTTGAGACCCATTTTCCACACATCAAATGAGACATTTGCTGTACTGTATCACCACTTCTCAATCTATGAATCCTGTCACACACTCCACAGGTATTTATAGCCCAGTCATATGCAAGGTGAGCTTAATTGAGTACTTACTTTACAACTTTTCATATTGTCACAAGTGGCACAACTAATAAATCTTTTTAAAATTGTTAATATATTGTACTTTCTTATATTCATGTAGAAAGGATAAATAATATTATTAAATATTAAATATTATGTATTCAAGTACTATAAAGAGAGAGTCTCTTTTAAAAAGTGGTTTATCAACTACTTATTTAAAATGGATTGATCAATACCTATATACTCCAAACACATTATTAGGAACACCTGTACACCTATTCGTTCATGCAATTATAATCATAAAATCAATTCAGATATGGGCCAGCAGCTTCAGGTAATGTTCACATCAACCATTAGAATGTAGAAAACTTGTGATCTCAGTGATTTTGACATGATTGTGATTGTGAGTATTTCTATAACTGCTGATCTCCTGAAATTTTCAGACAGAGCAGTCTATAGAGTTTACTCAGAATGGTGCAATACAGAAAAGACAACCAGTGAGCAGCAGTTCTGCTGATGGAAACACCTTGTTGATGATAGAGGTAAACGGAGAATAGCCAGCCCGGTTCGAGCTTTCAGAAAGGCCACAGCAACTCAGATAACCACTCTGGACAATTGTAGTGAGCAGAAAAGCATCTCAGAATTCAAAACATGTTGAAGGCTGCAGTGGGCACGGGCTGACCAAAAGTGGACTGTTCAAGACTGGGGAAGTGAAGCCTGGTCTGATGAACCTCAATTTCTGCTGAGGCATACAAATGGTAGGGTCAGGATTTGACACCAACAGCAAGGAACTATGGACCTGCCTTATGTCAAGAGCCAACATGGCTCAAAGGAAGTTTCCAACATCCATGCTGCAAAGAATTGTGACTGAGAGCAAAGGGAGAACAGTATAGTGTTCCTAAGTGCTCAGAGAGTGTGTTTATCAATATTTACATCTATTTTTTTTCAAGGCAAAGGAAGAAAATGAATGAGTATACATTTACATATTTCAAATTTCAGTGAGATAAAGTGCACAGATCAGCACCACCTAAACTTGTTCTGACAATATGCAGATTGGCACAATCCTAGTATTTTTTTAAGCTTTGAAAAAGTGACACATGATGCACGTGTGATGTCTGTTATTCTAGCCAGTCGTCAGAACAACGCACCACGCTGGGCTTAATGCACCTATTGGGATTGTGTATACCTGGTGGTATTTTTACCAACTGGAAACACAGCAAGAGGTGGTAAAACACTTGAAATGAAGCGCACCAGAATTCATTCAGAAACAGACTCGGACCCACACCTGCTCAGGCAGTCTCAGTCTGCTTATTTGTTGAGCACCAGAGGTCGAAAGGAAGCTTTTACACTTGATTCTAACAATCCAGAATAACAGTGCAATCTCACCAGAGTTCGTTTTAATCGAACCAAAGCTGACAAGTCTAAACACACCTTAAATGTGATGTGCAATTTATGTTTAAATTTGACCACCAAGCAGAATGTTTCTAATGTGCTAGTGAATGCATTCTAAACTAATTACATGTCAGCAGGCTGAGCTGCTGTGTTGAAATTAGGCTGCAATTTGTCAAATTAAACTGGCACCTAAATATTTGATGAATGTAGGCTACTTCTTAGAACAGTACATGGAGTATTGATTTCTGAGATAATAGTTGTGATTGCATCCATTTATAAAAAAAAATAAAAAATACAATATAGCTTACAGCCAAACTGTATGATTTTGTTTGACTTAAAAATAATCCACATCATCTCATTATTATAAGGATAAGGATTTGAATTATGAGTATGACTATGCCAATTTGAACTGTGATAATGCATAATGTAATAATTTTTTCCCTACATATTCTCCCCAGTTTGGTTGCCTGCCAGTTCCCACCCACAAGCCAGTTCTCCCATACAGCTTTCAGCTGGGGAGCCAACACACATTTCCTTCAAGACATGTGAAGCCAGCCAACTTTTCTTTCAAACTGCAGCACATAGATGATTGGCTACTCAGATTGAGAAAGAGCATTCTTGGTTGTTCATTTCGCTCTAGTTCTTGAATGGATGGCTTTGGAATTGTCAGATTTGAATGAATATACTTCATGGGAGCTATAATATAATAATAGCCTCCTCTGCTGCTGTTTCTTATAATAACATAGCGTAATAGACATATACCCAGACAGTCAACATTATGTTTTACATTTAATATTAGCAGTCTTTTATCTATGGGTTTGATGGTTTATGCTGCCTTTTATATAGTACTTTTAGAGTCCACAATTAATAAATTCCACAATTCCAGGTGCTCTAAACCCTTTGATTGGCATTGCATAATATACTCACTAACAAATGCAATCAACAATGACAGCCCTAGTTGTGCTACTTAGAGTTCAAATAGTGAAAAGCAGAAGGGATGGTTAATGACCAGACTCAACAGATTTCTTTCCAACATATTGTTGTTATTATTGTTATTAGGTCCAGGTGGGCTCACTGGCAAAGGTCAATTATGAACCAACAAGATATGACTACTCCTCACTCCAAACCTGCATAAACACACATAATTACACATTTCTATGTGTAAGCAAAGCAAGTTCCCTCCCGCAACACCAACACTAGCTCACACACTCCTCCGAGAGACGGGATGTTTGGAAGGCATTCATTGAAATTCAGATCCTAAATATGGCAATCAGCGCAACCATAAAGGATCCAAATTTAATTGGCCCACCCAGGGCATTAATTCCACAGTTAGTGCTGCACTGCAGAGCAACATATGCTCCCTAATGAATCCCAATGCTTCCTAATAGGACACATTTTATTGATCCACAAAGCCGGAATTACAGTCTCCACTAGCTAGACAACAATGCTGTAAAAAGGCACATTACAACCTAAATGCCTCCACATGGGCGTGTAGGGTCATGGGTATGCCATGTACCCACCGAGAGAAGCAACAAACATCCTGCTGTACATGCTTACGCAAACACCACAACACACACACAGATACACATACAGCATCCCACACGAGGGTCATTATGCATCATTACAGAGACTTCACCCTATGACAAACAGCCAAAAAGCCTCTCCTCCCCACACATGAGAGGAATAGTAATGAGTTCCCGAGAAAAGAAATGTCCTGCCCATGCAATCTTCCCATGCCACACTGTTCTATCTGTAAAGGCTCAATCATGCATCCTGCCCCCCCCCCTGCACTTCTGCTACTACATTAACTAGCAGCTTCTGAATCTTTTTCTCGCATCTTCTTTTTTTGTCCTGTATTTTATTTCCTTTACTCTATTCCTTTCATCACCTACACTTATCTCTTGCATTCAGATTCGCACCTCCCAGCTCCACTATTTGCCTTCTGAAGTGCAGAGAGAATTCTTTTGCATCAGATCTGGTTTCATTTCACATCCTTTCTCATTATATCTCTCTCGCTTTAGATGATTTCACATATTGGTTTCACTAGATGAAGATCAGTTTCCTAATCTGCCACAGGCCGTACCTAGTGCCGAACTCTTGCGCTATTATTAGAATGAATTATGCTTTCAGGAAAGTAGCCAAATGAGTAACCTATGCAAGTGGCACATGCACACATGCTAACAGATGCACATCGTGTTGCACTCCCACACCATACATATTAATGAGGGCCTGCTCTCAGCACTGAGGCACAGAATGACCATGGGTAAACAAGCCTCTGACTCTGTAGTAATGCTCTTGTGGTATGATCCACAGCAAAGTTGATTAAAATCTGAGAGAGAGAAAGAGAAACAGATGATGCAGCGAGCTGACCCAAATCAGTTCGACAGTCATTTGCACAAGCTTATTTGTTACAGGCTGATTCACAGAAAGTCATTCTTTTTTGGGCCCATGTCAAAGCGTTTTTTTTTTTTTATCATTTGCTCTTTTCTAATAGCAATTTTTTCTTATATAAAATGAGCCATTTCGTGCCATGATGCAATCAGAGACTACAAGCCGGTGTCTATGAATGCAAACCACACAAAATTGAAACAAATTTAAGTCCCAGTTCATTCATTCATTCTCAGTAGCCTCTTCATACAGCTCAGGGGCATGGTGGATACAAGGAACTCTGAGCACATTCACACTTTGTGATAATTTAGCACAATGAAGCCACCTTTCTGCATGTTTTTCAAAAGTGTGAGGAAACCTGAGAACCCAGATGAACCCATGCAAACAAATATAAACACAGAGGGAATGTGCAGAACACAGCATAGACAGTAACTTGAGTAACAGGGGCTCTAGGACCCTGGAGATATGAGGCTGCAATACCCACTGCACCACCAAGCTTCCCAATTATGCAGTTATTTGTTGCATAAAACACATTATCAATAGCCTCAAAGGATTACCCAGTAACTACAATGAAGCTGCTATAAAAGTATGCATGTGCGTTGGGCTGGGGCAGATCTGAATCATTTTCAATCAAAGTATATGAATACCTTATATACATATTTGTTTTTCCTTAAATGCATGACTTAATTTCTTCATTCATCCATGTCTATTTCTTCATTTAGGACCCACCTCTGTAGTATTCTTGAAACATTCTGCTTTGAATAATTTACCAATATAGATGTTTTTAAGTGCAGTTTCTGTTATACATGGTAGATAGTGAACAGCTGTTAGTGAACAGCATTCATGAATATATAATATGAAATATCATTAATATAAAATACGAAAGCTCATCAGATGATGATGTTCTGCTATTGGAACAAAAATGAACAAAGTGTCAGAAATGTCACTTTCCCTCTATTCATTATATATTTATTATAGAATTTTCTTATAAAAGAAATATTGCCACACAATTGTACAGTTGTACTTTATTTTGGTTCCTGTGAGTAAAATCTTTGAAGAGTTTTAAAGTATTAATGAAAAATATTTAATGTTATTGAACTGCCTGATTACTGATTAACCCACTTGCCTAGAAATGGTTAGGGTTAGGGCTAATAGCATTCATGTATTTCAGTGATGACCCTATTTACATTTCAAAAGTTTGGATTCTCAGAAGAACTTACATGCAGCCCAGAGCGGCTGACCTTTAGAAGATTCCTTTAGCTATGCGTTTATAAATATTAACGGCCTGTGTCCCTATAGACCAAATACTCATCTCTATGCTCATCTCTGCAATATAGCCTGTAAAGTCTTTACTGTCAGCCTAATGTGAATACATGACTATGACATAACAGGACAAGGTAATGAGGTCAATGAAGAGAGCAACACATATACTGCATGCTAGTGGAACTGAAGGAAAGGTGAAAGTGGAGAGGACAATTGAATGAGAACATTAAATAGAGATGAGCAGAGAAAAGAGATACCTATGCCTACTAGAAGAAAACAAATAGGAAGGGAATGGAGAGAGAAAGAGAGAGAGATAGAGAGAGAGAATGGGAGAGTAATGAAGTGACAGTGTATCAGAGATACACTTCTGTAGAGCTTTTGACCTGAATCTGAGATTCTCTTGTTTAATTGAGGCTGTAATTACTCTCTCTCACCATGTCATTCAGATTGCTATCTACATACTGCAAGAGCTTATTATCATTAACTCAAGTGACTTCTCTAAATGTAACCTAAAATTCCCCCTCGCTCTGATCCTCTATGCTAAAACATATCAGTGCTCTTTGTCTGGCCCATAAAAAGTGTTAAAGAAGGCCACAGGAAGAAGCATCAGCAAATTAAACTCAAGCCTACTTAAGAGAAAAGGGTTGGTCAGAGTGAATTAGTTGGAATGGATTAGGCCAGACAAGAAAAAAATTAGGCCTGGGCTAGGCAACTGGAACAGAATAAGACCAGAAGTGTGGTAATGACCTTGGGTGTTTGCCGCTGTTGACATATGTAGAGTAATGATCGTTATGTAATCATTTTCTCTGGGTCCATTTGGCTCCCACGGTTCCACCTGTACAAACAAGCACCCAGCAGAGACAACAGATCCGGCGCAATGTGCTTCTGCTCAGCTAACACTCACGTTCCGGTGCAAAGCCTGCATTCATGCATTTTGATTTCACACTTTGACCTCTGTGCTAATGAAGCTCTGCATGGAGAAGGGAAAATGCATAGAGACAAGGGAGAAGACAGAGGATGGGAACAAGGAAAACGCAGGGGAGGGAAATGCCATAGCGCTCACAGTTGTACCGTATTTTCCCACAAATGTAAACAATGTCTAGCTATTAAAATGTTAATTTTGCGCTGCTGTATTATATTGTGTGCAATTGGTTGATTATTCACTGAAATCCTTAGCTGTTTATGGGAATAAAACAAATGGGGCGTGCTGTTATAGGAAAATAAATGATGGCATTTTTGTATGATGAAGCTACAAAGCAGAGACGCTGTTACCACACTGATTATTTTCCAGTAGCTTATATCCAGTGGTGGAAGATGTATTCAGATCCTTTACTTAAGAAAAGGTACAATGCAGCAGTGTAAAAAATATTCCATTACAAGTAAAAGTCCTGAATTAAAAATCCTACTGTAAAAGTAAATAAAAAAAAGTAAAAATAAAATAAAAAGTAAAACATAAAAAGTAGGGGCGGCAGTGGATAGCGCTGTCGCCTCACAGCAAGAAGGACCAGGGTTCGATCCCCGGGTGGGGCGACCTGGGAAAGTTCTGTGTGGAGTTTGCATGTTCTCCCCGTGTTGGCGTGGGTTTCCTCCGGGTACTCCGGTTTCCTCCCACAGTCCA
>JAOTRJ010000048.1:25993734-26003774 GCA_028564905.1 Leptodoras praelongus | reverse complement strand
CAAACTCCACACAGAAATTTCCCGGGTCGCCCCACCCGGGGATCGAACCCGGGTCCTTCTTGCTGTGAGGCGACAGCTCTATCCACTGCGCCACCGTGCCATCCGATGGGAAAGTCATTATTGTAAAATTTCCTCCTTATTGTGTTTAGAGCTCTGCAAGATTTTTCCTTTAGTGCATCTTGTGCTTTAGTACATCTTGTGCTGCAGGTAGCTGCCCAGATTCAACTGGAACCTGTGTTCCTGACATCTAGGGAATTTTTATCATAACTTATCATAATTTTAATCATAACATAAATAATAACTTTAGTCTTTTTTAGGTTTACTGTTAGGGCTCCAGCAGGTCCAGGTGCTGCTGTAGTCTCTGTGCATTCGGAGACAGCAGCACCAGGCCATATGCACAAAGCAGGAACTTTCTCCCCCATCCTGTAGAGCGAGTCCAGGAGCTGTAGACTGTTCCAGCTGCACCACTAACTCATTAACGTAGATGTTGAACAGTGTTGTACTCCGGCTGCAGCCCTGCCACACTCCTCTTTTCGGAGTGAAGTAGTCTGTATATTGTTGCCAATTCTTACCCACACACACATACGCCTTATTCTCCTTATGAGAACCTTACATTAATCTTAATTTTTGCATGCTGTATCCAAATATGATTTCAGAATTTCTCCAACACCCACATTTTTTGTTCAATTGTACTCACATGGGCATAGTGAAAAGCAGTACAAAGAAACGTGGTCAAGAGCTTCAGTTAATTCTCACATTAAACATCAGAAGGAGGAAAAAAATTATCTCTGTAACTTTAACTGTCGAATGGCTGTTAGTGCCGCTTTAGATGGGTTGGTTTGAGTATTTCAGAAACTGATCTGGTATTTCTACTCAGAACAGTCTCTACACAGAATGGTGCAAAAAACTAAAAACATCCTGTGTGCGGAGAGTCTGCAGGCTTGAACACCTTGTTGATAAAAGAGATCAGAGGAGAATGTCCAGATTGGTTTGAGCTAACAGAAAGACTACAGTAACTCAAATAATCACTCTTTACAGCCATGGTGAGCAGAAAAACATCTCATCATGCTCAAAACAGTACATTTACATTTAGGAATTTAGCAGACGCCCTTATCCAGAGCGACTTACAAAAAGTGCTTTGAGGTCACCATCTACGAATATATTCTGGTACTAGCTCAGATGTCTATTAAGAGTACAATCATTCTTTCATTCATTAATTCATTCATTTTCTTAACCGCTTATTCCTTAACAGCCGGTGCCCAGCTGGCAGCTTAGGGCACAAGGCAGGACCAACCCTAGACAGGGTGCCAATCCATCGTAGGGCACACACACTCATACACTCACACCACTTTAGAGACAATCAACCTACCGTGCATGTCTTTGGACTGTGGGAGGAAACCGGAGTACCCGGAGTAAACCCACATGGACATGGGGAGAACATGCAGACTCCACACAGAAAGGACCCAGACCGCCACACCCGGGGATCGAACCCAGGACTTTCTTGCTATGAGGCGACAGTGCTACCTACCGAGCCACTGTGTCACCCAGAGTACAACCAGGTCTGGATTTTTTTTAAATGAAAAGGATACCTAGTTTAGGAATCTTGGAAAATGGAAAAGAAAAGTTTTAAGATGTAGTTTGAAGATAGACAGAGATTTGGCTGTTCTGACACTTAGAGGAAGCTCATTCCACCACCTCTGTGCCAAGCAGTACACCCTGAGGCGGATGGGCTACAGCAGCAGAAGACCCCATTGGGGTTTTTTTAGGTTAAGCTGACGTGCTGAGATGCTTTTCTGTTTAAAACCATCTAAAACAATTTTTAAGACTTAAATTACTGCTCAAAAGCCATAATAAAACAAACTGCAACAATCGCAAACCTAGTGTTTGTTTTTTTTGTAATGAAAATGTCAACAAGTATCATTTTAAGGCATTTTATTTATATATGAGACGGTGTGACAGAGACTATGGCATATTCTAATGTTTATGCATATATATGCATCGAATATAACCCAGTGGTTTGTGTTTCATAGAAGTGCACAATATCTCTTAATATAAATAACACAGAATACATGATTTCCTGGATTTACTTTACAGGAAATTAATTCGCTTATTCCTTTAATTTCTAATCATTTGTAAGGCTTATAACACTCGCTCATAATGACAATGACATTTTTATTACACAGAACCGTGGCAAGTCTAATGTATAATGAGCCCAACAAATAAATATACATAGAGTACAGCGCAATACTGTAACCCCAAATGTGTCATTTAGGTAATAAATCTTAGCAGCTCTGTCTAAGCTTAGTTTGAATATTTGCAAAGCAAAATAAACAGCCAACACAACTGTTCATGAGAATGAGAAAGGTGAGCAAGCATGCTTTAATTAAAGTGTGCAAATATTCAGATTGCTAATTATATATGAAATACAGGCTATAGAGTTTTAAATTAACCCTAGGGCAATCGGACCTAGGACGATCTTTTGTTATTTACAAGGGAATATATTAACATATTACACAGTATATTTACTCTGCTGATGTGCGTTTCTTTGAGTCACACTCAAATGACGGGAAAAAAAATGTAATTCAATGACCAAACACTGTCTATATACACACCGAAACGTGTTTTTAAACGTTATTTACATTTCTTAGCATTAATCATGTTATACAACTGCAAAGTAACATACCAACCCAAACTCCATGGACACTTCTTGTCGCGACGATCAGTGAAGACAGAGAACAGCTCTATGTTCACAGCAAATTGAAAGCAGTAAGAAGAACAGGTGAAACTTGAAAATGTTCTACGTTCACAGTGTGCGTTTCTTTTGAAAAGCAACAAGCAACTGAAATGATGAATTGTATTTCAAGGCACAATAGTAAAAAACAGATCTGTACAGTTTTTGTACAAAATAATAACAGGAAACTGAAAATAACACCGCGGTACACTCTATACCTCTGAAGGTGCCTTGACGCATCATGACCCATGATGCATTACTTGGTAATGAAGTTTGTGAAGCATTTTGAATGATCACAGGAAAATCACTAAGCAAGAGTCAACAAATCTGATTACTTGACCTTCACAGCAAAGTGGTTCATTTTTACCAGAGTAAGAAATGTGCACTTGTGTAATTAAGACATTCTAAGAAGTATTTAAGGGTAAAGCAAACTAGGAGGTAAAAGAACAAGAAAGCCAAAGTATTGCCATATCTAGCAATCTGTTTAAGTGGATTTCAGTGGAAATTTCCTCTGCAAAATTAATGAGAACAAAATAATATTTAAATATGCAAATAAAAAAAAAACAACAAAACATGAAATGAAGCCTTGTAGTAATGTTTCCTTTTCATTCTCCTCCCGTGTCGTTGTCAGACTCCATCTCGGTCAATGTTGAGACGTACCACTCTGCATTTTCTTCCTGTTGCTCGTGCAAACCAACGAGTGAAACCCCTTTGGTTTCTGGCTTTACTTTTGTGTTCATTGCTTCCTGCTGCTGACCCTGATGTTTACGTTTAGTGTGCCGCCGTAGAGTGTTACGCTCAGCAAACCGCATATGGCATAACAGACACTGGTAAGGCTTTTCACCTGTGTGTACCCGCTGGTGCCTTGTCAGCTCTGCAGCTTCTCGGAAACGCCGTGGGCAAAGCTGGCACTCAAAGTTCCGCTCACCTGTATGGATATGCTTGTGCCGCTCCAGATGGCTGGAGCGCTTGAAAGCCTTGCCACACAGCTGGCATATGTGGGGCTTCTTCTGGGAGTGTGTGATGGAGTGCCGTTCAAGGTCTGAGAGGTAGTAGAAAACCCGTGGGCAGTACTGGCAGTAAAGGATGCGACGTGGGCCTAATGCCTGAAGATCCTGTTTTTTTGAATGGTTGGTGGGAAGTATTGGTGACTCTGACCTCGGAGGGGAATTAGAGGACTGGAGAGGAAGGTCTTCAGTAGGGATTCTTGATAACGAGTCTGTTCGGTCCACTGAGACAGACTCTGGATCAGAGACTGGTGACGCTTCTTCAGTGTCGCAATGTTCCTCTAGTGCCCGATTTGCTTCAACACAAGACGACGAGTTAATGACTGAAGATTTGTCAATGCATTTGGGTCGGTTTTCATTTTTTTGCTCAGCAGATACGGCTAATCTAAGCAGTGCTTCCTGGAAAGAAGTGGGCATGTCAGAGAAGGTATCGGTTTTCAGTTGTTTAGCCCAGTTTGAAGAGTTCACAGAGGAAGTGCTGGAGGAAGCAATGGGTGAGGTAGGGGCAACAGAAAAATTTGAGGATTTATTTAGTCCTGAGAGATTTATAGCAGTTGTACAGGAGACAGGGTCTGGTTTAGAGCCAGGCAAACTTGAAGATGAAGGAAGTGCAACAGATGATGGGGAGGAAACTGAAGAAAAATCTCCTGAAATTGAGGAAGATTGAATTCCACAGGACACTTCAGGAGATGAAAGAACAAGTAGGACAGGGGTAGACTGTGTGTTTGAGGCAAGAGCCAAAGGTAGTGACAGAGTCATAAGTTCAGAATTAGAATTAGAATTAGACGCTGAAGCTGTAAGTGTCTGAAGGTGAGATGGTGGGAGTAGGAGGATGGGAGTGTTTGAGTCAGTATTACCAGCCATAATCTGAATAGGAAGGGAAGGCAGGGTGGACATCGCGGGCAAGGCAGTTGGCCCGGTCTCAACAGTGGAATCATTGGGAGATTTCTTCTCCACCACTACAGTAGCTTGTGAGCTTTCTGCTGAGACACTAAGTGATGAGTCCTCCAAAATCAAATCCGGATGCAATGACTCTTGATCAGGCTCTGCATCCGGAAAAGCCAAAGGCATTTCAATATCAGACTCTGCAGATCCCATGTCATCTGAGGCAGTCCCAGGCATTTCAGAACAATCGATCTGGGGAACTTTTTCACCATCTGGACTAAGAGTATAGGGAATACCTTGGTCATCTATGAGAAGTGTATCCTTTGGATCTGGACACATGACTGATCCATACGTAGATGGTATGGCTACATGTGAAGCAGAAGTACACTGATCCCAATGTTCTAGGTGACAGTTCATATAATCATTTCCCAAATCAGACCAGTAATCCTCATCGTCCTCATCTTGCACCACGTCTACGTGCTGAGTGTCGTCCTTGATCTCATCTACTTCCATTATTAATGAAATCTGATATTCAGGATCTAGAACCCATTTTTCTTTGTTATCCCTGACTTTCGTTTTTGGCAGGCTTAAATCCAGTGCTGCATAGACCTCTTCTTGCCCCATGGCTTCTTTAACACTAGTAACAGCTTCAGGCATTGCTACATCAAATTCCTTCTGCTTTTCATAAAATGGGACTGGAGCTGTGGAGTATGCACTGCTACACACCTGGTGGTGTTCTGGCCTTCTTTTGTCCACACAACAGTCTCTGTTCTTTTCAAATGTCTCAGACCCAGTAACATTTGCAAAGTCCTGTATCTTCACCTCCTCTTTGGTAATGTGATTAAAACTTTCATTATATTTTTTATTACTCGTATTCCTTAGAGGGGATTGTTGGTGAAGGTCCTTCACAGGGTAATCACTGGATAAGAGGTTAGTATTAAAATATATCGCTTTGGTTACCGGTTCATTCATTTCTGATTAAATCGTGTTTCTCCTGATGCCAAGTGTCAGTTGTGAAGCTATTTGTATATTGTCTGGTGTGGATTCAGGCATGATGACACCATTTCTGACAGGTTGATTGAATAAACAAGATGCTTGTCGGAAACAAAATCAGGGGCATGTCGTGGTGTTCCGTTCTTGCCTGGTCTTCGCTATCAGTACCACACTACTCTTGAGATACTCCTGAGATGGAACGGGTATTTGGTTTTTAGGCAAAAATTCCTTTAAGGTCCTGTAACTGTCCATAAATCCTACTTTTGATTGATTCGGATACAGTTAGCATCAGTCCCCTTGAATGGCTACGGTCCTGAACAATAATAATAATAATATCCTCTGATGCTTGAAACAAGAATGTGCTAACTTTGGTTGTTAGCTCGCCAGAGGAGGAGCGATGATGTCACTCAAATCATGCTAGTCAGTTTATTACTACCTGAGTATTCACTGAAAACTTTCTTCCAAATCCACCATGCAGACAAAACCGTTTTCTCTTCTGGTGGAGCCATCTGTCTCCATCCTTGTCACAGCCGCTGGGAAAGGTCATTAATCTTAAAAAGAACAAAGTATAGCAAGGTTTTAGCAGAATTTACAGATGAAATATGTAAACAGTTTTATGAAATTCAAGTCTCAATATGGCATGTGAACAAAAGTCTAAACCATTCAAGAACCTGTCTCCTTTCAACAATGGGAAAAAAATATCACCAGGAAATGCTTGTAATTTAATGCAAATGTTCTTTCCTTAGAAATGTATTACATATGCAGATAGAGTTTTGTTTTTATACTGTTTATAGCTATGGGTGGGAAGAAAAAAAAAGTACTAGTATATGACAACAATATAGATCTGTTGTCATAAACGGTGCTTGTCCAGACAGAAATACGCCGACTTCAAAACACTTTGCACGATACAATACCAATGACAGTGCATAACCGAGCAGGCTAGTACATATAAATCTGTCTCATAGCAGAATTATCCATTATTATTGGAATCTACTGCCTGCTTTTAGACCACAGCATGTTGAATTCTCAAACCAGAAGGCGTGCATTAATTTTCTGCTACAGCACGGCTCTGACAGAAGTTCCAGCTGTAACATTAATCATAGGTTTATATTAATGCCCTAGTTATATGATGTTATCTTTCCAATAGCTGCTGTGAAGAGCTTGTTCATGTGCATGGTGCACAGTTCACATAATCTAAGAGTAATGTTAAATAGATGTGTTGTCGCATAAGATTCCATCAATGATATGGTGAAGTTTTCTGTTATATGGTCATGATGGTCATGTAAAATTTATGGAAGGAGTATCAGGTATCAGCACTTTGTAACTGTTACAAAGTTTCCCTGACATGGGAAAGTCTTCAGGGCAGAGGACTCTGTGCTTTCTAGAATATCATGACAAGCTGTGTTTTTTGTGAGAGTGAGGGGGGAAAAAAGAGAAGCTGGTCATCAAATGACTGTTTATAATGGCTATAATATAAACAGAACAGGGACTAAATAACTAACTTCCAGGACATTTTTAATCTGCTTTGCGTCGGGCCGCATCACGCCACCCCAGTGGGGGTTCCCAGTGTCCATCGTGTGTTATTCTTTATAAAAACAGGCATATTATATACCAGAGTGTTACTCATGGGCCATTACATACAGTACTCCCGTGGACCGGATTCATGTCTGGCTAATTTTCTTCAGGCACATAATTTGTCAAACATTATTATATCTGATTAAACCATCTTATTGCAGGACTGAGTTACTACAGTAAGGTCACACTTTCTATATCAAACATGATGAACAGTTTTACATTATATTATTCGTAATAACGCTTTATTTGTTCTTGTAGAAATCATGTTGTGTTTAATAAAATACTCTGTTGAATTTGTGATACTACCCACAATAAGTTTGCCAAAGTTCCCACTAACTAACAACCTGGCAAGCAGTTTCTTGAGTTAGATGAGAAGAGAACAGGTTGTTATTTGTTTATTCTTTCATCTTCAGCAACCGCTTTATCCTGATGGATTTGGAGTCTATGCTAGGAACAGTGGCAACAAGGCACAGCAAGACACATATCAGTGTACCCAGTCTATCTACTGGCACGTTTTTGCGAGATGGAAGGAAACCAGAGAACCCGAGTGAAAACCAGACTGAAAACAGAAAGCACAGAAAGCCCTCACAAGCAGTAACCCGAGGTCAGGAGAAAAAAAAACGGGGACCCTGGAGCCGTGATGTAGCAATTTGTTTGCTGTCCGTTTGTACAATACACAATTGTGCAATAACATCTAAAAGCTTCTCATTCTGGCTTCTATTCAAATGCAAAAGAGATTCATTAAAAAAAAAAAAAAAAACTACATTACCTCTGACATCACTTCCTGCCGTCTGATGCTGAGACCCCAAAATCTGATACAGATGGTGTCACGACCAAGGGACCCAACATCTCTGACATGTAAATGTCCCTACCAGGTTTCATGCCTCCAATGCGTGCCCTATTGAGAACAGTGAAAAGTGCATGACTTTATTGCTGTTTCACAGCATTTCTGTTTTCTGGATCAAAAGCCATTACATGTCTGCTAAGTCAGACCACTACAGGGCACGTAAACCCACCATGTGCCTTCCCAGTTAGTCAACATTTATAGTTTAGCTTTGACTCAGCAAACTTCTGAAGCTGTTCTAGTGGAGCAGTGT
Organism: Leptodoras praelongus; assembly: GCA_028564905.1. NCBI lineage: Eukaryota > Metazoa > Chordata > Actinopteri > Siluriformes > Doradidae > Leptodoras > Leptodoras praelongus. The sequence goes on along the minus strand of JAOTRJ010000048.1, from coordinate 25,995,486 downwards.
AATAAGCCGGGCTGTTCTGTCTGGCAGAATGATCTGTAACTGTGTGGCTTTTTAGGGTAAATAATTCATAATCAAACTCCTGAGACTCATATTATAAGGCTCCCTCTTGCATTCGGTTATAAACTGGAAACAAAGGTCTGAACTAGGGTTGTGTTGTTTGTTGCATTCGGTGAATGTATATACGTATATACATTTAGAGACAAATCAACCTTCCTAGTTGGGAGCAGCAGCGTTTAGTTCTTTGAATGATCTTAATAAACAAGGTGCACGCAGGAGCTAGTGAACGCCCCCGCCTCCGGGTTTGACATGAAGCGCAGAGTCAAAGCTGTGAGAGACGTCCTGCGGGAGGAAGCGACACGGGCACAGGCGGACGCCATTACACGGAGTCGGAGGTCCGATTAAAAAAAAATCATTTAGCCTACCATTCTTTGATGTTGTGACACGATGCAGTCGCTCGAACCCGTGTCGCTAAACGCGTTTAATTCGTCCCTGTAGAAAAGCTCGAGCGAAGCCTAGCCGCCTTTCTATCCTGTCGCACAGTGAGGAGAGACTCCGAGCTCGGACCTGCGACCAGCCATTTTCTGCGTACCGAGGGTTCGAGCCGGTGACACCGTGCGCAAACCACCGCTCGCTTGCAAACCATATTTCAAACTTTCTTAAGGTAACAGCATATGTACAGCGCTACGATTCAAGCCACGCGCTCTATATATCAGTACACTACCGTAGCCCTGTAGTGACACTTCCTTTTTTTTAAAAACTGAAATATTCAACATGAAACTGTTCTCACCCCACGAGTCAGCTCGCGCAGGCACTGGCTAACCCGACCCTCGCGCACTTCCGGAACACCAAATATGAATGAATGAGTGGGCGGGGACAACCAGGGGTAGGGGTGGGGCTTGTCGTGGTGTCGCAGTTTAGTGCGTCAGACCCGACAGATGAGAAGGGTTAATAATACTGTTTAAATGGCACTGGGATTTAAATTATGACAAATCTCATTTACATAAGAAGACACCTGTGTAATTTATATATAAGAAAGCAGGAGTGAAAGCATTATTATTATTACAGAGACATCCTGGTCTGACTCATAACCTACACCAAAATTAGCCTAAACTCTGATTAGGGTGGTTTATTAATGACTTGATTAATTATGTTGGAATAAACCACAACAGGGTGTGCTGTAATAGCAAAAAAATAATCCACAGCTGGGTGGTGTTCACAGATGGACATTCCTACACACCTTATGTTCATATAACATCACATCCCAAAGTGTTTTATTCTTCCTATATAGCATTTATTTATTTATTTGTTTGTTTATTTATTTATTTATTGCCTTTGAAAACAATTGTTACTTTATTGATGAACCATACATTGTGCTTCTGTATGATAATGTATTTTTACCTTTAACATCAATGAAACAAGTTAGTACCTGTTAGCACTTACACTACTGCAGCTATAAACTGTTATTAAGAAAAAAGGAAAAAAAAACTCAGCTGGAGACACAAGAAAGAGTCAACTTTCTGACCATTACAAAGCACTGACACATGAGACTCCTTCCAATAATGTTAAATAAACTAATCCAAGCTTTACCATATCGATGATTATATGTGTTTTATTGTTGTTATTGGGCGACACAGTGGCTCGTAGGGTAGCACCATAAGGTCCCGGGTTTCATCCCCGGGTGGGGCGGTCTGGGTCCTTTCTGTGTGGAGTCTGCATGTCCTCCCAGTGTCCGCGTGGGTTTACTCCGGGTAC
>JAOTRJ010000048.1:25948582-25959448 GCA_028564905.1 Leptodoras praelongus | reverse complement strand
CCACCCGGGGATCGAACCCGGGTCCTTCTTGCTGTGAGGCGACAGCGCTATCCACTGCGCCACCGTGCCGCCCGTGACTACATGTGATGTTCCAAAAAAAAAAACGAACCGAATGCTTACGATCTGCCTGAAACAAAACAAAAATGGAAGTGTGAAGTATTGAAGTATTGGCCAGTATTGCGAAACAAAACCACTAAATAAGACATTGCAGTTTTATTTATAGCCAAGCCTGATTGAGTAATGCTTAAAAGGTAGCTGGTGCTGCCATTCAGATATGTCAACTGCGCATCTGAACCGTTGTATTCAAAGGATTTTATGTGCCTGGGGCTTCAAAATTTTAGCTACATAGTCTTGAGACGTTAGCAACAGACTCAAGGTGTCTCATAAAGACGTGGCCGCAAATAGGTATGTAGCTTTTGCGGCAATGACCATCACACTAGCCATGAGCTCCCAGGAAAACCATGGTGACTAGCTCCAATTCACCAAGTAGCAAACTAACATAGAGCGATACTAACTTTAGGGCAAAAAACCTGACATCGCTATGAACTCAGGGTTAGAGAGTACAGACAGCAGCTGCACACACGTGCGACGTAGTCTTTAAAGCTCTGATCACCTTTGAGTGGGGTCTGTGGTGGCGATTTGAGCTCAGGGCCGGTGTTGACTGGTCCAGCATTCAGCGAGTCTCCTCCTGCATGGTCTAAGCTCCTGAAGTGTGTTTTGGGTCCAGAAGGGGGCAACAGACGCTGAGAGGGAGGCCCTGCCATCATCCAGTTCACTATGGAGAACTGGACCAGTACACTATACTACACAACACACACACACACACACAAATAAACAAACAAATCACAGTGGACTTTGAGACTTTACAGTGGAAACAGTAACCGCATGCATGAGCGCCAATCTGATGACAGATCATGAAGTGTATAACTATTATAACTAACAAGACCCATGCCAACTAGAGCAGTGACTACTGATTAATCAGTATTTATCAACTACTCTCATCAAGACACGCACTGCAAATGCTACCAATAGTCTTTAAGTAAGTGCATATTTACCTTTAGTCTTCGTGAGAGCACAGAGCTCACTCCAAACAGGACCAGAGTGTCATTTTAGTGCATCTGGTGTCCAGTCCAGGGGATAAAATGCCTTCACTTAGTCCGGGGTGGACAGATATTTGTCGGCTCAAACTTTAAACAGCTCAAATAGTGCGTCGTGGGTCCATACAGACCAGACTGTCAGATACAGCAGGAGAAACAGGTCTTGCAGAAAAGGAGGGGGGGGAGAAAAGTTGCTAATTATGAAGACAAGGAGTGAAAATTCCAAGCATGTGCAAAATAACAGCAGTAATAATAAACATCAAGGAAGCAAATAAAGGAAGCAACGTCGTCCCAAAAAAAAAAACAACACCGAATGAAAACAAAACCGAAGGGAAAAAAAACATGCAGGACACGGGTACAGCTGCGCAGTGTCAGTTGGTTGGACGTTATCGCTTTTTTTTTCCTGCAGCCGTTTCTCCTCCTCCTCCTCCTCCTCCTCCTCCTCTGTGAGCGGGCACGTGAGCTCCGCGCTCAGCCGGAACGAACCCGGGGCAGTCACGTGACGTCACATCACATCTCCCGCGAGCTCAGCAGACAGACGCTTGAATGGAGATGGATAGAGAGATAGATAGATAGATAGATAGAGTGAGATAGAGAAAGAGAGAGAGAATCGCAGCCTTGCGTCCACCCAGCGTCTATGTTTAAATAGTAAGAAAGCTGAACGTACACCGTGCTCCACTGTGCTGTTTTGAAGTGTGCTAGCTCATTTGGCTGTATAAATATATCCTGTCATAACATCCTACTCCACACACACACACACACACACACACACGCACCAGGACTGGAAGCCACTTATAACATGGGAAATTTCTCATGCATACTATTGACACACGCCTCCTCATGACAGATCGTATTTATAATTAATCTCAGGGATTAACAGCTGCCATGGTGAGGCTTGTGATTGTTTGGTATCCTTGTTGGATCACCAGATCAGGCCTATCGTGTTCATACTTCAGCCGTATTTTAAACAGCAATTTTAAAGCGTTTGTGTGTTTGTTTATCTACTTGGATTGGATATCTATGCATGGATAGAAAATGATTTTTTTTTTTTATTTATTTGAGACAATAACGGATCGCTGGTAATCCGTGGACATGTTTGGCGCTCGTCTTCTCGCTCTCTGCACAAGAGGAACACGGGAGAAGCAAAAACGCTTTCCAATGCACGTGTACACAGCACGCGGAGAAGCCTCTGGCCGTGTGGTCGTCCTCGGTGCTATTGGCTAAAAGGAAGAAGGAATCCACCCCTTGAATTCGGTGATTGGCTGCCGCCGTGCAATCAATCCCGCCCCCGTAATCTCGCCAGACACAGCCGCGTGAGACTACACAGTTTAGACCTCATGTTGGTATGTGTGTAGAATGTGCATGCGTGTGTGTGTGTGTGTGTGTGTGGGAGAGGGAGAGAGAGTGTGTGTGTGTGTGGGAGAGAGAGAGTGTGTGTGTGTGTGTATGGTCTGTACACATTTAAGAGAAAGAGATTTGCCAAAATGGAATGTATTCATTTTACATTCCAGATATGCATTTATTCATTCTAGATTCCAGATCTAATCCATTGAAGCATATTCTATAATATTTAGTTGATAGCTATCCTGCTATAGACAGTTTTATTTAAATCTAAATTACAAAAATTCTCACATGCACCCCCCCTAAGAAACAATGACTCGCTTGCATGCTACTTACATTAGTAAAAAAAAAAAAAAGATGCTGCATAAATGCTGCCGTGTAGCCCTGAAAGAAATGCAATCGTTTTTTTTTTTTACCATGAGAAAAATGAGAAACCCTTATTCTGCCATCCTGTGGTTAAAGCAGAGATGTGCAGTTCAAGACAGCAATACCAACTTCAGATGTGTTACCAGGTAATAAACTGAGCCAAACATTGCTACAATTACAGGCTTGCATTAAATCACTGACCTTGGTTGAAGAAGCACAGAACGAAGCAGGGATAGAAAGTCATACGAAGATCATAAAGCTTGTGCCTTGTGCGCAAGACATAAAACAGGGCATTAAGCTCATTCATTGTTCAGTGCACAGCGTACTGATATAATGATACTCGATGAACCGTAAAACGTTGACCATTGTGGTCAGATCTGTAGAAATTAAATAATGAGAAAGATAATATCTACTGACGTTTACTTTCTTGTGGTTATGGAAAGGAAAATTATACCATCGTCTCTATAGTTTATAGACACGGGACAAAACCTGATCTTATGGGTACAATTCATTTGGAGATGTAAATGGTGAGAAAAAAACAAGTAGTAATCTGACAAAACAAATACAATGAAATGCAGTAACAACAGAATGAACAATCTAAGCTTTTCGATTTTTATTAAATGCTTGGGTATCATCAACAACCAGCTTATTATAGGTAAATAAAGTGATAGAAACATACTTGATGATTTACTTATTATTCTCAAAAAAAAAACAAAAAAACAAACAAAACAAAAAAAAAAACATGAGCTATGGGTAGTATGGCCTCACTACATAACAAATTAAAAGAAACATATAAGGGATGCTTTCGTTGTTGGCAAGTAGGCAGACTATGTCCGACACGTAATACATTAAGTAAGATATGAAAGTGATAACTTCCACTATCATTCCAAACTACCTTGCAGTGTACCTATGATAAAAACATATTTCACCTTTCTTTTAAAAAACAAATCAGAACAATAATAAAATATTGACACAATTTACATTACAGTACACTTGTTCCTTCCTAAATCTACCTTAGACTCTATATATAAAAGCTTCACCATGCCAATAGGTGAAATTTCAAATTGAACAGGCTTTGTTGCACCATACTACTGAAATGTCAATACTTGCTTCTATTATTATTATTATCTTCCAGCCTGTTCCTCGCGAGCTACTCCTACACAACTCCACCCTAATTTACTAATGAAAACGGATAGAACCTAGATTTCTCAGTAAGGTTGTTTAATTGTAATGTTTAGGTTGGCTAAAAATATATTACGCACTCAAGTAGCTCTCAATGAACAGGGCTGCATTCTTATTATTTTTTTATTTATTATTATTATTATTATTATTATTATTATTATTTTGGGAAGCCTTTTTCAATTTAAGTGCTAATCCTTCTATCTTCATGCTAGTTTTCACTCTAGAGCTAGATACATCCGTTCTGATCCTCTCACTTCCTCACTAGCATGAAGATGAAGGTAAAAAGGAGTGCTTATTTTGGGACTGTTTTTTTTCCCCACTTTTATTTTATACAATTCCAATTATATTTAATATGGAACCATCCAATAATCAACATTTATCCAACACATTAAGACCAGTGCTCAACATGCACAGATTTGAACAAAACACTGACCTTCCTAATACCTTCTTTCTTTTCTTCTTATGCTACTAATGCATTGTTACAAAGATCAAATCCCCACACTTGTTCTAAGTGAACTACACATTATACATACCAGCGACAGAATAATTCTACAGAGCAACTGCTGACTTACAGTGAGTATTACCATTAAGGGAAATACTGTATTAGTAAAATGACTATAAATTCATCTAATGCCAGTGAAGGAGCCAAGATGTTGTTCAACACATAACATTGTATAAGACCCTTTTGGAGACTGAGTTGGGGTTTATGTTGGTATCTTTATAAAAGACATCTGCAAAGCGTTTGTAATTTTGCTTGTAGCAGTTCAGTTCGGAAGTTCGGCTTACGTGAGGAACCCATGATGGTTAAATAGAAAAGAACAAACTAAGAGCAATCAACCGACCTTCTGACGGTCAGATACCAAGCCTAAGTCTCTATTTTTGTCATGCAAAACTCAGTGTCCTTCTTGCTACTACATACTGAAGTCATTAAGATTAATGAAGCACACTCAGTGACTGTACTGTATTTGCAGGGTTGAAATATTCCCTTTGCTGTCTCCTCTTTTAAAGATTTTTCCTGTTGTCAATTTCAAACAAAGAGCACTCCCTCGTGTCAGTTCTGTCAGTTTTCCCCGGCAAGTTCTTTTGTGTCTTGTGAGGAGTGCTGCGTTCCAGAAACGAGAAGGACAGCGTTTACAGGAAAATGCTCTATTAGATAAGTGAGAGCTTCTATGTATAAGGGCTGAAAGTAATTTGCGAGATTGTTTTCCACAAACTGCACATCTTAATCGACCCGAAGGGTAACTGACTCTTGGGCAATGTCTAGCTGCTATGTGGACCATAAGTGCTGCTCGTCGTGAAAATGTTGTAAGAAAACAGAAGGGACAAGGGAATCGTTTAAGTGGAACTTGAAAAGAGAGCAGTCTGTATAGTTCAAGTCCTCCTGAAGGGCTCAGTTCATACACCACTCTGCTTCCTTCACTACCTCTTCTAATCCTCAAAAGCATAGCCATTTTTTTCCTAAATTTACGTTGCCTTCTACGAAATGTTTTTCTCATTCTTCTCTGAAGCTTTCTCGTCTCATTTCTCTTCCTTTCCCCAGCCGAGAGACCCATCTGCACCCCGTCCATTTTTGTGGTCCGACCCCATTCGTAGCCTATCTTCTCTCTCCCGTTCCGTCTTTTTTTTTTTTTCTTGCGTCGCCTTAGTTCTTCCTCGCTGTGAAAGCTGTGGTGGTGGTGTGGCTGGACATTAGCTGCATGGTGTTGAGTGAGAGAATGGTGCTGATGTTCAGTTGGAGGCAGAACAAGGGGGTGGGTTGGTATGTTTGGGTTGAGTGTATGTCTTTGGCCAGGTTGATACATGGGCTCGCCTTTTACTCCCGTGTGCTGATGGGATTGTAGAGAGGAACTTGAAGGCAGAGGCTGGGAGTACGGTGTGGCATTAGAAGAGGAAGGGAGAGATGTACTGGCATCATAGAAAAGAGGTGAGTACCCAGCTTGTGGCTGTGGCGGAGCATGCTGGTGACTGTGAAGTACCCCACCGTGAGAATCCTCTTCTCCTTGGTTTCCACCAGTGGGTGCAAGCTGGAGCAAAGCATTTGTGGCTGCTTCACTCTCAGATACTGAGCCACCAACATTGCTGTCTTCTCCGGTGACTCCAGCGCTCCCTTGAGGCGTTCCTTGTCCAGTACGGGTGAGGCCATGCTGAGACAGCCTGTGTCTTGAAAGGCTGTTGGAATATGCGAAGGCCTTCCCACACACCTCACAAGAAAACAACTTGTCGCTTCCGCCTTCATGCACAGTTTGATGATGTGCAGTAAGATGGAAGTGATGACGGAAAGACTTCCAACATATAGCGCATGTGTAAAGTCTGGGAGGAGGGTGCGGATTTGACCCGTGGGGTTTAACATCTTGTGGGTACGGGTAGAATGAAGAGTTACCTTGAGCACCTTGGATCATGCTTCCACCAGGAGCTGGGTAATTGTTGAGGTTTTCTCCTCCAGGTGTTGTAGGTACTTCTTCCATTTCTCCTTTCTGGTGTAGCTTTCCATGTCTCTTAAGGCTCTGGGCATATCCAAAATCCTTTCCACAGAGAAGGCATTTATAGTTTTTCTCTCCAGAATGCACTGTATGATGCTTACTAAGGTGAAAAGCCTCTCTAAAGTATTTGCCGCACACTGTGCAGTGATGAGGCTTTTCCCCAGTGTGAATCCGGTCGTGCCTTCGTAGAGTTTCTCGTCTTGCAAATCCTCGACCACAGATGCTGCACAAATATGGTCTAATGTCCCCTAGACCCCCCGCTGTTCTCTGGGAGGACTGACGTCTTTTGGGAGGCTCTGTACCCGGTGCCCCAGGTTCCTTCTTTTTACGAGGCTTCCGAGGGCGCTTGGGCTTTCCACCTGGCGTCTGTTGGATTGATTGTTGTGGGTGCAGTGCCAGGGTATCCTGGTGTTCACCACCTCTAAATGATTTATCCATTCCGGATGTAGAAGTCGGACCACCGGGTGAACCAAGAGGGCCTAGTCCAAGACCTCCAAGTAGCCCCCCAATTATATCTCTTCTATCCTCTCCGCGACCAGTATTGTTAAGATCACCAGTCATGCAATTTGCTGCTGCAGCAGTGATAGCAGAAATAGCACTATTGACAGAGCTTGTAACATCATCTTCAGAATCATCCAGCAGAGCGGAGAGGGGTAAATGTGGGTGCCCTTGATGAAGCTGCTGGTTTTGGCTTTGTGGGTGTGGGTGCAGAGTAGGAGCTAAAGGTGCTTTTCTTAGTGCCGTCCCTGCTATGCCTCCACCACATAAGGACGTTCCAGAATATAGGTTGCCTTGAGAGCGCTGGTCTTTGAAGTTATTGTAACCATCACTCCGGTAAGACCCTGCATGACAAATCAAACAGTATGAATGCTGCATATACACATATCCCCTTAGCACATCATACAGCACAACTTTATTTGGCGCACACACATACTATCCTGTAAGATAAATATGTGACTCACCCACTGCACTAGTTACCATTCCATCACTGGAAGCCCCTGTCTTACTGTTCTTGCCACCAACTACAGAGTTGCTACTATCACTCTTCGGTCTTGGTCCTCTGCCTGATTTGCCACAAGTGCCTGAGGCTGCATGGTTCAACAAAGAGGTACTCTCACGGAAACAGCGGCCACAAGCTGGACAACGAAAAGGCTTCTCTTCATGGATTTTTTCATGACGGGTGAGGGACTCACGCCGGTTAAAAGCACGGCTACAAGTACTGCAGGCAAAGGGCCGCGCACCAGAGTGGATGACACCATGCTGAAGCAGGTGTCCCTTTTTTTTAAATCCTTTTCCACAATCTGAGCAACAGAACGTCTTGTCAGGACTTTGGCATAAGGATGATGCTGAACTGTCCTGGGTTGAGTGAGGAATACTTGGATCAGCAGGATGCAAAACAGGATTCACAACAGTACTTCTTGTGCCTGCTGTGCCTGCAGTGGTCAACTCATGACTGCGTAAGTGCCTGCGTAGACTGGATAGGTGAGTGAAAGTTTTTCCACACTCTCCGCAATGATAAAGTGGTTCGGGTTCATGTTGAGATGAACGAGGGTGCATGGAGCTATGATTGTCAAGTTTCGAACTGTTTGTCACCAGAACTGATGCGGATGTAGAGGTGGGAGCAGAGGAAGATGATGATGACACAATTGAAGAGGAAGATGGGGGGGTAAGGTGGGAAGAAGGATCTCTAACAAGTCCTGACATACCAATACGGCCACCTCCACCAAGGCCAGGTACAGCATCTTGGCTAAGACCCCCTGAAGTGCTACTACTGCTGGCATTATGATTTGCAGAGCCATGACTATTGCTGCTGCTAGTGTTACTGCTGCCATCAGTCTTCCGCTGAGGCAAGTACCCAGCCATTGCTTTCTTTCTCCTGCCTCCTCCACTTCCTCCTATTGCACTGTCTACTTTCCCTTCATCCTTGGAGAGGGACAAATGTAAGGGCAGAGGAAGTGGTAAACCAGTTTCCTGTTGCATCAGAGATGCTAGCTGGTTTGAGGAGAGGACAGGGATCCCTTGAAAGTCAAAACTGCTTAATGAAGATGGTTGAGATGAGGAATGAAGAGGGTGATGTGGATGGGGATGTGACAGTGTGTGAGTGGGCAGCTGTTGTTGTTGTGGTGGTGGTGGCTGCTGTGGCTGGGGCAAGGTGGTTGAGTGGCTATGTGTGTGTGAGGAGTGGAGAGCAGGGGGTGGAGCAAGACCTGAACTTGATTCAAGACCTAGATGGTTGTGGCTTCCTTGCTGTACCAAGAATTGCTCTAGGCTGGAATTGGCTGGTACTCCAGAGAGAAAATACTGATTAGCAGCTAGCATACAACTAAACTGTTGATGCAAGCTCCGTGCATCAGACTGGGCTCCTGTCAATTGGTGACCAAGGGAAGTTACTGCACTAGTGCTGGAAGGGTTGTTGGAGCTAGAACTTGAAGGAGATGGGGAAGAGGAGGATGGTCCAGGGGATGCTTGGGGAACAGAGAGGCCAGGATGTAATGGGGGAGGTGGAGGTGGAACAGATGATACTAGTCCTCCAATTCCTCCTGCACTTCCTCCACTTCCACTACCGCCTGCAAAATGGTCAAATCGCCCAACTCCGGGATGCAACTGTTCTTGTGCAAGGGCCGCCTCAGCTGGATGAAATGAACGCAAAAACTGAGGATACCCACTCACGTGACTTCCTCCACTGCTACCGCTTGCAGACATTTTGCTTGACTTCCTTGAACTTTGTGAAGATGAAGACAGTGACTGCTGCTGTAGAGGAGGAGGGGGTGCACTCATTTTTGCAAAAATTGATGCAGAATCAGAAAAGGCACTGCTTCTAGATCCTTGCAATGGGCCTAAGCCAAGTCCAGACAAAATAGCCCCAGAGGTTTCAACTTGCTGCTGCTGTTGCTGTTGCAACTGGTGTTGGTGAAGCTGCACTTGCTGCTGGTGTTGTAGTTGTCGCTCTAATCCAAGACTTTTGAACTGATGGGCCTGGTGTCCACTCAGCATCTCTATGATGTCCACATTGTATTTTCCAAACTGGAACATTTCCCAGTTACTGAAACATGGGTGCGCAATGGCAACACCTTCTGCTCTAGGAGCAGCAACAACAATCACACTACAATTGCCAGATGAGGTGTTACAATGACAATCACTGTTGTTTCTCTAACCTGTTTCAACTCACCCTTGCGTATGGCCTGCTTTGAACTGATCTGCAGTTAGCTGACAATCACCAACTGTTCCCACTTTATAGCCAGTTGTGCCAAGCAGATGCTGCAGCGTAGAATGGATTTTCGGTATGGATAGTGATATTCCAAAGTTCTGCAACACACAATTCAAAGGCTGCATTTGATTTTTGAGTCTTTAACAGTTCTGTGGTTTAGTGCTTGATGGTTACTTGAGTCACTGTCTGTGGTTAAGAAGTTGTCTTTCTTTTCGGTTCTTTCTTTCATCAGTATCCTTGTCAGTAATGTGTTCCTCGAATTGCACATTGGTCAGTCCATCATTAATGTTAATGGATTTGGTCTTTTATGTAATGTAAGTGAGATGTCTAAACCACATATGGTGACACTTATTTTCACATTTTGAAAGTGCTTACTGATGCTTTTGTTATGAAACAAAACCAAGATGACTAGATAAGACTTTTCTTGGTTACATACTTGAGTTCATGACCATCCAAGATATGGACAGTTTTCTCCAAGTGCCATGTGTATGTTCATTACAGTCAAAGACTGCTAATGTTTAATCCATTCAAGCCCAAGTGATATACAATTCCTTTTCCATGTTTCAGCAAATATGCTTGGCATCTTTTCCATCGTTGAAGAAATTACTCTCAGATGCACGAGACGTTTCTCCACGCCGTACCTCTTCTCACTGGGAAACAGAAAAAGAGTGAATATAAACATAAATGTACGAAGTGGACTGTTTTCTCAAGGCCCTATCTTCCTGCTGCTCTGTGAATTTTAAGCCTCATTTTTGTAATGAATCTGCTGATAAATAGCTGATACACTGGATCTGGTATGAAATAGTAAAAGAATTGAATAATCTATACCAGGCTTGTGAGTGGAAATGAAAGCAGTATCCATAAACCACTGAAAAACTGCATGGGACAACAAACACATAAACAAACAGGTGGCAGTGGTTCTGCAAAACCTGAGCATGAGTAAAAAAAAAAAAACATATAGTGACTGGCTTGTTTTTGTGTATGGAAATGTAAAGAAATGACCACACGGCATATTCTTTATTAAACAAATGCAATGCAAATAATGACTGTAATAAATGATATATTGTAACCTAATACAAAAGTGACTTTACAATGGCAAGTAATCATCAGCTCATTGCATGTTGTATGTCTGAAGCTGTTGCCCATACCCATGTAACACACACACACACACACACACACACACATATATATA
>JAOTRJ010000048.1:25863174-25879995 GCA_028564905.1 Leptodoras praelongus | reverse complement strand
GGAGGAAACCGGAGTACCCGGAGGAAACCCACGCCAACACGGGGAGAACATGCAAACTCCACACAGAAATTTCCCAGTGAATATGAATATTGAATATTTGAATATTATGAATATGAATATTTGAATATTATCCAGTGATCTTTTAAGATGATTAATTATTATTATTTTATCATTATTTATAATTGTTATATAATGATTATTACTTTAGTGTATGAGATGATCCCAATAAAATCTTGGCTGAGTTTTATAACAGACTATGTGACAATACATGTTCTCCATGCCAGATTATATGGTGAAAATCAGAATAATATTACATTCTGTTCTGCGATTTTAATCAAAATGATGTGACACCGCCAGAACATTATCGTCTATTGTCTTTGGCCGCAACAGCCTTAAATCGACTACCAGCAATCGCATCAAACCCTGCATTTGCAAACAATTTCAGAATCAGAATCAGAATTCAGGATTATTTGATAACAACAATATTTGTCATATAATTAACAGTCTAAAGCCAGGTTTAGCATTAAAGAATTAAAAGAGCTGGGCCAAGTAATCAATTTGTTCGGCAAAATGAAATTCGGACCCCTGACTAGGACAAGCAAAGAAACCGCAGCCTCGACTTGGAATTCCTACTAGAAACTTGCTATGGTCTCCTCATTCCTGAGTTCAGCAAGTGACATCAAATCAGCTTGTTAAATTTATCTTTGGTTGTGTCCACCAATGTGGATATAAAGCGATAGACATCTACAGAAGCTTCTAGAGCTGTTTCCGCGATGAGAATGGCAAGTTATCATGATTCTCGATTCTGTGTTTTTTGGTTTAATAGTTGGAGCTTGTGAGATGGTTCAAAGCATTTCAGAGGTTGAAGCAAAGTTTGGATTTTCATGTATGAGCATTTCAAGGATGTACTTTTTACAACAGCAGTGTGGCCGTAAAAAGACTCTGGGTGAATAAGACTGGTGTCAGCTGGCAAGATTCATTTCATGCGACAGGCGTGTGACGCTGCCTCAAGTAACATCGATATTCAATGCTGGCGACTCAATACACACCATCATGAGGACTGTACAATGTATTCACTGCTATACCAGTTTTTCTGGTATTTCAGTGTATACTCCATTGTACTGAGAAAGTAAATACACAGCACTTATCACAGTTGCCTGGCTAGCTTGTAGCTTACAAAAAATGAGCATAGAAGTGTCTGTCTTTTCCCCACTTTTTTGTTGCTCAAATGCATAGATGCTGAAAATGATGTAATTCCAAGTTCCCATTTTAAAGGTAACTTAATGCAGCAATAATTCTTGCTCGACCACAGTAATAAAATACCTATTTCTGAAGAAAACTAACCTTGCTATACTTATTGTACATATCTTTCACATGTTCAAATATGTGTTTGTGGTCAGACTGTTTAAATAAAAATTATTTTCTAAATAAATAAATATATTTATTAATATAAATTCCAAACTTAAGGCAAAAAAATCAAATAGCTATGAATGTGAGGGCTCGTTAACAGCAGTCCAAAAATGTGAGTGTTCAGATGGCATGCTGGCCAGTTATGTAGTGTTTCTCTTTTATTAATTTATTAAAAAGAGAAAAGGTTTCAATTAGAAGCATTTTAGAAAACTAGACCTGTTACCCAGGCAGAGAACCCCTTAGAGAAAGCAGTTTTCCACCATGTACTGGGTCCAACTGTTGTATAATATCAGTTTGACACTTACAGAATGAGGAGCCATCGGGCCTGTTTAGCCAAGCCTAGAAGAATAAAAAGACACACCACCAGATCCAAAAGGAGGAGCAGTACATACGAGAGCCACCTAAACATTCAAAATGCACAACACACAAAGAACATGGGAGGAATTCATCTGAAGGTACATCATCTGAAATGGGTTTTCATACAATATCTGTATTCACTCAGCAACATAAATATAAAGCCTTCAATACTTTACCTGTAGTCTTCATTCATCATGAGTGTGTTAGCTGCCCACCCTGGGGAGAAGGGTGCAGGGCCACTGTTTGAACTTGAGGTCACCGTCTGGGGTACGGACGGGAGAACAGGGGTCACAATCCCCACCATGCTATCACTTGCATTTGTATGGACAGAGCTCAGGCCCTTTCCTAGGGTGAGGGAGGAGAGAAGTGACATCACATGCTCTGAGAGACGTCTGCAGGAGCGAGTGGACACCAGAGCAGGTTTATTTCCTCCAAACACATTCTCCAGCGAGGTCAGGGGGCCTGAGATGGACTGCCGCAGGGCTGTTATGGTGTCTGAAATCTGGGCTCGGGAGATAGGGAATGGGGAAGAGGGGAGAAGAGAATAGATGGTAGATACGAGAATTCATCAGTGACACAGATATGATTGACTGACTGCATAAGCAACACACATGCATTAATGAAACAGATTATTCTGTATATAATATAATATAATATAATATAATATAATATAATATAATATAATATAATATAATATAATATAATATAAATCTTCTTTATTTCACAGAAACTCACATAATGCACAGCTAAGATATAATGGGCCTTTATGTATTCTCTTGGAAAGAGAGCAGTGTAGATGACTGGTAGACTGAGTGTTTTCTCACCAGCATATCGATGGAAGCCAGGGTGTGATTGGCAGTGAGCAGAGACGAGGTCAACTGATACATCCCGTCGTTCGCCTCGCTGTTACCATAGAAACCAAAGCCTATAGCAACGCTGCAAGAGGCCAAAACACAGAAGAATGGTATCAAGAGAGAATAAGGGTGGTGTGTGTAATTCAGTAAATGACTCAGCATTAGTGAATAAAAAGCACTGGCCCAAGGAATAACACTGAAATGGCAATATGAAAAAAATCCTCCAAACACACCATTAAAAACCACATTCAGAAAGAAGTGCATCACTGCACTTCATGCTCTCATATTCCAAAATTCATCTGAAAGCTTTGTACCAGCTGTCAGACACAACTGATCTATTCTGCCAGACCCAGATTCACCATCTGACCCAGATTAACAAAAGACAGCAGGGTGAGGGTATGTGTGTGTGTATATATATATATATATATATATATATATATATATCAAAAATTCCAGCATGGTACCGTGATAGGATGCCACCTGAGCAACAAGTCCAGTTGTGAAATTTCCTCGCTACTAAATATTCCACAGACATATATCAGTGGTATTATAACAAACTGGAAGTGATTGGGAATTACATAAATTGACAGAGTGGGGTCGGTGGATGCTGAGGTGCATAGTGCGCAGAGGTCACCAACTTTCTGCAGAGTCAATCGCTACAGACCTCCAAACTTTGTGGCTTTCAGATTAGCTCAAGAACAGTGCATAGAGAGCTTCATGGAATGGGCTTCCATGACCAAGCAGCTGCATCCTTACTTCACCAAGCGCGATGCAAAGCGTCGGATACAGTGGTGTAAAGCAGTGTTCTCTGGAGTGATGAATCACCCTTCCCCATCTGGCAATCTGATGGATGAGTCTGGGTTTAGTGGTTGCCAGGGGAACGGTACTTGTCTGACTGCATTGTGCCAAGTGTAAAGTTTGGTGGAGGGGGGATTATGGTGTGGGGGTGTTTTTCAGGAGTTTGGCTCGGCCCCTTAGTTCCAGAGAAAGGAACTCTTAATGCTTCAGCATACCAAAAGATTTTGGACAATTTCACGCTCCCAACTTGGGGATGGCCGCTTCCTGTTCCAACATGACTGCGCACCAGTGCACAAAGCAAGGTCCATAAAAGCTTGGATGAGTGAATTTAGTGTGTAAGAACTTGTCTAGCCTGCAGTCCTGACCTCAACCCAAAAGAACACCTTTGGGATCAATTCGTGTGGAGACTATATCAGTGTCTGACCTCTGGCAGAATGGTCAAAAAGTCCCATAAACCTTGTGGAAAGCCTTCCCAGAAGAATTGAAACTGTTATAGCCACAAAGGGTGGGCCAATATTGTCATTGTGTCATATTAAAACCTGTGGATTAAGAATGGGATGTCACTCAAGTTCATATGCATGGGAAGGCAGATGAGCAAATACTTTTGGCAATATAGTGTATATTCACATGCATGTACTGTATATCAACGCTACACAAAGACTACAGCCGTTTGTGGTGAGTACATGATTAGATCTGAATAGCGCCTGGTTCTCCACATTTCTTCCGCCCAGGGGGACAAAAGACATTTCACTTCAGACTGGACAGTCACTCGCAAAGAGCTCTTACAGTGTGAGCACTTTGTCATGTGATTTCTCTTGTCACATTCAGAGTGCAAGCCTTTTAACTGGTAATGGAATAATCAATACAAATTTTCAGAGATCAGACTACGATTTCAGGGACAGGAAATGGAAAGAATAATTTTTTTTTTCCAATATCGGTTTTGTTCTGCTGCTTGTTGTAGCTTGATATAGTTTCATGTCTAAATAGTTGTATGTAAAAAGCCTCCTGATGCTTATCCTACCCCATGACAGACTAAATTTACACTGCTGCCTCCACCATAAATCCACACTGGAAGAATAAAGAGGTCAACATAGAAGGGAAGAGGATGATGTCATCTTTGCAAGCCCACAGGCTAAACAGATGCAAGATTAGAATGCATGTGTATCGTGATATCACATACAATCAGAAGGCAGATCTGCCAGATTTAATCCCGCTCTGCTTTCTGCTTCAAGCATGACATCATTCTGTGCAGAATTCCTACCTTTTTATGGGTTTCTGTTGGCTTATACCTATGCCATGTTTTCTCTCTGTCCTCCCTCAAACTCCCAGAGCTCAAGTGTCCCAGAAGAAACAATTAACCAGGAATCTCATTTGGAACACATTTGAAGGCTTAAAATACAACAGGAAAAGAGTGAAAGGGTGAATCTGGGTCTTTTGATTACTATTACTCAGTACAGCTTGTCTCGATTTATAGTAGTTGCTGTTAGTGCTTAGATTGTAAAACAACATAAGAAGCCTGAAGTGTTTGTGCCAAATTTCAGCTGGCAAACTCTCCATGGGGTCACTGCTTAAAAAAGAAAAATAGATGTAGGCAACTGCATGAGAAGCCAGCATTAGAATACTGAGACCACTGTTTGGGTATTTGTTATGCCCTACATGCAAATGCAGTCAGTGAAAAGATATTTCAAAAAGCTATGCTTAGAAATATTCTGATGCTGAGCACAGCACGGTTGTGTGCAAGCTAGAGGCATGCATCAGGACTGAAAAAAGTCTCGAAAATAGCTTTTACTCTCTTGTGGTGAGCAGGCGGTCAGCTTACAGCGCAAACTAAAGATAATTTAATTTCCAAAAACATTCAGCACAACTCTATTAAAAGTCTTAAATTAAAATGTATGCAATTCCGGTACCTCTGGCTTACAAATTAAGCCCATTCCACACCAGGAGAGACACTGCATGCAGGGCACAGCTTAACTCTCGTCAATGTGTTGTTGCTGACTTGTTAGGACAAATGGTAAGGCATACTGTACAAGTACGTATGTTCAGATTTCAGCCGTGTGTATGATGCAGTGTGACAGGGAGTGTCTGTCTGCAGCGCTGTTTGTTGAAGTAAAAGAGGTGCTTAGCTATCAGGATAAAAAATGGAAATAAATTTTCTTAATGAAGCACATCTGTAGTGCCTTTCTGGTTTAACCGTGAAGACTTCATGAAACAATTTCAAACATTTTTAGACAAAGATGAATAATTACTGGTCAAAATATCAACCATTAACATTTTGTTTGTTATGGGAAAAAAGATGGCCATTTGCGAGCTGAAATAGCTGGGTCAAGATATACTGCAATTTGAAAATACTGTATGCCTTAACCCAATACTAAAGAGTTTTTATTTTATTTTATTTTTTTATTAATTTTATAATTAAATCCCACAAGAAGAATTCATTTGGTGTGTGCATGCTCCAGCAATTTTCATCCTTATATCTATCAAGTGCACCTGTAGTATACAATATGTCTGATTACCACATTTCTCTGTACAGAAAAACATAAATCCTATTAACTTTTATTATATTCAGATGTACAACGCCACCTATGCACGTCATTGGTTGCATCTGCTAGTGCGTATATAAAGCGATAGACATCTATGGAAGCTTCTAGAGCTGTTCCTGCTGTGAGAATGGCAAGTTATCAGTTGTGAGATGGGTCACAGCATTTCAGAGGTAAAAGCAAAGTGTGGATTTTCACATATGAGCATTTCAAGGGTGTACCGTGTCTACAAGAATTCCGGCAAAACCTCACTACGACAGCAGTGTGGCTGTAAAAAGACTGGGTGAACGTATCCTGCGTCGGCTGGCAAGAATCGTTTCACGTGATAGACGTGAAACACTGTCTCAACAAACATCAGTGTGAGGACTATGCAACGTTCCTTCCAAGATCCTGTGGAGGACCTACCAAGTATTAACTGGTATACCAGTTTTTCTGGTACTTCAATGTATAACAGAAGCCCAAAGGCAGTTGCTGTATTCTGCCAGTAATCACTTCAGCAACAAATATATAATGGACAGTAAGTGTAAATAGACTCAGAATGCCACCTTTGTACAAATAGCTGTTTTAAAGGTGCAGTATGTAGGATTTAGTAGCATCTAGTGATAAACTAAATACCATTTCCCTGCTCATCCTTTCCAAAGCATGTAGTAACATAAGTTGCTTTTAGCAGTGTCAATGTGTGAACAGGATCAATTTTGTATTAATGATCAGATTAGAGCATAATTATTCTGTGTTTGCAGCTTTATTATTTTTCACTTCTGTTTTCTGATAGTCACACCTTTTGCTTTGTGATTGGTTAGAACTATGCGTATTCTGAACTAGGATTGGCTGGGTGGAGTGAGTGTACGGTTAGTAGCCAATCGCAACACAGAAAGCGGGATTTGTCTGAATGCAGATAGAGAACCTTTTTGACATTAGAAAACTTTGTCTTGTAAAATCTGTACAAGCTATCAAACAACAAATTGCATTTAGATTAGTAGGCTGTATTGCCTGTCCAGAAGAAAATTCTGTCACTTTGAAAACATTTGTCCGTCGTCAGTGATTTCCATCTGAGAAAGATTTGAGTTTTCATTTTATTTCTATTAACAGCTATGATCATCCACCTTGCAAAACATGGGTTCTTAAACGTTTTAGCCAACACCAGCAACCACTAATTTCTCTTCTTTTGCCCTAGATTTTATTTTTTAAATTTTTACTGGTTATTATACACTAATAAAAACATAATTATGAATACTATATTCCATTTCTACTAATAGATCCCCCCAAATCCTATATACTGCACCTTTAAAAAAAGGTATTTTTTCCAAACCTGTACCGGTATGCATTTCATATAATACCATCATAAACCACAGGAAAACACTGAAATATTGTTATAAGGTACTTTACCAGCACAGTGTCACAGCTGCCACAGACACCCATGTGACACAGCAGATGCGCCGCCCCTTCCTGCCACCGTATCCTCGCCCACCACTGGCATCTTCATCTTCTTCTTCCTCGTCTCTGCCTGCATCACTGCGGTGACAGCAGCAGTAGTGAATAAGGAAGGACAGGATGACGAGAAGCGAGAGAATCAGAGCGATGGCTGAAAGACTGGAGAGAACCAGGAGAGTCTGTGTGCGGCAATTGAAGAAAGGAAGAGAAAACGGTGGGAGACGGGTTACTCGAAGAAAATGTCACATGATATAAATATGAAGTAGTTTGTCAGGTGACAAGAGTGAAAAACCTGCCTTATCGTCAACTAATTGCACCCAAAAGCTTTAAGTTTTATACAAACATATACAATACAAACTGCATATTCTGTATATTTATTGCTTTCACTGCTATGGATGGCAGTTGTATTGCTTTGTTTCATGTATATTTTACATGAGAGTAGGTCACAATATACAGAGACAGAAGATACAATTCTACATAAAATGGAGGGCGTCTCTTGTATTTTCATTGGCGGATACAGAATGGAGGCTTCTGTGTGCTACTGCAAACCAAACGAGGCAGAAATAACTGAATTACAGCACATTCTTGCATGTGAACACGGGTGCATGCGCATAAAATTCATACATGACAAAACTGCAGCATTGTCACTGTCCATCTGGATGTTCTGTCTACCGTTCACCTTCTCCTTCGGTTCCTATTCCCCCATCCCCCATTCATCTATTCCCTGTCTCTTCCCACAGTCATCCCTCCCTCTCACGTCCCTCTCGCTGCACTCTCCCTCACGCTTGCCTTCCCCGCATTCTCCTTTCCATCCATGCCAGTGGATCTCTAATAATAATACGTGACCTACTTAAAATACATTCATCGCTTAACAGCGTTGTTCTGTGCCTCTTGCTTTCCATCTCCTTCACAAAAGGGTTCTCTCTTCCATCGTCGCTCTAGCTCTCCTCCACCTCCCTCATCCAGCCCTTCTTTTTTCTCTCGCCCTGCTTCCATGCACATCTCACAAGCTCTACCTCTCCTTCAGGCTCAGGTCAAGGGTTCACTGTGGTTCTACACTGAAAGCATAATCGTCGTCATTCTTTTCCCTGCCTACATGGTGTGATCCATGGAAAGTGTCTCTTCTGATCTCGTGAACTAAAATTAGACGATCGCTGTGAATCACACAACGATTTGACACAGGCTTCCACGTCACTGCATCTCAATCCAGCTCTGTAGCCACAGTGCCACATCTCTGCAGCTGTGCACTAGAGTTAAACGAACACCTGCAATTTTGTCCAGTCTGATTTAAGCCTTAAGGCTTTTAGATGAGCATCAGAGCAGCAGGTCGCAATGCACTTTTTGTCTGGGGTAGCAAAATTGGACCCAAAATCATACGGTGTAAACTTTAAGCAGATAATCCATTACTATTCAACACTAATTCAGGTTGTGTGTCTAAGAAACATGCACCATAAATGTAACTTCAGTCTAAACAGAAGGAACAGGACGTCCTGAGAGCAACATAGTACAGTAAGCGATATTGTATTAGGTCACATTAATCTCTCGAAATGACTGAGACTGCATGCAGAGTGAACAATAATCTACATTTGTAAAAAGTGTTTTAAATTCAAGGTTAACTTCTTTTACTTCTTTTGTTCATTATGGTCTTACACTTCACAGTCATGATTAAAAGGCTCATATGAATGTAGACACTCTGGGCTTTTTCTTCTTTTTTTTTTTCAAGTTTTTCATAAGTGCTTCTTTTTATCTAGACTACTAGATTGAACTGTTATAATTGTATTGTGCTTAGTAAAATTATGAGTACTATAATCTTGCAGCTATACAGATTAGAAATCTTTCCTACCCGATCTCTGTAGGGAATTGCACTTTAATTTTGGTCTCATGCTAAAATCTAGATAAAATGAGAGAGGAAAAGAGTGAAGTACTGAGGAGGAAAATAGACACAAAGACAGAAATAGCATGTATGTGTCTCCACACGATGAGTCTACCCACTGGTACCAGCTGTCAGGTGTGAAAATTGCATCCGATATAGAGAAGGAAGCAAAAAAAAAAAGAAAAAAGGAGGAAAAGTAATACAGCTTTCTATGAAGGAAAGGGAACCTGTTGGTATTCCCAGCTGTCTGGTGTGAACACGTTGCCTCGCATCTGCATGGTCAGATCGAAGCGAGGGAGCGCGTGGCACAACTGCACCCATATCGAAGGGCTGTAACTGGGAACAGTCTCGATGGCAGCCATTAGTCCGGATGACCACCTTTACCTTTCCTAATACAGAGGATAGACAGAGAGAGAGAGAGAGAGAGAAAGAACATTTTTTGTATTAATTATACACATTATTGTATATAATTCATTTCTATTTAATTTTACCAGGAAAAAATGAATGTCAATTAATTCAATCAAACATAACATATAAATGCAGCAGTGAGTCATTAGGGAAAAATGAAGGGCAAGCAGACACCAGATGGAAAAAGAAAGGAAAGTAGGTTACACAGAGAGATAGCGGACATCCAACCACCACACACAGAGACACCCTGGATTTTTATGAAAATGACTACAACCATGGGACTGGGTGAAGCAGAACTGATTAAGAGATCAAACAGTCTGTTTATATGTGCAGATTTCATCTGCTAAAACACACATAGGGTCAAGGTGGGTAATGCAAGGCCTAAGATCATTATTAAGTAGGTATTACTAATCATCATTACCTAACCGAACACAAATTGCACCATGCTGCCCAAAACTGCTTTTAAATGAGTAAATAGAGATGCTCCTCCAGAAGAACAGCCAAAACATGTCAACATTTTACATCTCTGGCTAAACCTTATGGCGATGGTTATAAGCTGCTATGACAGTTACACCACCCTTCAAAAGCTTATCTACACCTTGTCTATTTAGATTCAAATCCAAGTATTTTTTCCAGTCACACCAAATACACATCCGGCTTGTGGAGAAGATATTTGGAGAGGATGAAGGCAGTGTTGTCTCTAATGGAATAGCTGTCCTAGTCACTGGACCTTAACCATTAACCTGGTCAAAAGGACCGACAGTTCCAAGATCATGCAAGAGGTTCAATATGTAACCCTACAACCAGATGGCTCCCTGTCAAAATAGGGATCCTGGTAGAACCCTTTTATGAAGTTAAGAAACATTCATTATTCAGACACCCCTGGGAATACCTTCTTCAAAAACTGTACTAGTCTAACTGATAGTTTGCTACTGTGACAAATTATGACTGGCTTGAAATAAACCTGGTAGATGAAAGCAGTAACTAACTCACTAACTCACTCTCAGTAAACCTTTTATCCTGAGAGAGTCATCCTATCCTATCTTATCCCATTTTTTTATATCCAGTGTTATCCTATCCTGTCTTTTCCTATCATTGGGAATACACCTTGGCTGGGACACCAGTCCATGACAGGGCACCATGCACACACATGTTCACACACTCATTCATGCTTAAAGGCAGTTTCTCATAGTCAATCTACCTACAGAATAGTTCATTGATTAAAATAATTTTGAAAAATTATCCCGAAAAAGTATCCCAAAACTATACTTGAGCAAAAGTCAGCTGATCAAATATTTAAATCATCATTCTTTATTTTTATTTTAACAACCCAAGCTTATTAACAAACCATGTAACCATTTAAGCCCTAGAGTTGACTAGACTGACTGTTTAGTGGTGGAATTAGAGAAAGAACTACATTTATCAGTAGCTTTCAACTTCAGAGATGAACTTACAACAGAACATAAATCAGGATACGACCAAATTTAAATGCTTGTTTCTAACAAATTCTCTAAGCTGTATAAAGTTATTATGGTATAAATAATAATAATTATCTTTCAGATTGATTTTGGCTTGGACGAATGGCCCGGCTTTTGCAGAATCACTCTGGGTCATACACATAAACATGACGTATTTACTTTTAATAAATAAGGGAATCAATCATTAGATAGAGAGATACATAAATAGAAAGACAGAACAATAGAAAGGTAGCTAGATAAAAAAAATAAGGTAAAATTAAATTCAATTAAATTAAATGACATTTTAAATAAATAAACATTTCCTACAAAGTCACTGACCATCACTACCCCAACACAAACACTCGTGTGACTTGGCAAGATGTTTTCTGTCAGCTTGTTATCACAGTATTGTGCAACACATAACAAAAGGTGAGTCTGGTCTCATTTGAGAAGCATAGTCACAAACCAAACCCTGGCACCAGTTCTACACATCCCCATATTTAATACATACTGTCTATATGATACTACTGGACGTATACACTGTTTGCAGTCTTACTAACAGAGCTGCATAATTATTCGAGTTACATTTGATATAATGTTCATTGTACTGCACATACACCTTTTCACAACGAAATAATAACTGCTTCATAAACTCTCTTAAATCCTTATAGACCTCCCATTAAATCCTGCTGATAGCATAATAAATGGTAATACAGTCACATAAAATGTAAGAATCAGTGCATGCTGTAATTATTCATACAACATTAACATTTTAAAACGCTCTTAGGCCTGCATCTGACTAATGATCTGGCAGGTCTTTATCTCAGCTACTCGATGAGGGGTTTCCTATGGTGTCCTCAATATTTCATCCCCCTGAAGGCTTTCTCTTCAAAATAAAAAAGAGCCTTCAATATTTTAGTGCTACATGCTGGAACAAATGCACTATAGCAGACCAGTCCAGAAGTATGTTTGTTACAGGGCAGCAAGAGTAAGCAGTGATAGTATACAGGGTTTTTCACCCTAGTGTTTAGGTTATAAAACCAGGGTATAAAACCAATAAATACATACTGTACTGTTCAAAACTGCACACTACTATACTTAAACATGTCAGGATACTGTGTAATGTGTAACAACTGTAACCTTTGGCATATGAATTTAGTATTGTTTCTGATGCATGTGGTTTTATTTGCCCTGCTCCCACCATGCCTGATCTGTTCAACTCATAAGCTAATTAACAAGCCTGGGAAAAAAAAGGAAAAAACAATAAACTGTGTCCTGCAAGAAAGAAATGTGGTCATGCTTTACTAAAGTTGTACCCGTAAAGTCAGCCTAAACCTTCAAAATTATGTTTATTGTTCAATTCATCATTCATTCATCTTCAGGAGCAGCTATATCCTGCTCAGGGTCATGGTGAATCCAGAGCCAAACCCAGGAACAGGTAGTCAAATGCAAAGCACCACACATACATACATATACACACACACATTCACACTTATTCACACCTGGGGCATACATCGTTTGTTTTTGGAAAGGGGAAGAAACTGGAAAAACCCACACAAACCTGACAAGATTATGCAAAACTCCACATATACCCCTTTTCCACCTAGGCAGTTCCAGTTTGGAGTGAGTGCCTATTCTCAAAGCTAATCTCATGTGTTGACAGCCAAAGAACCAGCTCTCAGCCGGGATAACTGGTTCCAGATTGGCGCCGACATTTTCCTGGTTTATAACCAACAACCGTTTGTGTCAGTGGCTGGGGGCAGGATTATCATGACTAACAACACAAAACACATCTAGTGGAGTATCTAGTCTGACTAACCTTAACACAAAGAAAAAGAATGGACATGAAATCAAAGGTGCAGTGGAAAAACAAACTGGCTCTTGGAAGGTTTGAAGGCTGAACCAACTCCAAACCAGCACTAGCACCAGCCCAGAGCTATAGTGGAAAAGGAGTATATAATAATATATATGAAGTTAGCGCTGAACCTGGTAGTTTGAGGTGACAATGCACAGCCTTTATTTAGAATTGCATTATTATTATTATTATTATATGTAGTCAGAATGCACCAAACTGGTGCACCAAAGTGTGCAAAATATTATTGCAGTGCTTTTGTCCAATTATGTCAAAGAAAACATAAATCTAATTGGGAAATCTGAGTTATTATTGAGCAACAGTCCAGGGTTATTGTGTCATAAAATATAAGAGCCAATCACGTTCCAGTATGCAGAGCATGCAACACTGGGGTAGGGGATGGGGCATTTTTCAATTTGCATAATTACAGAATGTGAATTCTTGATGTGGTGTAAAGTGTAGGCTGTTTCTGTGTCCCGTTCTGTAGCAACATGGCACCTTTGTGGAAGAAAATATACATATATAAGAAATACAGGGTTTTTAGTGGGAGAGCAGGGAATCCTTTGGCTCCCAGTATGTTTACTGGGCAGGCCTGAAATGTAACTTTTAATATATCAGTGAGATGTTGATTCAAATGATCTGAATACGTCTTTGTGTGAAAATGAAGCACCAAATGTCAGTGTGGATTCAATATTTGTTTTCTGTGCTGAATGTGAATTTCATTGAGTCTGTACATCGAGCATGCCGTCAAACAGGGAAAGGAACAAAACGCACTACAGAGATACAAATGATATAGCTCGGTTAAAATGTGCTTACCTTTAATTGTACTTTCGGAAGTTTCTCGTTGTCCGGCGTTTCTGTCAGTGTCTTTTCGATTAGATGCCAGTCAGTGAAACGTACAGCTGAACGACGAGTCGCTTTGTTTGCCTTGTGAAAAGAAGCATAATAACTGACAGCCGTCGCTGCGTTAGTGAGATAAAAATACAAACAAACAAACAAACAGCGCGACTGCAACACGTTTAAACGGCGTTAGCCACGATTCAGGGTTGTAATATCAGCTGGAGTGCACAGGCTACTCGAGATAATGGAGTGACTCCGCGTATGCTGATAAAAAAAAAAAAAAAAAAAAAACACGGCTTTGCAGCGACAAATGACTGAGGAAGGCTTTTAGCGGCTGGATAAGAAGCCCCTCAGAAAGGCATCAGTCCTCCACCAGCAACTTCATCATGGCACTCAGCAGCATCCGGGATGGCGGCGAGATTGCCTCTGTAAAGCCCTTTGCAATTTCAAAACCACCGAGTTCAAAAACGACAATTAAGTCTCTTTAAAATGAAAATAGTCTTTACAAAAATTCAAAGGTGAATAGAGCGGATAAAAACGCAGAGCAACGGGTGAATATGTTGCGGGGGGAAATGACATTTAGGCTGTGTGCTTAGCTCCCTCAGAGATGTTACAGAGGGAAGTAATGGCAAGTGAAGTTGGACACACACACACACACACACACACACACACACCCATTTGTCTCACTAGCCTTGTAAGGACCTACCACTGACATTATTATTGAAGCAGCTATAATTAATCCTATGCCTACACATAACCCTAAGAGCAACCTCAGTACCCAGGAATCATTTTGGCTCATGCAGTGTTTTTTTAATAAAATAATAATAATAATTTATACAATTGTAAAATCCAAATGGCCAAGCAAGATCAAGACTATCAGATATTTGTGGATGAACATTTGGTCCCCATCCAGATATGAAAACATGCCACCCCAGCCCAAACCCCCCTAACACACACACACACACACACACACACACAAAGGAGGAGGCTCTATTTAGAGAATACAGCCTCTGATGGAATGGAGGCTGGAAGTCAGAGAGCAGTTTTTCACATAAAGCTGAAGACCATAAACATTCTCTAGAAAAATGATTCCAGTGTGCATCCTGCTAAAACAACATGAATGACTACACCCAGCTTGAATCACGAATCACTGAAATTTTGATATATTCGTATGAGAAACGAGGCCACAAAGTACCAAGCAAAACAAAATGTGATAGAATTTGATTATTAATTCTTCACACAGAAAAGGTCTTTAAAAGCTACAGTAACATCCAGTGTCTTCTGCGTGAGGAGATCATTGGACTGGAGTACTTGTATGAGATTAAGGAAAGATATAATGATGCTCTGCGGCTCTGCCAGGGTTCAAGCAACATGGTGGGATTAGAAAAGCTCAATGAAGACGAATGGAGCAGTGAGCAAACTGACAGACTGGGAGAGGGAAAGAAAGAGAGAAAAGAGATTTGAGGAGGGGAGGGGGGGGGTTGCATGGCTGTGTGAAAGATGAAGAGAGGGAAAATGCAGTGGGCTTTTCTGTGCTTCTGAAAGAAAGGGTATGCCAAAGCACAGAAGAAAGATATGATTATGCATGAAGATCTTTGGCAAGTACAACATACAGTACATCACAAATCCCTTTATACACATACACCAAAAGTATGGGATTACTAAAGCCTGATCCCAGTCTGTTTGTATTATCAGTGAATTCTGTAATAAGACAAGAATGGCCACAAGGTCCCATGAAGAAATACAATAAAAAATAAAGCTTCACATATAAGAAACATTAGGGAACTAGAAGGGCGCCTGGAGAGGGCAGACCTCCATCAAGGGCAATATTCCACTCTTTTATGATATTAAAATCTGCAGTCGCAACCACCATGTAAGTTTATGTCTGAATATATTTCCAAAACGTTTAGAACTATTTCAGAATATGGAGAGACTCATGCAGTTTCGATTGCCTTACCTGAAAGAGAGGAACACAAACAGAAAGTAATGGGCTATTGGTCACTACTGGAAACTAGGAGGAGTCCCTCAATATGTTATACTCACAATCTTAATGAAAGTGGAAAATAATATCACAACTTGGATCTGCTGCAAAATGTAATGGGTTCTTCCTTGGTCCATGCCAGAGATCCTCAGAAGTCATATTTGTCAAGTCTCAAGTCTCTTATGGGTGTGGCATCTGTGGCCATGCACATGTGTAAAGTTGCACATGATAATAAGGGAGGCAGAGACGTTCAGCTTGTCAGACTTTTCCTTAATGTTAAAGTACCAAAAAAATAAAATGAAGATTGTTCATAAGTTCACAAGTCTGAAGTTGCAAACCTGAGTCTCCATCTCTGGCCACAGCTTTCCACCAAGTTTCATGAAAATTGGCTCTGTAGTTTTTCCATAATCTTGATGACAAAGAGACAGACAGACAAACAAACCAACAAACAAACTGCTCTGAAAGCTTAACCTCCTTGGCAGAGGGATTTACTGAAAATGCTTAGCATACAAAGACAAAGAGGCACACACAGAGACAAGCATCTACAACCCCAATTCCAATGAAGTTGGGACGTTGTGTAAAACATAAATACAAACAGAATAAAATGATTTGCAAATCCTTTTCAACTCATATTGGATACACTACAAAGACAAGATATTTAATGTTCGAATGGATTTTTTTTTGTTTTTTGCAAATATTCACTCATTTTGAGTTTGATGCCTGCAACACGTTCCAAAACAGTTGGGACAGGGTGTGTTTACCACTGTGTTACATCACCTTTCCTTTTAACAACACTCAATAAGCGTTTGGGAACTGAGGACAATTGTTGAAGCTTTGTAGGTCTTTCCCATTCTTGCTTGATGTACAACTTCAGTTGCTCAACAGTCTGGGGTCTCCTTTGTCGTATTTTGTGCTTCGTAATGCTCCACACAATTTCAATGGGAGGCAGGTCTGGACTGCAGGCAGGCCAGTCTAGTACCCACACTCTTTTACTACGAAGCCACGCTGTTGTAACACGTGCAG
>JAOTRJ010000048.1:25709292-25721553 GCA_028564905.1 Leptodoras praelongus | reverse complement strand
GTAGAGTTTTAACTTGCACTTGTAGATGGAGCGACGAACTGTGTTCACTGACAATGGTTTTCTGAAGTGTTCCTGAGTCCATGAGGTAATATCCGTGATGATGTCGGTTTTTAATACAGTGCCGCCTGAGGGATAGAAGGTCACGGGCATCCAATGTTGGTTTTCGGCCTTGCCGCTTACTTGCAGAGATTTCTCCAGATTGATTAAATCCCTACATTCCTTGCAATTGCACATTGGGAAACGTTTTCTTAAACTGTTGGACTATTTGCTCACTCAGTTGTTCGCAAAGTAGTGAACCTTGCTTGTGAACGACTGAGCCTTTCAGGAACGCTCCCTTTATACCCAATCATGACACTCACCTATTTCCAATTAAACTGTTCACCTGTGGAATGTTCCAAACAGGTGTTTTTTCAGCATTAATCAACTTTCACTTTTGTTCCTAGTCCCAACTGTTTTTCGAATGTGTTACAGGCATCAAATTCAAAATGAGTTAATATTAAACAATAAAGTTTATACGTTTGAACATTAAATATCTTATCTTTGTAGTGTACACAATTGAATATGGGTTTGCAAATCATCGTATTCTGTTTTTATTTATGTTTTACACAATGTCCCAACCTCATTGGAATTGGGGTTGTACTATCCTTGTTAGAACTAGAACTGGTGTTTTAATACAGTGAGTTTATTCTGAGATGATTGTGGTGTTTTGGTAGTTGTCCTGCACTTTGCACAAAAGGAAAACGAACCATTAAGCTAATCTGCACCAGAGAGATTTTAATGATAATCACCAACAATGTCCATTTTTAAAGTAAGTTATACTTTTAACATATAGCATATAATGCAGTTCAGTTAGTCATTGCTAATCTTAGATACATCCATAATCAATTTCACAGAGCCATGCTGAAGTGCATTCCACAGCAAACCCTGGGTCTCCAGGACAAGGATTGTGAAATCAGGATGGCGTGTGCTCTGAAACACACCACAAATACCTCTTTTTATGGCCGAAAACAATCATACATCAGGGAATATGGTAGGGAGTAACATTATATTTCAGTTCTGTTTAAGAGCATTCCATGCAGACAGAAGGACAGAAAGAAAGAAAGAAAGAAAGAAAGAAAGAAAGAAAGAAAGAAAGATAGTAAGGGAAAACATACTGTACATGCTGCTGGAATATGACTTGTGCGTTTTTTTCTTTGTACATCTATGGGTGAGCTATTCCTAGACTGGATAAAAGCCAGACCACGACCAAGATCACTTTAAATCTACCTCTGTCATATCAACATGTAAGTCTAAATACATTAACAGCCAAGGTATCATAGCAAAGGTATATTTTTAGACTGAACAAACAAGCACACAGGAGGAGGATATAAGTAAGGAACAGGGGATGAGATAAAGAGAAGGAGGTCTGAGTAAAGATGTCAGGGTGGGGAAGTGCTAAGGCACATATGAAGCTAGTTAGAAGATGTACTCTCGCCAAATATACTCTTCGACTTTCACAAAAGCAGCTCTCTCTTCCTTCGCTCTTCCCTCTCAGCCATTTTTAAAAGTTCACTTGGAGATTTCCAGGCTAACCCCCACCCACATAACCACATTTCCTTACCACTGCTGAATGCCTGCACTTTTCTGTTTCTACCTTTCCAAGTCAAACAGAATGGTGTATATTGGCTGCTGGCAGACAGGAGCTCTATAGCAGGACTCTAAATGGACATTCCTTGGCAGGCAGATAACAGAGTAAGCACATAATTCATAATGATGAATTGTATAGCACAGCTCCCAGCGGTTCAGAGGGACTTGTTACATCTTTGTCAGCCTACTTCTACAGATAAATGAATGAGAGAACGGTTGCGTGCATGAATCGAGTTGACCGCAATAGCGCCAAGCTCATTACTGTCCAGTTAAATGCATTCTGAGTAGCTGATATGTAACTCAATACTGGTGTTTTAACATTTAATCAAAATATCAATGACGTTCATTAAAAGGTCTTTCTAAAATCAAATGAAGATAACTAAAAAGCCACTAAAAAACTAATCCAGCGTACTGCCATCGGATCTAAAAAGTGGAGTTAACCAAATACAGTCAAATTCAGAATTATTGGAACTCTTGAGGCAGTATATAAGGCTATTTCCCGAAGGTACATGCTCGTAAAATTCCTTTGGCCCTGCCCCAGCTAGTGCATTTGCAGTCCTTGTGTGTGTATGTTGTTAAGTCCACAAGGCCATAGAGTGTCCCATTTCTCATTTTAGGCTTCAAAAATTGCTCACGAGTGCCCTCTATTTGCACACAATTTGCCCTCCGGCAAAAGACGGCATCCAAAGTCTCTTACATGTCTCTCATGATCAAGCTCTCAATAAAGCTTTTTAGGCAATAGTGGTATAAAGTCTCAGCGTTGTTATTCTTTCTAAGGGAGGCTTTGTAAAATATTAAATCTGAAACAAGTGTTTTGGGAAAGTGTTTGGGAAGTGTTTTTTTACATATATTTTTGGGGGGGTAAATTGTATTAAAATACATTTATATTCTTTGTCCATATTTTGAGATCAGTAAGAAGATTGTTTTGCATCCTGGGGTTTGCCCTGAATATCTGATAAAGTAAAGGTAAGTCACCTACAGTCAATAAGTGTCATCTTCTGTCGTGAAGAGCTGTCATATTATTAGGTAAAGTCAGCATATAGGTCATTTCTTGCATTTACAGTGCTCACTATAACCCCTGTGTTTCTATGCACAATTTCTCCTCTCTACCCTATCCATCAGTGGCAAGAACCGACAACAGGACCACTACTGTGCAGAGTCTGTCACAGCAGTGACCCCAGTGTCACCTCTATGTCACTACAGTGCGGAAATCAGTCTGCCAAATAGGCAGATAGATATCCTGTCAACAGCGCTCCAGTGGTCAGAAACTAACACCGATGGGTGGGGCAAGGACAATTAACCCTGACATGAGTAGGCCTACAAGGTGGACGGGTCTAATATAATGTCCAGCAATTAGGCACAGCTGTGCCTAATACCCTACACCATTACTGTGCTGAAAATGATCCATTGCCTAAATAATATCAGCAGGAGTCCTATGGTTGTCCCTTAAATGGGGATAGATAACTGTGAAGATGGAATATGTACCTGATAAAATGGCCAGTGGGAACAGGTACAACATAGATGTACTGTATATACAACGAAAACATGGCAAGTCTGTATTTCCACTTACAAATACCCAGAGGATGCCACAAACATGCTGCACCACCCAGTGGTTTCAGTTATATTCCTCACATGCTGAGGTTTGTTTCTTGCCATATGTTTAACTAAACAACAATGAGCTAAATAGTACTCCCACTCCATTGGTGTCTTAGAGAGCCTCATTAAAAAACTAATAGCAGGATACCAACGAATAAAATGCACTGAGAAAAACCGAGGCACATTTCCGATATCAGGGCGGGTTCA
Organism: Leptodoras praelongus; assembly: GCA_028564905.1. NCBI lineage: Eukaryota > Metazoa > Chordata > Actinopteri > Siluriformes > Doradidae > Leptodoras > Leptodoras praelongus. Next base: position 25,718,124 of record JAOTRJ010000048.1, on the reverse strand, counting down.
GAGGAAGATTTCGACTTGAATGCAGGCTACTGTGTGCAGCGAGTTTGATTTATAGGAGTGCTACAAAAGTCAGGAATTCGCAACCCTCCAGCACCTGCTTTTGCGTGCATTTATACAGTACTATCACTGCAAAATAATTCAAGAACAAAAGGACAGAATGCTGTAGTCAGCAGTGCTACACAGACTTAACGACGAAGTGAGTGCCAGGACATCGCAGATCATAGCATATCCGTATGCTTATATAAACATACGTAAGAGCTTACACGTCTGAAAGCACTTTGTCTGCCAACTAGAATCTCTAGTAGTAACTACACAGACAGGAAAAAAGCAGTCTGCACTCTCATTTCTTATGCCATCAGTTAAACAGTGGGTGGTAAATGAGCAGAACGACACCCAAATATAATACAAGCTGCTCTGATTTAACTGCAAAGTACTTCCCTGCTTTTAAAAACGTGCAATAAACACACAAAAAAAAACAGAACAAAAGAAAATATTAACGACAAACCGATTGGTCCACCTTACCTGGTGTTCTCCTAACTCCAGAAGACAACTCTTGCACAGATGTCTTAGCATGTTCCTTGGAAACATTGGAAAGCCCTTCACCCTTTCTCGACTTCATGAGCCTTTTTTGACTGCTAACAAGTGTAGGCTGTTTTAAGAAAGACTGAGTTCTCCTATGTAACTGCTGAGCTGATGCTGAGTTCCCATCAGGACTTTTCTCTGGACTTTTCAAGGTGTTCTCATGGCCCAGCGAATTGATTTCAGGTGTTTCCGTGGACTGGTGTAGGTTTTTGTTGCCAAGACCCCACGGTGGCTGATGTTCTGACCATCTTACTTCTCCTCCCTGCCACAGGTTTGGTGGATTTAATCGTGTAAAAGGAAAGGCTTTGTCTTTCTGTTGGATTTGTGAGAACACTGGGGAGGGCGAAGAAGAGTTTAATGAACAGCTTCCTGAATTTTCATTGTCTTTTGTGGTTTTATTAAGCCAAAGACATGCATCATTTCCATGCTGTCTTTCTGTCATCATGCCATGTTTATCCCGCCTTCCTCTGCCTTTCTCTTTCTGTTTTTGCCTCTGCCCACTTTCTGTGTTGAAACAGTCACAGGAGGAGTGTGGGGTCATCCTAGGATATGCCCCAAATGTGGTCTGTCCCCAGGCTGCAGAGTCTTGCCTTAGGAACTTGGTCCTCTTCTTGTGGAACTTAGACGGGCTTATAATAGGGTTCTTAGCATAGTGGTGCAGGTATGATGGTGGAAAAGGAAGAGGATATAACGCTGTACCGGACGGGTATCCTCGACAGAGTCCAAAACCAAGCGAGGCGGTTGTGAACGGTACTTTGTAGGATGGGTGGATGAATCCACTACCTGGGTACGGGTATCCAAGTTTGTGCATTACAGGAAAATGTGTAAGAATTTGTTCGCTTGGCTCAGAGGAGCAGCCATGCTTCCTTCTCATATTTGCCATTCTAACATAATGAAGGGGTTCACAGGACAGGGCAGAATGTGGAGAATAGTACCCACTAAGGTTAATTTGAAACATGGCTGGGGGGTGAACTTTTTCTTGTAGGCACTGAATATTATCATAGGATTGACATTTGCCCTTTACAGTCTGTCTTCCAGCTGTCTTACCATCATCACCGAGGTTTGTTCGGGGGGTGCGCTGTACAATACGGATCTTACTCAGTCTGACAACTAAGTCGTCAATATCAGCAAGGAATTCAGGGTCTTGGCATTTGGCCTTGAGTTGCATATACTTCTTCTTACATTTATATTTATGCCTTCGAAGCTTTTCTCGACTAAGGCAGTGATGGCCCTTCCTATGGCATTTAAACTTATGTGCCTCTTGGTCTGGGAATGTCAATGAGGGACTGGAATTTTGTGGCCTTCCAGAGCCTACTGGTGAATGAGCAGAAAAAAGGTGCTCTGAAGGTAAGAAAGAAAGAGTCTTCGGTTTACCCTGGAAAGAGTTACTCCCAGGAACACCAGACGTCGTGAATACAGGACCTGTGGCTGGTGCTGAGCAAAATCCCAAGCCTTCATCCAGCCTGTTATTCCTCTCACCCCTGTCTGATGTGGTGTTATCGTTAATTCCTTCCCCACTCTTAGTCAGTGGACCTTCACAGTGAGCCTGGGAATTTTCACTGAGTTGTTTAAAGGAAGTTGCTTTGATTTTTGGGTTATTACAATTTAGCTGTGAACTCCTCCCAGATGATGAAGATGAGGCGATATTTTGTGTGCTAGAGGAGTCGGACACAGGAATACTTTGGGTATCTAATGATGACTGCACAAAAGCAGACCTGGGGGTAAACTGCGGATTGTCTAGGAACATCTGTGGAGATTTCTGGGAGGAAATATTGGAGCTTGTCTGACATTTTGGTTTGCGACCTCTCCTCTTTCCCATATAGATCGTTCCTCTTTTGCTGACATTAATTTGAGAACCCAGTTTGCCACCAAACGATGATACAAGAGATGACAAGGAGTGCGTTGCAGCAGAATCTGGACTGTCCGCATCTCTTTCCGTGCCCTCGTGAGAAATATCCATAGTGTCATATTGCTTCTGTCCCAACAGAATCTGTGTGAGCACTTCATCTTTCCTTTTCACTTTCATCTTATTGATCTCTCCAATGATTGTCTTCATTGTTACTCTTTTGCTTTTCTTGCACTTTTGAATGTTTCTTGCTTTGTCTTTGGAGGTAATATGAAGGTCTCCAGGGTCCTGTTTCTTAGAGATTAATTCTGACTGAATTTCCTGTGCTCGGATAGAAAAAGTCTGTTTGGGGCGCCCACGTTTTCTTGCCATAGGCCTTGTCTGCTTCTTTTCAAGTAGCGGCTCTGGGTCTTCTGGATTTTGATCGTTTGGAGGATTAGAAACAGACACTTGAGAATTGTTAGCCTGAAACTGTACCCCTGATTTGTTTGTTTTTGGTCTACCCCTTTTCCTACATGGTGGATTATTTGGTGATAAAATTTCTAAATTGCAATTTTTTGAATTCTGAGGAGGTTTTGATTTAGGAGGTTGTCCAACTAGATCTTGTTCACACTGAGGTGAGGACAACGAATCTGAAGAACTACAGAACGGAGTTTCATTTTGTGAACCGCTGTCTAGTACAGGACTATGAGTAACCTCATTGGCCATGCTTGTGAACTTGTTGCTGCGAAGACTTCTAACCTGTCGTTTCTTGGATAGTTTTTTGTCTTGCTTGCTGTTTGAAGATAAGCCGTCAATCAGAGGTTTTACTGGGGCAGGAGAAACTTGAGGATTTAAAGTAGAACCTTCAGAGTTGTTAGCCTCAGTCAAAGAGTGAACTTCTGCTTGCTCTTGGCTTGTACAATGCTTAACTTGCTTTCCATGCTCATCAATATTCGATCCATTTGTGCTGCCATAATTTTTGGGCTCAGGGACAGGATTTTGGAGGGATTTCGTGGTTATTTCCTTATTTTCATTCAGTCCTTTGCCTCCTCTACTATTCTCTGAGAGGTCTGATGTGGTGTCAGGGCACTTACTGGAGGATGGGGAATCAGTTTCTTGGAAGGAGGTGGTGTGTTCTGGCAGGTCATTTGTACAAGGACTTGGCTCTTCAGCGGAGCCATTTTGGTGGTTACCCTTTTCATTAGTTAATACTCTGACATCAGCATGGTTGGGATCATCTACACAGCCCTCACCCTTCTTTGTGCTCAAATGCAAACCGGAAGTCATTTCCGAATTACTTTCATTGCATTTTGAGCCATTTTTTTGAAAGCAGGATGCTAGCCTGGATGACCCAGTATGTAAACTAGCTTCGCTTAGATTTCCATAGCTGGAGTTTGGACTGGCTTGACCTTGCTGTGTCTTGTCCTCATTAAGAACATTAATGCACTCTTGTGGGTTGGAGTCCTGGTGGGATGTGGAATTTGAATCAGGAGGATTTTTGGAGGAGTACGTCTGCTTTATGTGAGTATTATGCATTATCTTGTGAGAAATTGACAGCTTGTTGGATGGCTCTAGGGTTTCCTGTAGTGTTATATCAGACTTTAAATCTGTCTTCTTAGTTTGTTTTGGGAGGACCTGTCAAAACAGATGATGCATGATAAGTAGTAATCCAAGTTTCCTTTCTTTTCTTTTTCTTGATTTCTACTACTAGACTATTGCTCAATGTCTACTTTTCAGTGTAAGATATAGAAAGAGAACAAAATGTGCATGACCATATGACCACAGTCTGCGCCACAGGACAAAAGGAGAGAAAGAAAGGCATAAAGCAGCAAGTAAAAGCATATGATAGACAAGCAAAGAGGGAGAGTAACAATATCAATTGATCAAACACTGATAAGAAAATGACTAGATGTGAAGGTGGAGAGTGAAAAAAAGTACACAGAGAAGGAAAGAAAAAAAACCAGTGTCAAGTTACAACAGGCACAGAAAGTAGGTGAGGCAAAAATAGATTAACTGTTAGTTACAAAGTTGTAAAGCAGCTGTAACATAGGTCGGTTATCCAGACTAATTTCAATTTTCAACTAATTTTCAAACTATCAAGTGCATCATTTCCATGTAGATGTTATACTCAAGACAGTCAAGCACATTTCATGTCATATTTTTCATAATACTATTTCCTGCAGCCCTCTGAAAAGCATCTTTATTTATTCTGACCTTTAGAAGTTTCTTTCAGACATTAATAAAACAAACATAATCCCCAGCATAAAATGACTGGCTCCTACCTTTTTAACTGTCCTTGTAGTAGAAGAGTCTGAAGCAGGAGACATGACATTAGAAGGCATGAAAGAGGAGGGAGAAAGTTCTGATGGATCAGTATCTGTCATCGCTGAACTGTCTTTTGTTGCCAGTGAGTCAGTGTTACATTTCTTCTGCACAGGATGACATAACTGACTGTAGCGTCTCGTTTTAGCACTTATGCCATCTCTTCGTTTGCAGACACTTTGCCCTACAGGTTCAGGTCTCTGAAACACTCGAACAGAAGGTCGGCAAATGAAGTTCTCAAGGCTCTTCGGGGGTTTCTTGGTTCGTTTTGCCCCAGGTCTGATCTTCGCTTTCATATTACCCTCTGAATGGTCATCCTCATTAACTGATACATCCTGCAGCTGCTTATCACTGCCATCAGTTCCTTCAGAGAAGAAATCCAGTTCTTCTGATTTGGTCTTTCTTGTTTTTTTTCTACCTTCTGTCCCGTCGTACCCTCTTCCTCTCTCTGGTGCTGGTGGAGGTAAATCGTTCTTCCTTTTTTTATCCATTTGGACGTTCGGTATAGAAACAAAGTAGCAGGGGAAAGCAGAGCTATGGAGCTATTAAATTAAGATGATGACAAATCCAGGTATGAAGATAAGTGAAAATGTAAAATCTCCAAATCTGTGTCGTCTTCTTTCATTCTATTCCTGGCCTATAGGAATGGGGACATAAAGAAAACAGAGTTAATGTTAATACTCTCATTATAATAATAAAGTTATAGAACATTTTATCACCTATTGCTGTGTCTCTAATCATAGCCTTAGAGATTATATCTCATCAAACCACATTCCTGTATATTTTTCCTGTAAACAAGCCATTGCTAAAATTCCCACTGACTCTTTCCCAGAAAAGTCAGTTGACACTATGTTGTGAGGTCTCCAAAAGGCAGGTGCTTTACTGCACAGTGTGAGCTAATTTCTAAGAACAATCCTGAATGATGACCTCAGTGCATTAACTTCCACAGGGGAAGCATAAAATCCACAGCACAGCCTATTGCCTGAGGGAAAGAAGACATTAATCCAACCCAGGACATGCAATCTAAAGCTGTGTTGGAGGTGTTGAACGACAAATTTGACGCCGTGCGTTTCAAATCACTCGGAGGCACAGTCGCTGAATAACATCAATACCGCATGTATTCAAATAAATAAAACAGCACCTGATTAATAGCTGAAATATCCAGGCCCTCCTCATGGTGACAATAAAGCATTGTATGAATTCAGCGCAGAAAACGTTCAAACGCGTTTGATTTATAGAGTAATATCAAAGTTTACTCCATTTACAATTTGGTGCCAGAAAAAAAGTAATCCCAAAGGAATGATAAAAAGAAAAATGGCCCGAGGAAAGCAGAGACAGCACAGAGCAGCATGAGCCTGTGTGTGTGTACATACATACACTGTAGCTATTAGTAGCACAGTTCAAGAGCAAAGCGAAACGGGGGTATTTTAGGGTCTTTTTTTTTTCCCTCACTGGGAACTATGCCTACTTTTCAAAGTTTACCGCAATCATTTATCTTATTTCTACCTCCTTCCTATGAAGGTTTTGCCACAGGCTTACTAACCCTTCTAAGAGTCCAACTGCTTCCCCTCTCTCTCCCCCCCCCTCTCTCTCTCTCTCTCTCTGTATGCATTTTATTACTTTCCATAATAGCAAAAACAGGTCCCTTCTTTGTAAACTGCGAACTGAAACCTAATAATGATGAACTGACTCATCAGATTAAATTACCGAATAGAAGTCATTATTTGCATCCTGGACCATAAGCCTTCTTCTAAAAAAAAAACATCTCATCTCTGTAATTGCACAAAAGTGCAGGGTTTCATTTCAGAATAATAGGAAGTAATATTCATTAGAAGACCAAGATCAACTGATTAAACAAGTAGAATAAGGTATGGCCCCTGATTGGTTTGACCGAAACCCTTTGCAGATCAGACTGATGTTTTTTGGCAAAATATTTACATGATCTCATGCATTCTTGAAATGATTTTAATCCTCTATCATTCTATCTTTCTTTCTTTCCCCTGCCTTCTTGATCTCCACCGGTGCAAGCATTCGCATCAGCGAAGCGATCCCCTCACCTCCTTTCCTGTCCGCTTTCATCTCACTTTCACACGTTCTCTCTTCAGGTCTATTTCAGTAGATCTCGTTTGCGTGAAGGATACACTCATGTCCTTCCGCTGTCAAGTGCAGTCAGCCTTTGGCAAGGTACTACTTTTCAGATCTTACCTCACTTACCTCACAAGCAGTGCCATTAAAAAGCATTTAAGGCTTTTAAGCGAAACAGTTTCTCAGAAACTATCAGAAATATATGTGTTATAGCAATAGTCATACATGTTGGCACCATGACTGTGCCATGTGGTGCAGCAGTGGTGACATGATTGTACATTTTTAAATAGCAGTACCCTGGATGTAAGAATAGCAACAAGGATAAGGTGACAGTCTGGTGTGCTTTTTGCTCCCTGAATTGACTTGTCCATGAATTGCTCCTGAAAAGAGACTGAGATTGCCATCGAGTCTACTGAGCAACTTAAAACCAGGAGCCTACTGCCGTTTCTGCACTATTTCCCTGACCTAGTTATAAGCTGGTGCTCCGAAAATAGAATAAACTAGAACACAAGACGAGCACGAAGGGCCAGAGAAACACGGGGTAATTAATTGGCAGCAATGTTACAATGGCGTTTCCGCCACATCAGTGGAGAAGAACACGCAGTGGAGAAGAGGGCTACTTGTGTTGTGCAGAGACTCGCCTGCTCTCTGCACTCAGTTTAGGGTAGAAATACGCACACTTACTGAGCAAGTAAGCGACACTGACAATAGACTATATATAACAGTGCTGCCTTCAGCATTAGGTCATGCACGGAGATTGCAAAATACCACGCTTGTGAGTCTTCAGAAAAAAAAATAATGATAAATATTCAAGTTACCTAGAGGCAGGCACGGATGGGACCCCTCTGATCATTCCGCTTCCCGGAGATACACTGTGCTCATCTAAAAGCTCGCAGCCGCGAAACGAAACAACCAAACTCATTTAGTAAAAGTACCCGCGGTTTAACGCTTTACCGTGGCCTAAATATGAAGGTTCAAATTGCCGAGCAGTACAGCACACTCCGAAAGGCGGTCTAAAAAAAAAAGTCGATTCAGAAAATAATCATTCGCAAGTGCGTGTGTGTATGGATATATTATATATTTATATAAAATGAGCCTGGACTTACCCAGACTGCAAGAAGATGTTTTTTCCCCTCAATCCCTTTCCCAACCTGCGTAGTATTTCCTCCAGCTAATTTCGAGTGTGAGCCGAAACGCTAAACGGAGGGATGTTGCGCGAGCTTTACGTGCACTGATGGAGCCGTGAAGATGAACATTGTGCAACTGCGTACGACACTCAAGTTCCCCCTTCTCCTGCGCCCCCTCCCCTCCCTCCTCTCCCTCCTCTTCCCCTCCACTCCTCTCCTCTTCTCTCCCGCCCGCTAATCCGTCTCTTGCGCAGTTGTTTTACATCAAAAGCACAGTCGTACATTGTGTACCCACATATCCACTACTACTAGGTAATGGTTTAGGCGAGCAGCGCGCTGCTGCACCGTGGGCGACCTCGTAAACCGAAGAGAACGAGCACTGCCTAGCGTCCATGACCGGGCAAGATGACAGAAAAACAAACTCGTTAAATCAAATGTTGCCCGTAATGGACCTGAAGCGGTCGCGTGGCCTGGACTGCTCGATTCTCGACCAAGGGAAAATACTAAACAGTCTAGGCATCGCCAAGCGTTTGCTCAGATAGTTTACTACTCGAAGTGCAAACGTTTCTGTACTGATCGATGAACAGACTTTAGGTGGGTTCTTAGTCCACCAAATTGGACTGCACCGATGCTCAGCCCAGATTACAAAATAAACACTTGTGCTTGGGTTCTGCTTCGTTTACTTTAACGTGGTGTCATCCAAAATAAGTGCACTACTCTAAGTCACCAGAGGTGGCATTCAACCCTGACTGGGATCCAACACACCCACTTACAAATCTGCCATAACTTCACATGAAGGGGTGAGACCTGCTCATTCATTCATTCATTCATCTTCTTGGCTGCTTATTCCTTTTCAGGGTCATGGTGCCTAGCCGGCCACATAGGGCG
>JAOTRJ010000048.1:25473944-25488284 GCA_028564905.1 Leptodoras praelongus | reverse complement strand
GCAATGGGTGGCTATTTTGAAGAAACTAGAATATAAAACATGTTTTCAGTTCTTTCACCTTTTTTTGTTAAGTACATTTGTTAAGTTTTGATGCCTTCAGTGAGAATCTACAATGTAAATAGTCATGAAAATAAAGAAAACACATTAAATGAGAAGATGTGTCCAAACTTTTGGCCTGTACTGTACTTCCTGACGCCACCTGAAGTTCAGTGTGACCGCACGTCCACAAAAATGTCACAACAAATTCTGCGATATTTAAGTGTCCAAACTCTACATCAATCACCTCCTGGTGCATCCTTGATAGCACGGGTGGAGCAAAAACACAGCACACAACACATTTAAGCAGTACTTGGCAGTACTCGGGTTGCTACTGATGACGTTTCTCAAGTACACAAGAACACATGTACAGACAAGAATGCAGATTGAGAAGTGGCTATAGTAGCTGCGTCCCAATTCAGGGGGTGAGTACTTCAAAGCATGCGGCCTACAAAGGCGTATCTTTCAAAGCGCTGCATAGACTACGAAGGCCGACCCAAAATGAGATGATCTGATTTCTTGTTTGCGTCACAGCACTGCTGTTCCTGCCAATACCTTTTTGCTGCAAAGCATCACCAAGCAAGCACAGGCGCTGAATGTCCTTGAAGATGGAGCAAGGAGCTTTGATTTTAGTATTTACATTTTTTAATTCTTCACTGCTGGCAGGTGATGCATCTTAGACTGATGAAAGAGGTCCATGTTTAAACTGGGTCCTGTTTTAGCAATCTTAACATTAGGAGGTTAACAGTGAGTTCAGACTCTGGGTTGTGGTTTGAAAGGTTGGGAGTTCAAATCCCGATCAGGGATACTGCTATCCTCTGTCCCAACACCCCGCTTAAGGGGAAGGGTTGTGTCAGGAAGGGCATCCGGCGTAAAAACTGTTCCAGACTAAGATGCGGACTTGATCCTCTGTTGCGACCCCAAGGAACGTGAGCACCCGAAGGTGAAAAGAAACATTAGGAGGTTAACAACCGTTATGTACGCTAATGTCAGATTTACTCATGTACATTTGTGTACGCTGTTCGCCCATGTGCTGATGCCGCCATATTCTTGAGTCCTCACGGGCACGCAATAAACCTCGGGATACCTGGCGTTTCTCGTCTGCACATGAAGCAGCCTTCGAAGCGAGGCAGCCTAGTCGTGCCGCAACGACGCAATCAGTCTCCTAACACAGCCCTTGAAGGACGCAGCGCCTGAACTGGATCACAGTTAGTGATTTATGACCTCATGATGGGACGTGTCTATAAAAGACCAATCCAAATACAGACAAACCTTTCCGGACTGGAAGGCAGCTTTTCGTTCATTCATTCATTCATCTTCTTGGCCGCTTATTCCTTTTCAGGGTCACAGGGGAGCCGGCCACATAGGGCGCAAGGCAGGAACAACCCTAGGGCGCCACTCATAGGGCACACACACTCACACACTAGGGCCACTTTAGAGACACCAATCAACCTAACGTGCATGTCATTGGACTGTGGAAGGAAACCGGAGCACCCGGAGTAAACCCACGTGGACGACATGCAGACTCCACACAGAAAGGACCCAGACCGCCCTACCCGAGGATCGAACCCGGGACCTTCTTGCTGTGAGGCGACGGTGCTACCCACCCATCCTCCGTGTCGCCAGGCAGCTTTTCATACTGTTCATTTTCTCAGCTATATAAGACACTTGTTCTGAGGTAATGCTTTAATAAAAAAATAAAAAAAAATTATACATTGGGCACAATTGGGTACTAACAATTATTAGTACAATGAAAAATATTGCCTATTGCACCTTTAAGCTGGAGCAGCACCATGGTTTCATCGTTTGATAGCTGGAAGAAACAGCAGCCTGTTTAGTCGCCGTTTATGAGGCAGGACACGTCGAGCTTTCTGGAAGGGACAAGTGAGTTTCAGAGGAATATGTTCAAACTAAATACTAGCTTCGAGGTTTGAGGTTGTGGTGAGGTTCGCCATCGCTGTCAGGTTTTGAGGCTCCCACCTTTTTTACCTCACACGCTCTAATTGGTCGCGCGCTGAGGTTTTTTTCTTCGTCGAGCTCGGGGATGAGGCGAGGTGAAGCGCTGAGGAGAGCTGAGGAGAGCTGAGGAGGAGGCATGGATAAGTGAGGAGCGACCAAACACACACTCACACTCACACAGCACCAAGCTGGCTCTCGGAGCGAACTCTGGGCGCAGAAGCGAGCAGGGATAAAAGACAGAGCGTTTACACCTCGAGCTTCTGTGCCTCCGGACCTCATTCGGATCAAAACGGATTTATTTGTCTTTCTGCTGAATGGTGTGGCAGGTAGGACAGCTTCCTGAACCCGCTCCTCTCCCAATACAATACTGCAACCAAAGGTAGCTTCGTTTCCGTTTTTCAGCATGAGAGAAATGAAGTTAGCAGGTCGGTGATGTCGAAAAATATCAAATCAATCATTTAAAAGTTGGAATTCAAGCAACAGGCTTTTTTATTGAGGGTAGCTTTTATGGCTTTTAAGTTAAACATTAACCCTTGGTGCTCTGGGGTCCTCTCAAGAGACTATACTCTAGGGGTAGGAAAATGTCATTTTTCTACATTTTATTTTGTGAAATAACCCTTATTATTATTATTATTATTATTATTATTATTATTGTGTGAGGTGAGTAACCTGTAGTATTATGCATTATTCACCATATTCACCATTTGCCCTATTTAAAGCCTTACACCTGGCTCATTGTAATCCAATAATTCAAACATTATTATAGATTTTACAATCTATTATACTATAATCTTAATTATACATCCCTTTTCTGTCTTTGTTTGGTCGTTTTTGCTATAGACTTAAGATAATAGACTACCCTGCTTTTAGGCAAGACTTTCCCCTGGAGCTTATTAAATACCGAAATATGTAATCATATATATGTATGTATATATGTATAGGTTTGACATCAGTTGTCATTTACAGTCTAATGTCAATAAAACATACAAATGTGTATCAAATACTTGCTTTCATCATCATCATCATTGTTGTCGTTCTTATCATCAATACCTGACCCTAACACAGCCCAGAGACTTAAGTAAAGAGAGATCTCTTGAGCAAGCCCAGGCTTCTGCGTTTACAAAGCTCCATCCAGCCCTCGGGATCTGCTTGTTCGCATGAGCAACAATAGCACTGGTGGATTCTTATTGCCTGTTCTTCATGTCACAACACAACAAAGTCCTCAGTGTTCCTGACCCAGAGTACGGCGTGTCCCTGCCCCCGTCTCTGTCTTTCCTCGAGGCGACGTCCAGCAACTTTTAACTCTCTGCACTCGTCCTTCTTTCTCCCTCGCTGTAGGTGCAGAAGAGGCTCACTGGTTCGCTTGTCTGAAGGAATGTGGGTAGCTGGGCTGAGAATGACTGCGTGGTGGTGGCTAATCTTCCTGGCACTGGGGCAGTTTCCAGAACCTACAAAGGCGCAAAGTAAGTATTTGTATCTGATAGTCACAGTGCTTGCTTCCTTGTGCAGGTTCAGTTCAGGCATTCCTTGCTCTGATCACTCATCTTCTGGACTCTGCAATTCTGTTTTTTAATCTCTGGATCAAAGAGTGTAGGTCTAGGAACACTTGATTGAGCTTTGATTGAAACGAAGCATCTGAGCGTCTACAGAGTGGCGTTAATTGGTTAATGCACTGGTATAAAATCCTGACTGTTGGTCCGGGGGTTTAAGTGTATAATTGGTTGGTCTGCTTCAGACCAGGTGCCTTTCTCAGGGCTTGCTGAGGCCAGGCTACTGCAAGGTATAAGCACATGGATTATTTTCTCTCTTCTACCCCCACCCTACCCCATTGATCAGTCTCACTTGATTGTCTCGTTGATTAAAAAACTGTCTATTAGTATGGAGAACGTTGTTTAGTCCGTTCCATCTCTCTGTGTCACTTAACACTGCCGCACTGTTGGCAGGAATTCTTTCCAAAAAAAAAAGGGGAGGCATTTACTGTGATTCCTTTCTGGATGTGACTGAAAATCATAAGCGTATAAAGTACCCCCTGAGATAACTGAGAGAATGCAGATCAAGCAGAAGAAAAACTAGAAAAGTATAGCCAATCTTTTACAGGCAGAACGACAGGACGCGCGTCGCCTCAGCACTCTGAACAGCGGCACCTGCTTGAAGTCAGAGAGCAAATCTGCAGAATGGAAAATGTGTAAGAGTAGCTAGTGCAGGACTTGCTGAATATGAATGGGGAGTATCAGATGTTGATGAAAGCCATTTTGAGAGCACTGTGATGAGACTGCGTGGGAAGGCTATTACACCCGACAGTATCTCGCCTTCGAGTTGCGATGAAATATGACAACATTCAAAATCATCTCTAAGCAGACTGTATGGAATCTTAACTAAAAACCCAAAACTGCTTTAACCAGCTGCAGCTTTTGCAGAAACGTTTTCTTTCATACCGGTTTCACTCACATGGTTTGATTTTGGGCTAATCTTCTCGCAGCTGGGTCGGTTTTTAAGGGAAAGTGAGAATCTGTCACCCGTCCCCTTCGCCTGGTGCCTTGGCGCAGATTTACACTCTTTTGCATCTCATTAATACCTCTGAATATGTAGCGAAACAGTCGTGAGCCGTCTGTCTTTTGCAGGTGTTAATATATTAATTCCCCCAGCAGGGATTTCCAAGTGGGTAGAAGATTAAAGTTCAAAAGCGGCCCATGTCATTTAACTGAGAAGCAGAGTGATGATAAAAGGAGTCTGTGGATTTGGAGTAAGTGTTCGCTGCCAAAGTCGTCAAATGGATGAAAAAATAAGCTCATCAAAGGCTGTTGGATTTCACAGCCTCATGTCTGTCATCAACAAAGATACGGGGACTCCTGCTCATGCCTTTTTGTTATCGTTTCAATAACATGTGGTCACTTGTTGCCATTAATCCGTGATAGCAGCGGAGAGTACTCTAAACGCAGTCACGGAGCATTTTATTACCAGAAATCCAGTGGAAGCACTTTTACAAGTAATCCTCTAGGAAATGACCAGTTTTGCCATGGTCCCTAATGCAGCACTTTAGGACTCAGGAAAAGGTCTATTTCCTCCACTTTGTCTTATATAAAATGTTTTCAGTGTGCTCTTATACAAGCGGATTTCAGTTCAGCACCCCTCAAAGGCACGGGTCCTTTTTGAGAGTGCAGAAATGAGTATGGAGTCGATGGTCTCTTCAGAAATGAGTGTGGAGATGATGGTCTCTTAAAGAAGAGAGATCTCTGCCCTCTCACTCAGTGAACAAATCGCAACAGAAATCCAATCCTCAATTTCAGGTTGGTGAATTCCGAGCAGTTTTTGTTTCTTGTAGTTTTTTTTTTTCCCCCTCCCTTTGTCCTTGTAGTATTCACTTCCAGATTCCACCTGAATAGTGCTTGTGTCAGCATGTAAAGAAAAGATGGGGATTCCTGCTTATCTGCGTGTAGAAATAGTGAACAAAACACTGCTTTGGGTTTCACCGTGATGCAACAGAAATGTGTGCGCACTGGGCGTGGTGGCTAAGCACATGGATAACACTTTACTGCTTTTTAAACCTGATTCATGGTCAGAGGGATTAGTTCTCCTGTAATGGATTATTATTTGAAGAGATCTGACCTTTTATCAGCTTTTTAAAGGCAAAATGTATTACTAATATTATATCACGGGGTATAAAACGCTGTACTGGTTTTCCTCCTCTGTGAAATCAGTAGCTAGGGATGGGTGTAAACTTAATGATAAAGCTGCAAGCTGTATATTTTGCACTTGGAATTTAAATGTATTTAAAAAAAGGACATTATGATGAATAATTGAATGGGATTTTTAAAAAAAAGCCCAACCAAAATGCAGGCTTTTGTGTTTTCTCCTATTGCTAGAAAAAAATTCATTGCAATTTTCTATGCACACTAAAATGCTAGAGGTTTGACAATAGAACAGAAATGGTCGTAGTTTTGAATAATACCTATCCCTGGCTATTAGAACAGTGTATTCATGTCTAACCTGGGTTTTAAAATGGCATTCACTTCTCTTAACACCAACCTCTTGCTTTTCCTGGCTTTACTCACATTATAACAGGGGAATTTAAAGGTATACATTTAAATACAAATACAAAAGTAAGAATGCTAAGAATGTGGAAATATTTCTTCCACAGTCTTTGCCTTGCTTTGCCCCTGCTCTATAATTGCATGCTAGTATATTACGCATGGTAATATACGCAAGGGCGTTTTTGATTTTGATCACAAAAGTATTGTTTTCTAACGTATTATTGGTTTCTAACATCGCTTCTCTTCCAGTTGCAGGCCCACGACGGCTGCGATTTAAAGTCATGGGTTCTGACGAGTTGCATGTGTTATGGAAAGAGCCAAAGGGAGAATACGATGGCTATAGATTTATTTACAACAGTGTGCCAGGTAAGAAGCGTGAGCATGTCTAAGTAGAATGATGAACCGCTCTTCATTCATTATGTCTAAGTGCCTATTTGTGCCTGTTTGTACAAGCCAGGTACAAACCAGAAATGATCCTATAACACTCACAAGCCTGCAATTTGCACACATTCACATAAAATCCTGACAGTTTCCCATTTAACCTGATGGCTCATATAGAGCTGCACATTATCACAGCTGGTTATCACAGTCAAGGCCGAAAAGAAATAAATAAAAGATTCTCACAGAAATGTCTGGTCTGGTGTGTGTACGTGTCAGATCAGCACTGTCCAATATGTATGTTTTTGTGTAATATATAAAATACAGATCATACACACAATATGAGACATGCAGCATTTTGTCCATGTTGTGTAGACAACACAATATGACTGCAGATTTTCTGCTTCCAAACACTTGAAGCAGGGTTTGTTTTCAGCTTTAAATAACATGGTCAAAGGCACAAACCTTGGCTTGTTGCAAAGCTTTTGGAGGATCAAGGGCTTATTAGCCACCAGGTCTCTAAGCTCGCCCTTTTGTTAAAGGCCACAAATCCTTTTCCTAGGGACAATAAGCCAAGCCCTGTCCAAACATGCTGAGAGCATTCTTTAGCATTCCACTGCATATATTGAACCTGGCAGGACCGAACGACCATTCCTCATTATCCAATTCAGCAGAATGAACAGATGGGAAGGGCCATCATTTCCATTTTAGCAGTTTTTTTTTCTCTGCGACTAGAGCGGTTTTATTTCCTGGAATTGGTTCCATTGGAAGAAGGGGTGTTGGGAAGGGGTTGTGAGTAAGGAATTGTGATAGTGTTAGTCAATCAGCAAGAGCTTTCTGCGGCGGGTTTTTAAGAGGGGTTGTGCTCGGCTTGGAGGGATGCACCAGAAGCAGAACGGGTCAGAGCAAGGTCACAAGTTATATCCTGCGTTTACAGTATTAGATGTCAGCTGGATGTGTTTGAAATCCCATAACTATACTGCTATCCCTGAGCTATAGAAGACACACAGAGAGAGAAAGAGAGAGAGAGAGAGAGAGAGATATGATGTTTACCTTTTGTACAAAGCCAGACACTTTCCTAAGAGTTATGCCTTCCTTGAGTCGAGAGCTAAAGGACCCACACATAGCCTGATGCTCTTTGCTTGTCAGATTTGGCTCAGATCTCTGCTGAGTGTTAAACTAAACAAACAAAGTTAAACTTTAGATTTTGGCTTGCCTTTCAGGACACAGTGTTATCTTTCCAAATGAAAACACAGCAGATTAATTTTCTCCCAAACACTACAGCTGGAAATATCAGTGTTATTGCTATATCTGTTTTCAGTTGTTGAGTATTGCTCTGTTTCTTCAGAAAAGCCTCTTTGAAATGTAAACTGAAAGGCAATCATATTCCTATAAAATCAGTTCTCACTGAAGCGGAACAAAACTTTTGAATACTTCGATGCCCTTTTCGCCAGGTATTATACCTTGCTAACACTTTGCTGCCTGCAGCATTTTGCTTTCAATTGTCGTTAAGAAGTGCTGACTAATCAGCAAACGAAAGTCTTTAGCCCTTGAACCTCTTCGGGCTTCTCTAACCCCAATCATGCTCCAAGCGGCTGCTGAGTAAGCGCAATTTAACCCACCCCTCGTTCGAATTGATCTTCTGGTAGGCCACGAGGATTTAAAGCAGTACCATTGGTCAATGGTCTGATTTGGAGAGGCAAAGGATTTCCTATAGAGAGATGGAATCGAGTGGAGTCATAGGAGAGTTGTTTGTGTGAAGCCAATGGTATGGTTTATGAGTGTAAGCAAAGTGGGAACAGAGTTGTGAACCTTAACAACATGAGAGAAAGAATCATTCCAGGTGATACACGGCATGTGTACGAAACGCAAAATGCCGTTCTCAGCCACATGTATTGATAGGGACTGTACCCCTGTGTGGTGTTATACCATACATTCATTTACTATCTACAAGGGATAGAAGGTTGAGAATAGCTTATAAAACAGTGAGTGTTTGGACAGTATTGCTTTCTATTACGTTACCAATTACCGGGGCATTTGGATCAGCAAGACTATGGGGCGCTTTTTAAACCAAACAATAACCGAATACAACGAAATTCATCATTCCCCATTTCAATCCCGACAAACTTCGAAAGGTTTCCTGAAGCCTGTTGGATTTGTTCCATCAGAACAGACATAATTATGGCCTTATAAATCATTACGCTGATAATTGCATCCCGTTTCTCGTCCTCAAGCCTCCCAACAGAATCCATATTACAGAATTGTCCTGTAAACAGATTGCTTCCACACCGGGCGCTTGACATTGAGACTCGAATAAGCAGTTTGAATAAGGAATGAGCTTTGATAGCTTTGTTAGCGTTAATGAAAAGGCATAGTAATGCATGCTAATGAGCCTTCTGTCAATGATTTCTGTGTGATCATAGATGGAGAACGAAATGAGCTTCGAATTGGAAAGGGTCAAACCAAGGCAATAATAAATGACTTCAATCCCATGAAGAAGTACACAGTCAAGGTTATAGCTGTGAGTGGAAGTCAGCAGAGCAGAGCGCTTGAAGGAAGCTTTGCAGGTATGTAAAACGCTCGCGCCATCATTGTTCATCTGTACCCCCATCTGTGTTTACTACTGCTTTTGCCTCTGTAATGGCTACATTAAAAATAAATGGTGGTTGTAGATCGGATAGATTCGTTCATTGCGTTCACTTTACGTTCAAATATTTTTCCGCTTGTTGGACCTTTGTCTACAGAAGTATGTTTTGAACATGCTGAAATATATGTCTTGCAGCTCAAGGATGGCAATTTGAAGGAGAAAACCCCCAACCACCGAGAATAAAGGAAATGCCTACAGAGGATAGTATTGCACTATCAGGAGGTAAATCAAAGAGCATCATACATAACTAGTCTCTTTGTTTCTCTGGCACATAGACATTGTCTTTTCCACATGCACTTTTTTTTTCCGTCTAAATCATTATTTCAACTTTGCTAGTGGGAACTGCCCCTCTGTCAAGACCTTTGAGTCTGGCTTTAGACATCAGTGGAGTATAAGGATTTCAGTCAAGCGAATTTGTGGAGGTCGCTGCTCTTCCCAAGCGCCTCCGCTTCCAGCTCTTCTGTGCTTCTGTGCATGTTCATGAAACCACGTTTAAAGATAATGATCTAGTTTGGAATTTCAGATGTCTCTCGAAGCCACGCTTCTGTCAGTTATGTGTGAAAATGGAATTTACCTTCCTATCTAGACGGGTTGTTCTTGGCCGTTTGTCTGACGGCAGTCTGTGGCGATCGTGTTTATAACGGCATTGCGAAGTGCTATGAAATGAGAAACTTCAATAGACGGGGCTTTGAGTCAGGATTAAAGTGTTCTTTCAATATCTGTGTGATCATCTCTGAAAAGAAAAACAAGTATGTGCTTGGCCATGCGGGAGCATTATTGCAGCAGGTACAGAATAGGTATCCAGACTGATCAATCAGCCCGACTGCTGCTGCTGTGCGGCGCAAGGGAAGACCGTTAGAGGGTCTAATGGGTCGAGCTGTGGCCATTTATTTTAGTGAGTGCAAAATCCAATCTGGGCTGTGAAGGGTTTGAAATATGCCGTGAGGCTCAGTGGCGTGCTGGGGCCCCTCATCAGGACCACAGTGCGGCGAAACCACGTGGGAGCAAACCAGATGAAGTCGATAGAAGTTGCTTTTTCTACGTGTTGCTCAGACTGTAATTTTGGCCATCTCTGTGGAATGTTGCTGGGTAGCACAGATTTAGACTTCCTCTTAGAAAACTTAACACAGTGTTTTCTCTTTCAGCTGTTATAATTAAGACTCTGATATGGACAATTTAGCACACAGGTCTATATGTGGTACTGGAGTGAAACAAAAAGGCCAGAGGGACCTAATGAAAACAAGAGAGAAGCTACTAGGCAGCTCTAGGCAATGCTTTTTTACAGCCTACAGAGTCTGCTCACGCTGGGACCTGGTGTATATTGTTTTTATACTTACTATATCGGAGCGTGGTATTTCGTTTAGTGTGGTGGTGAGTAAAATAAGACCTGGAGTAAGACACGAGACTGCCTTTGATGAAATGAATTCCCTCACAATGAAATCTCTTTTCAAACACACATCACATCTGATGCTGAGTGATTCCAAATTCTTCATATTTCAAATTTTAGCTACCGGTAGAAAAGCAGAGAGAGGGATTTTCCCTCATGGCCAGCCACCTTAGAGATGGTTTAGTATGTGTGTGTTTATATGTGTGTTTGTGTGTGCTGACTCGTGTTGTGTGCTATCACAAGATCACACTTCCTTTTGAAGTGGCTCTCCTGGGATCCTGCCCAAATACCCAAATAGACAGAATAAAAGTAAACAAGTCCTCATGTGGGATGTGAATCTCATATTTGTGCTCTATATTTTTTGTTGTTGTTTTTTTTTTTTTTTTAATCCATTTCCCACAGCTGATGAATGATGCGCCAGCTCTTCTGAGTGTTGTCAGCTCCAATTCACGCAGCATTAAAAGCCTAGAGATTCCACCTGCAATACTAAGTCATGTTTAACATCTGGATGTGGCAGGCAATCACCAGCAGCATCTCCCATCACACCGATATCAAACAGCTGTCTGTTGCCTTCGGGTTGAATAGGTCCAGATTTTACAGCATGGAGAGAGGGAGAGAGAGAGAGGAAGGACAGTGATTGTTTTATGAGAAAGAAAGAGAGATAGAGAGAGTGAAAGACAGACTGTGAAAGACAGAGAGAGGCGTCGCCTTCGGAAAGCAGTTCGACTGTGATTCCAGTCCTGGTTATAGACACCTGGAATAGCCTTTCTTTGTCTTGGCAGTGGTGATTGTCAGAAGACTCATCTGTCACACGTATAACCCTGTGGGTAATGGTGAAAGAGACAGTGGTAAGGAGGTGTGATAATGGGCTTTGCTGACTTCTTTGGCCAGAGGGCAGAACACTGGTGAGCAGCATGGAGGAAATATAGCACCTACTGTAGTCTTCTGAGACTGACACAGTAGGAATCAGAGACAGGGTGATACATCACCATTCCATTGAAAGGGTACAAACAAGCTGACAGACCCATGCATAGTGTTGGACTCTTTTATATGAAAAGTTCCACTGTGTTTTTAATGACTGATTTAATATTATTTTTCTTTTAACGAGGGATCGCTGATACTCAGCTGGACAGAGACATCTGTCCTCTAGGACTCTCCAGTACCCTGCATGAGGCAGCACTAGGTATGAGAAAGCTAATTCTGGCTGCAGTTCCAGGGCACCAATCTTGGGCACCAACTTTTCTTTATTTTAACCACAAAGAGGTTAGGTTTCTCGAAAGGAGAATTTCTCTAAAAGAGACATCACGCCTGAAAACGCTGACAGGCAGAACCCAAGGCCTCACTCACACTGGGAATGCGTGTCAGGCTCGCAGTAATGCATGCCCTCTTATCTGCATCTTTGTCTGGAATTCTGATGAGAACATTAACACGGATTCTCGGCGGTTAAAAGCTGCAAAGAAAGAATTGAACAGTACGTGTTTTTTGTTGCATTCATGCAAATGATATTCATTATGTACTTATGACATTCTGGTCTCATCTGACTACATGAATGTTTTACATCTAGGAAATTCGAATCATCTACCAGAGCACGTGCTAAATGAAAGGGCTGTGACAATTACAGGAGTTTTTGTGTTATTCAGTGCTCAGGTTCACTGCTAGACCTTGAATCTGCTGCTTTCATCATCTTGCCCGGAGTGTTTAAAATTCAGCTCTGAGACTTTGCCTTAGTACAACAGTTTCCTCCTAATCTCACACTGATCAAGCGGGTTTGTGCGGAATCTGTTTTGTTGCTGAATTTGGACTTGCACTCAGGTGTAATCCATACAGCCATATGGCCAACAACAAAACTTCAGCTTTCTAAAACCCAAAACGTTTCACTTTATGGAATTAGAGAGCCGTAACGTTGTAACAGCACAACTCTGCCGGTCAGTCATTTCCGTTTTTTTTTTCCAGTCTACCAAGAAAACAACAAAAACAAGCTGGCCATGAGTAAACATGAGTCTGACCCAGAAGTGCACATTGATTGACTTTAATTTCTGCATTAGTTCCTCTTATGTATGTTTATTTCTCATAATGGTAGGATAAGATACTTAGAGACGTTTATTATCTGCATCTAACACCCATTTACATGGTCATACTGTATACAGACTCAAGTGAAGACGCAATCAGGCAGTCGAGCTCCGTCTCTTGAGTTCTGGGTTGTTGTTTGCTCTCCCTGACCTGCTCATCCATTGTTTTGGTGGATGATGAGCAAATTAGGTTTGTTGTCTGTGAGGTTGAGTAGCTGTGTGTTTGAGGGGAGCCAATGTTTCATTTCCAATTTAATATCTCTGACTGTAATTAAGGTACAGGACAGCTTAAGGGCTACTGATACAATCACGGGCATCTGGCATGTTTTTCTGGATACTAAACCTGACTGCAAGCAGAAGGAGACATAGTCCTCGCTTACAGCCGTACCAGCTTAAGAACACCGAATATCATCCGATCTCGGAAGTTAACCAGGATCGGGCCTGCAAGTGGGTTTTAGGCCGTGCGATTAGAGCAGTCTTTTAAGATTATTACTTGTCAAACTGGGGCCAATTCTATAAGAGGCTGCGCCGTAAGGTGCCCTCCATATTCGATTATTAGACGTATCTAATGATATAATGATATATGTGCTTAAAGAAAATCGCAAGGTCCTGCTTATATCATCAATCAGCACAGTTATGGCTGATTCAGAAACGGGTGCTGCGTAAAGAGAAAGATAGTTTAAAGTGGGCTTGAGGTCATTTTTTTTTTCTGTCCATTATCATATTTGGCTTAAGTGTCGCCGTTGCTGTATAGAGTTCTATGGTCATAAGATGAGACTGGTGGTCTGCGTAACATGAGGTGCTCACCTGCGGCCGTTTTGGTGCCACGGCAATCAATCGCAACTCAGGACCAAATAATTCATTTATGATGATTGATTTTTCTCTGCGACAGCGAAATCTGGCCAAAAATAATGCACTAATTATCCAATTTTGTTTCTATGTGAGAAGCGCTCCTTCATTTTTCTTTTAGCATTTTGTGCATTTTTAAGTCATTCATCTCTCAGACCTCTAATGGGAAGACACAGAGCCCTGAAGACAGGGGATGACTGTTCTCGGATGCATAATGGGGAAATGTAAATGTGTGTCATTTGTTAATGATGGGAGGATTATAACTCCTCTGCATACTGCTTTTCGTTCTCTCTCTCTCTCTCTCTCTCTCTCTCTCTCTCTCTCTCTCTCTCTCTCCTCTTTCCTCCTGCTTTTCTTCTTCTTTAAATGTGCAGACAGTATTTTTTTTATCCCATCCACTTTCTCCCGGCGTCTGTCCAGGCAGTTCTGTTTAAACATGCAGAAATAAGTTGTCATTAGCACCATCCTCCATAAGCCAAGCAGATGTGTCCAGAGACACGCACCGCCCCTTCTTCCCGCCTCTATTTCTTTCTTTCTCACATCCTTTTCCCCCTCAAGACATCCTTTTCCTTCACGTCTTTATGAGTTTGAAGCTGTACTGTCCTCCACCATTACAGGTGTTCTTTACATCACAATAGTTTACCTTTTCTGGATGGTAATGGTGTATTTTGTAGTATACACAATTTTGAGTATACTTGGAATGTAACTGTAGCTATGTTCTTAAATATTTGTGCTTTTTAAAATAGGAATGGTCGTGTAACGGTTTAAGCGATGAATACAACACAGCAGGTCTTGTTGATTTAGGAAAATAATCAACAGTGGGGTGTAATACAGCCCATAAAATGCAAAGCAGAGCTGGGTAATAATTCAATATTTATCCTCGTATATACGCTTTTCGGGGCGGCACGGTGGTGCAGTGGATAGCGCTGTCGCCTCACAGCAAGAAGGACCCGGGTTCGATCCCCGGTTGGGGCGACCTGGGAA
>JAOTRJ010000048.1:25395967-25407777 GCA_028564905.1 Leptodoras praelongus | reverse complement strand
CGCCAATCAACCTAACATGCATGTCTTTGGACTGTGGGAGGAAACCGGAGTACCCGGAGAAAACCCACGCGGACACGCAGACTCCACACAGAAAGGACCCAGACCGCTCCACCTGGGATCGAACCCGGGACCTTCTTGCTGTGAGGCGACGGTGCTACCCACCGAGCCACCGTGTCGCCCATCACATACATTAGATTAGGCATTATAAACAGAGCGCACGTGATATCGCGATATGTCCACGATGCACATCGTCACATTTTTGCACGATGCATCGTTACACCCCTAGCTATTACCCATGGAGCCCCAGATGGCTGGAAAAGTAAAAAACACACTCAGCTGAAGAGATGACATGATATAATTGGTGCCTGCTAATGGAGAACAGGTTACCTGTAGTTGTCACAAGATTTTTTTCCGAAGGTGCATACGTGGTCCACATGTCTATGAGGCAAGAAAAAGAAAGGAATCTATGATACAACTCAGAAACAGTCAGCCTCCCTGGGCCACACTGCCCAAGGCTGGATGGTGTACATTCTTTATGTAGCATTCTTCATGTGCAGCTGAATACATCACAGTCCATTGTGCTCAGTTCTGCCCACACTAGTGACCAACATCAAGCTGATGTCGAAACCTTCAGAATATCTACAAGAAATGATTGAAATGATTTAGGTGCAGGTGGCTGTGGAATTTGTATAAAATTTTACATCATACTTTGTCTGTTTTTAGATAGTCTTGCCATGTGTGCTCACAATTGGTATTAAAGCTTAAAATGGGATGTGAAAGATGTAGTATTGGTAATCTTTCTCAAATCTACAGTGGCTCAGCAAATGTGTCTCACACTATGGTCTGAGAACAAATGAGCCTCGAAATAAATTCACCAGCTCCTGAGAGTTGAAGGCATCAATGATGAGTTTGGTCCTGAGAGCTCGAACAGATCTGTCCTTGCATGCCATATTATAATATTTAGGTTAGGTTTGTGCTTTCCTGAGCTCAGAGGGGGTTCTGTTATTACAGTGCCTTTGAACAATTGAGTGTATTCTTCTCTGACGCTCACTCACCACAGCCACATAAGCGTCATTTACAGCGATCAAAGCTAGGCCACTCTGTGATTAGAAGCTTAGTTAATGCGTGCTTGGTAGCAGATCACAGCTAATACAGTTACAGAGCTAGCAAACAATAGGGGTTATGTTTTAGCAGAGAGTGCGTACTGTGTGTTCAGTGTTCAGATAAAATACTTTTTAATTGACATCTGTGTCAATTTTGCTGGTAGATATCTGCATCCTGAGGGACTTCCTTCTGACTACACCGTGTCAGTGCTGTTCCGGATCCTGCCAGAAACCCCTCAGGAGGCTTTTGCGTTGTGGGAAATTCTCAATAAAGCCAATGATCCCCTTGTGGGTCTGATCCTGGACAGTGAGTATTGTATTTGAAGGCCTGCTGTTTGATGTTGGTTGCTAAAAAGCTTCCATAAGCACACCCCCAATAGCCCTTTCAACAGGCAACAGCCTGTTGTGGCTATGCAGTAATATTCTGACTCAACAGAGAAACAATACAGTAATTGTGTCATATGGGAAAAAAACATTTCACAATGAATCTCTTTTCTGTTTTCAGATGGTGGGAAAACCTTGACGTTCTTCAATTATGACTACAAGGGTGTTTTCCAGACAGTGACCTTTGAAGGACCTGACATCAGAAAAATCTTTTATGGCAGTTTTCATAAGGTCAGTCTCTGTTATACTGTACTGTACTATATTGGCTACAACTTCAACAGGAAAGCACTGCAAACTTCCACTGCTCGGCACCGTTTAGATTTTCACCGTGACTGAAGCAGTTCTGTAAAATTTGAAGCTTCCTTGGATCCTTTAATGGTGGCAGTGTAACTGAGCGTTCAGCTTTTCTGATGAATTATCCTCTTCACTTTCATTAGTCTGTTGTTCATACTTGGCCCTTGATATTCAAATCTGTAGCCAGGATCAGTTACTGGGAATGGGCTCAGGATCACAGGTTTCTTTTTACAAAGCCCAAGGGATAGGAAATATATACAAAACCTATTTCCAGAAAAAGCTGGGACCCCAACAGACAAAAGGCATGTTTACCACTGGGTCACATCATGTATTCTTTTAATGATACTTTTTGAATTCATTTGAGAATTGATAACAATTGAAACATTTTTGCAGTTTTGCAAGTGGAATTTTTGTCCATTCTTGTTGTGTACAAGATTTGAGCTGCTCAACAGTCTGTGGTCACTGGTGTCTGATTCTCCTCTTCATGATGCTCCAGACATTTTCAATAGAAGACAGATCTGGACTGCAGGCAGGCCAGTCAAGCCACACTGTTGTAACTCAAGCAGAATGAGGCCTGATATTATCCTGCTGAAATACACATGGAGTTCAGAAACTGGGAAAAAACGTCATCTTGATGGCAGCATGTGTTTCTCCATAATACAAATATAAGCTTTGCATCAATGGTACCTTCTCCGATATATGCAGATCACCCATGCCATGGGCACTGATGCACCCTCATACCATCACACATGCTAGTTTTTGCAATTTTGTTTGTAACAGTCGAGAATCTGTCGTCCGTTTGACTTTGGGTCTAGAGAACTCACAGATGTTTCTGCTTCCTCTTTGCGTAATACAGTTTCAGGTTGCATTTCTTAATACAGCAGAGGACTGTGTTATGTGACAATGATTTTCCCGAGCCCACGTAACTATGTCTATCACGGTAGCACAACGGCTTCTCAAAAACCGCCTCAGGGCTCGATGGTCACGCACATTCAGCAGCGGTTTCCACCCTTGGCCTTTACACACCGAGATTTCCCCTGAATCCCTGAAACCTTTCATGATATTATGAACTGTAGATGGTGAAAAAGCTTTGTAATCTTGTGCTGAGAAACATTGTCTTTGATCTGACTGACAATACTATCATGAAGTTTGGCTCAAAGTGGTGAACCACGACTACCCGTCCTTGCTTGCAAAGACTCAGCCTTTGGTGGATGCTCTTTGTAATCTCAATCCTGATGACCTCATCTGCTCCAGTGTTTCTTCTGTAACCTTTTCAGTCTTATTTTGCCTCTGCTTTTGAGTCTGTTGCAGGTGTCACATTCTACTGTACAAAATACAATTAGGTTTGTCAGAGAAAAATCGGAAAAATTGTGTTTTTCTCAGTTAAGTCAAGCGATTTAACTAATTACAAATTACAAATTTTTAGAAAGGGTGTCAGGTTTTCTGGAAATGAGATTTTAGGTCAGTATTAGGGCTTGCATCATTTTTTTAGGGAAAAAACATGGAAGGATCCTAAGCTCAACCTACTGTTTGTGAGTTTTTGCTGCTTTTGTGGAGGTTTCCTCACCCAGTTTCCACATGGGTGCGAATCAGTGTGTAAATGTGTGTGCCTGTTGGCATCTATGATACACACTGGGATAAAGCACTTGCTGAAAGTGTTAAGTGCTTCTTTACTTTGACTTGATACTCAAACACACTCAAATGCCATCAGGTCTGGAAAAAAGCTCAAGTGCTGACATCTTGTCTTGTGTCCGGGAAGAGCAGTTCGTCACCATTGCCTATTCTGCATATCTATTTGGAGAAACTGGATGTTTTTTTTTTTCTGGGGCTCAGTAGGTAACCCGTCCTGTTTGTACTTCCATTTCCCTCCCGAGCGTATTCTGTCTCGACCTGGATGACAGCATCACTATAACTCACTGTGTAGTGAGCTGTACAGTTGTTTATCCTCATCACTTCAGTCAAGCTTTGCTTATTCCGTGCCCCAAAGGACAGGCGCTCATTAGAAATACAGGCTTCTGCAATAAATTACCCCCATGTCCCAGATTTCATTCTGCTACTTTACTTTCATGTAACGATAGATTATTTCTTTTGTGTTCTCCTTACTGCTGGGCTTAGTTACTGATCTCATGCGTTCAGTAAAGCTCTTCATGCTTCTTCTTTTCAAAAGCGTTAATAAGAAACACACTCTGGTCAATGCAGCGCAGCAGCCCGAAGTTTTGAATTTATCTGACAGCCGCCGAAGCCGGCTTCCCGCAAAGCAAAATCGTTCTTCTCACGCGGCACTCGTTTTGTTCAATATTGCTGACTGAGATTAACACTTCTGTTGTGTCGGATTGTTTTGGCAGCTTTTAAACAAATCCTCGGCTCGCAGGAGATCCTGATCACGTGAGCAGAGGTCGGCAAATGAGTAGGCTGCGCAGCTTCTGATTGAAGGTTTCGCCGCGTGTAGTTTGGCTCGGCTGAGCGCTCGCCGAGTTGGAGTTTGTTGTTTCTCACTCCGCACATTCTGCTCTCACACGTTCGGTTTCCACACGGGAAAGCAAGTGCTGACACAAGCTTTTAAATCATTCCTCGTCTCATACCGGTCAACGTAAAACACGTTCGCTTCATTGTTTTATGAATCGTTTCATTTTAGATTCAATTGGATTTTTTTTTTTTTTTATTCCTAAAGGAAATAATGTGGGATTAGTAACCTTTTCAGGAGGCAGGTGTAAAATGAGTTTCGTTAATAACAGTAGGGTATTGATGGCTTTTCTGAGAAGCTAGCACACTGAAGTACTGGGTACATAGCCAGCTCTGAATCACACTCAAGAATCTGTCTCTGTGGGAGCACCTAGAAAGGGACGAGAGCAAAAACAAACAAATGAAGCACTGCATCGTTATGAGGCAGAGGCTGGGATTTGAGCACAAGCAGCCACATTAAGGATGAAGCGAGTGGTGTGAAATAGACCAATGCATCACGCTGGCAACAGAATTATCCCTGGATTGATCAGAGGAGACAAGGGAGGCACAGGGGCTTGAGCTGAAAAAGGAGCTACTCTGACTTCTCACCCTTCTTTGCGTCTGAATTAAAATCACATGTCTCACCCTCACGTACGATGCCCAGGTGAAACATGCCGTGTGCTGTGAATTATTTCTCGCATCCTCTGCTCATGGAACAGATCTCGTATCCGGCTGGGCTTTGTTGTAAATTCTCACCAAGAAGAAGCAGTTCTTGGTCTTTCCTTTGTCAACTTTTAACTTTTTTTTGTCTGTTTCACAAGAGGTGTTGGAATTTTTTTTCCTCACACACCGTATCGCACCATTATTCACGGTAATTGGCATTACTGTGTGACAGCAACATAATGAGCTGAATATGAGCCTGCGTTCACCCACCTTTATTCACAGCATTCTGACAACTGTATCCTTCCTTTCTTTCTTGCTTTCTGTCTTACTCTTTCCTGACTCTCTTTCTCTTTCTTGCTGCTTCTCTTACAACGACTCTGCCACATGTACATCCATGCACTCATCCAGAAAATTGGAGGAAATTGTGACTTAGACCTAGAATCCTTTAATATTTGACATGCTCTGTCTCAGTGGCCTCATGCGTGTATGAACTTTAGTCAACAACAGATTATATTCGTTTCATGGTCTGTTATTTTTAGAATACAGTTATTATAGCAGACTGGAATATAATGGAGCAATCACTTAACAGCAAATGGTCAAGGTTTAGCTGATTCCGCTCAGTACTGTACTGTACGCTTGTATTGCAGCATTTTCTTGTAGACTGACAGCATTGTATTGAATCCATTCCTCTTAAATTAACTTAATATACATTTTAAGATGTTAAAACCACTATCATTGCAGTCTACAATATATAGTACTGTTGTGGTCAGGGCTCTGTGGGGGCCATACCATCACTTCAAGGACTTCTTGACACTGAAGATAGTTCTTATTGACTGTATGTTTGGGGTCGTTGTCCTGCTGCAGAATACATTTGGGGCCAATCATAAGCCTCCCTGGTGGTACTGCATGATGGATAAGTATCTGCCTGTATTTCTCAGCATTAAGGACACCATTAATCCTGACCGAATCTCCAACTCCATTTGTAGAAATGCAGGCCCAAACTTGCAAGGAACCTCCACCATGCTTCACTGCTGCTGGCAGGCACTAATTATTGTACCGCTCTCCAGCCCTTCAGCAGACAACTGCCTTCTGCTACAGACAAATATTTCTAATTTTTCTGCACCACAGTTCCTATGTTTTTGTGCATAGTTGAGTTTCTTGGCCTTTTTTCCATGTCAGAGGTATGGCTTTTTGGCTGAACTCTTGGCATGAAGGCCACTTCTGGCCAGACTTCTCCAGACAGTAGACGGGTGTCCCACTGGTTTCTGCCAGTTCTGAGCTGATGGCGCTGCTGGACATCTGATTTTGAAGAGCAATAAGCTTGATGTGTTTGTCATCTGCTGCATCAAGTTTCCTTGGCCGACCTCTGCGTCTACGATCCTCAGTGTTGCCTGTTTCTTTGTGTTTTAACAGTACACCTTGAAATCCGAGACTGCTTTGAAATCTTTGTCTGGGAGAGCCATTGCTGATGCAGTATAACTACCTTGTGTCTTGATGTTGTGCTCAGTTTTGCCATGGTGTTTGTCCTGTGACATGAAACTGTCTTCCACAGCCTCGCCTTGGTAGAAGAGTTTGGCTGTTCCTCACCCAGTTGTAAGCTCCTACACAGCTGTTTATGTTTCAGTTAATGACTTCATGTGAAACTGATGATCATTAGCACCTGTTTGCTATATTAGGTTGCTCATACACCTGACTATAATCCTACAAAATCGATGACTTTGTGCAAGTGTACTTATAAGAATGGCTGTATATTCACATGTCACTATGAAACCTGCACATCCAATGATGTGGCAGGAGTGTTTTGCATAGAAACTTGCAGATACAGCTAATCAATTCATCAAATATCAGAATAGGAAAAAATTATCTTAGTGACTTTGACTGTGCCATGGTTGTTGGTGCCAGACAGGCTGGTTTGTTTATTTCAGAAAACGTTGATATGCTGAGTCTCTGGAGTTTACACATATTGTTGTGAAAGACAAAAAAACATCCATTGTGCAGCAATTCTGCAGGTAGAAATGTGTCGTTGATGAGAGACGCTAGACAGGAAGCTCAAGCTGACAGGAAGGCTACGGTGACTCAAAAAAAACACTATATAAAAGTGGTGAAAAGAAAAGCATTTCAATACATCAAACCTTGAGGAAGATGAGCTACAAAACTAAAAGACCACAT
This sequence comes from Leptodoras praelongus, assembly GCA_028564905.1. Taxonomy (NCBI): domain Eukaryota; kingdom Metazoa; phylum Chordata; class Actinopteri; order Siluriformes; family Doradidae; genus Leptodoras; species Leptodoras praelongus. The sequence continues at coordinate 25,400,722 of JAOTRJ010000048.1, read as the reverse complement.
TGTGCTGTCATCATGTCAGCCAAGAACAGGAAAAAGACCTTGCAATGTTTTCCCCATCTTCAGCTGATTGGATAATTGCATAAATGAGCAGCAATACTGGTAATGAAGTGTAGGTCTGAGATGGGGCATGGCAGAAAGTCTTACTAAATGTTCAGCATTGGAGCATGCCGTAAAAACAATTAAAATGACTTATGAATGCATTTGAAAGGACCATACCATTATTCAACCTTGATGTATTGTGGTTAAATCAAACTGGCAGAAGGTGCATAATACTTGTCCTTGCTTGAGATAAATTCATGTTCAAAATTGCATCTAATTGATACATGCCTCACCCATGTGTGTGAAAATCTATATTTGAGGTCTGAATAAGTGAATAACCTGCACAGAATAAATCCTCCAATCTGAAAACCTTTAATCCACAATTACATTTAACTGAAGAATTCATGAAAGTATTTACAAAATTGTGTTTTGCATAATCATTTATTGACACCCCAGCCAAAAAAAATCGAATACTGAATACTGAGATTGTTCTGTAGTATTCAGTAAGTATTCTCTTACTGTCTGTGTTGTATGAAGAATGACATTCCTTCCTCTGTCACACAGCTTCATGTGGCAATCAGCAAGACCTCTGCCAAGGTGGTGATTGACTGTAAGATAGTCGGTGAGAAGCCCATCAGCGCTGCTGGGAACATCACCACAGATGGAATGGAGGTTCTGGGCCGAATGGTGCGCTCACGTGGCAGCAGGGACAACTCAGCATCGGTAAGACATGGACAAGAGCCATATCAGTCATCTGGGACAATGTGCTGGCTGATGTTTGAGAATCGCACATGGACCAGTTATTACGAGGAGCAGCTTTTGAGTTAAAAATACATTGAGATGGATTGTCTTTATTACTGAAAGTGATCGTGGAGCTTTCGGAGGAAATGCTTATTTTCATGTGAGGGGGAGTTCGATGTGGCAATTTGAAGCATGAAATATGAGTTAATAATGCAAGTGGAAAACATTTTGAGCTGCATATTTCCATACCACCTTGTTTTGTGTGTGTGTGTGTGTGTGTTTGTTGGGGGCTGTGTGTACATTTAGGTATAATTTATATTTTCCGTAATGCTAGGTTGGGGTTGATGAGAGTAAATAATTATCTGTAAGGAAAATGCAAAAAAAGGCAAAAATGCACTCCAGGTGAAACACTTGATTGTCAGGACCATTGTCAGACAGAATGAATGTGACATTGAGGGGGTTTTGGCTCGTACTCATGTTTAGTTTTACAGAAAACCGTATTTGTATTCATGAGTTATGAGTATAATATGTCTTTGTATGTCCACAGTTTCAGCTTCAAATGTTTGATATTGTCTGCAGTACATCGTGGGCCAGTCGTGATAAATGCTGTGAGCTCCCAGGCCTGGTAAGAATTGAATTGCTCTGTCCTTCTGCTATATTAGAGGACTCAATCAGAGCTTCCAACCATTCACCTAACAAGAAAATACTGTCCTGCCATTTCACTGACAGCTTGAAAACAATCCAATCCAGCAGTCAAGTCAGCAACATAAATATTCTGTAAGCCATCTAGTTGGCAGTAACTAAATGATTATTTACAGTCTGGTTTACTGGAAAGCCTTTGAAACTGAGAACACGTATGAAAACATGGACTAGGTCACCCACGAAGGGTATTATATATAGACTCTATAGACTATATGGATCTGTTATGCGCTTCAGGGTTTCATCACATTTTGCAATATTTTTTTATAGATTCTAATGTTATGAAATTTGACACGTTACAGTCAGTTTCCCAAGCATGATCTCTGAATTGAGTTCCGTTTAACAGCATTGAGACGGTTTTACAAACAAACCAATTCTGTAGGCTCGTATCAGACAAATAGACTTAGCTGGCTATTGATCGATAGATAGTAAGAACAATATCCCTGTACTGCTGCTTTTGTGATTGTGCTCTCCTAAATTAATGACTTGAGGGAATTGCATGCATCCCCGGTGATTGACTTTAACAAATAAAGATATATGGAATCCTTAAAGAGGAAAAAGAAAGCTGTTTTGAGTGATTTATTGTGTTTTTTTTTTATAGAGAGTAGAGCAAGACTGTCCTGCTCTGCCTCACGCCTGCACCTGCTCTCAGGATAGTAAAGGACCACCAGGACCCTCTGGACCTCCAGTAAGACTTTCTATCCTTTCTTCTGTTATGCTTATGAGACATGCACGTCACATAACATCATCAACAATCACATTTTCAGCACTCCTTTTTTTTAAATGTAGTATGCTATGAAAAAGAGTGGAACTGCAAATAAATGAGATTGGGAAGCTGGGAATAGATATAGAGTAAGCTGCAGGAAAAAAATCATTAGGGAAAAAAAGAGTGTGTGAGATTTGGGTAACAAGCAGTAGATTGTCTGATGGCTTAATTCAGCCCACAGTACAGGTAGAACTCGGTAGGGCAGGATAAACAAATGAGCTCATTTGGAGTGCAGTGCTGCGCACACATGCCTTTCGGAGGCACGGAAATGCCACGCTCTGTAAACATCCGTTTTGTTGAGAAAGCCATTAGGCGGAGATCACTTGATCAGATCTGATTAGTTTGCATCTGTCCTGTTCATACTCACAGATCTATATCACTGACTTGATTAGAATATGTCTAGGCAGTGATAGCACTTTACAGATGCAGTTTACATTTCAGGGGTTGGTGTATTTCATCCTAGCTCAAATCTTAATATGCAGTCTTGATTTTAAGATCGCTGGCACGCTCAGTGGAGAAACGCTGTCTTTCCTGTAGGCTTTTGAGGCAGTGAACGCTAGAGCTGCTAGCGCAGGAATCAAACTCATGCAAGCATTTGATTTGTAGCCTCTAGCCATAGACACTGCCGTAGTGCTTTGGGACCATGATTAAAGCAAACACTGGAAGAGGAAGCAAACGGGGTGAAATTACTGGCAGCTGCCTGCAGCAGTGAGGGCATGAACTTGTAAGTGGTGTAATCTATAGCCAGGGTGCTGAGCAGGGTGGGAGTCGACCCTTTGAGGGCTTTGTGAGTTTACTCTGCACCAGACACACTTGCCGCTTTTACAGCTCCTCATTCGAGCAAAAGCCATAGTGCAATTCGAACTTGTCAAGTAGCAAGCTACTCATAAACTGAAACAAATCTGGTACAGCTGACTTGCCCTTTTGAAAAGGTAGCTAGATATTATACATTCAAGTGACTAAGACAATGTAGCTAATTACACGGAAGCCACGTTGTCAAACTTTGGAAAGTTGTGCAATATCAATAATTTGTTATCCCTGTATAACAGTTTTAATTGTTGTCAATTGATTGGTATAAGAGATAATGTTATACTGGAAAGGGTATTTGAAAAGGGTGTTGTCTTATGTCATGCTGCAGCACTGAAATGTGTTCAGCTACTGACACACTTCTAAAAGTATAACATTTATTAGCATTACTGCATGTAGCTAGCTACACCCTAATACTCACATTCTGAACCATTGTTAATATTAATTGTATAATGCTTTTATGAAGTGTACAGAGATTATAATTTAATGATACACACGACAATGGGGCCATACACCGGCGTTTGAGGAAAAAAAAAGTTTTTGGATAAAGTTTATATTGGATTTACTGTGTGATGGCATTCATTTATTTATAATTGTATATGTATTTGTGTGTTTGATAACTTACAGGGTGGTCCTGGTATAAGAGGCTTCAGAGGTGACAGAGGGGAACCAGGCTCAGTGGTAAACAGCCTTTTATAATATCTTATATGAGGGGTCTTTTCCAAGCTCTGACAGACATGTTTTAGTATCCAAAAGAATAAGAGCGATCAACATCATATAATTCATAAACTTGTCTGAGTGTAGGTCATTGTTGGTTTTGGAGCTTTCGTGTGTTTTTACATATTGGGTAAATTGAGTTTGTCCTGAGATCTCCGTTTGGATCCTGATCTGCTGTTATTATTTGAATTCATGTTTAAGGGGTTACAGGCTTCTGCTTTGTTGCTGCATCTCTCCTTCCCAGTCTACTTCATACACTGGTACAAGTCATGCTTGGCCTTGTGTGAGTGTAATGTAATTCCTCTTGCATGGCTAATGGGTGAAGAAATTTCCAAAAGCGGGGTAACATCGGTCGTAATGGCGCTAACTGAGCAGTATGTCACAGGGTAAACAGTGGTCAGCTTCTCTGAAGCTCATGAATATTCTCTTCAGTGATGAAGACAGTGAGATCAGGATCTTTTGGTAAGGCAGGCTGCCTAGAAGCATTGATTACGTTTATTCAATTCTGGCAGAAAATCTTTGTTTCCCCAATTAGATTACATTAAGCAAAGCATTAAAAAGCACAACCTTTCTCTGTCTAATTTTTAAAGGGACCTCAAGGGCCAACTGGTGAAATTGGACCTCCAGGACCTCAGGGGCCTCCTGGACCACAAGGGCCAAGTGGGCTTTCTATCCAGGGACCACCAGTAAGACCTTTACTGCTTCTCCTTAGTGCATGAGCTTAGATATGGGCAAAGTTCTCCAGCATACAAAGAGACTATTCTGGTAAAAAAAAAAAATTCTGGTTTATTTGCAAGAAAGGTAAAATCTAAAATATGTCAACTGTACTTTGACTTGGAGTCACACAAATGTTTGAACTGTAAAGTAAACTGTAAAAGTTGGGACGCTTTCTAAAAATGCAATAAAAACTCATTCATTCATTTTCTTGGCCGCTTATTCCTTTTCAGGGTCAGCATAGGGCGCAAGGCAGGAACAACCCTAGACAG
>JAOTRJ010000048.1:25300245-25317921 GCA_028564905.1 Leptodoras praelongus | reverse complement strand
GTCTCCTTCTTTGGAATTTTGGGACAGTCAAGTCCGATTCTTTAAAGTTTTGGTCTCGAGTTGGACTAGACCCTTTAAGGTTTTGGTCTTGTTCCCATCACTAGCGCACTCATCCTGCTGCAGCCTCACTGTTTATCTTGGAACATGCTTAAATAATTGTTGTAAACCTGCGTTGTAATTTGCGTGCCAATATCCCTTATTGGCCTTTGTGTGAGCATAGTGACTAGAAAAGGCTTTCAGGCAACAGAGAAATATTCAGTATTATTTAGCCTGCCTGTTGTAGACAGGAACATTTCAGGGAATTCACAGGATCGCCCCATTTTAGCTTTTTGAGGTCTTGGTCACACTGACCTTTCTGTATATCCAGGATGCTTAATAAATAAAATCACCTTTTTCAGCACAGTCCTACTTGCTTCTGACCACTCTCATGGACCTGATGGACTTTGGACTTTACTGCTGATGACTAATGCTCAGAATGTCCTTTCACTAAAAGCCCAAACCTTCCAAATAACAGCACCAAGCATTTTTACACTGTGAAACTTTATATATATGAATTTACAGGGTTCAAAACAAATCATTCTCTAGTCATACATAATTAGCTGCCAGAATCATAAGACAGATTGACTTATAGTTCCCATATAGAGGACTCTCATTCTCAGCCCTGTTAAGTGCTTAATACTGCTCAATCGGATGAACTCTAAAGCAATACGTAGTACTGTGTGTACGGCTGATCACAAGTTAGTGTTCATTCTGAGTTTGATCATTTGTCTTAGCGTAATCACCGTGTGGAATTGATTGTATTTCACTCTAAAATATACAAATCAGATGATTGATTTTAAAAAAAAGTAACTGATGGATATGTACCACTGCTCATTCTTTAAGTCTTTCAGACATTTCAGTTCTGTTTTGTCCTGGTCATACATTTAGAAACTCCTGTCCCTTCTTTGGGGACATCTGCATCCTTGTTGGAGTTTCATTAAACAGTTCAGAAGTTCATCTCAGGCCAGTAAGCCCAGTCTGGCGATCTTTGCTGAAAGGAAGGAGTGAAGAATGAAGACAATGGGCTTGGGACACGAGTGCAGGTCCAGTTGCTGTGAATAGAACAAAGAACAAGCACCTTAAAATAGAAGTTACTGATGAACCAACCATATGATAAGTGACAAACATGACGGCAAATATGTTCTACAAAGGGGACCAGTAAAATCTATAAAAGTTTTATTTTATTTTATTTTTTTTAATACTCACAATTTCACCCTCTTTGCCACCGAAATCCAAATAGAGCATCCGCACGCCGTCATCCGAGGACATTCGGAGTTTCTCAAAAGGGTAGCTGAATAGAGGATGACCATGAGGAGGCTCTCCTTGGGGTAGCACAGAGAAGCCCAGTTCATAATGAATGACCAGCCTGCAGTCCTGACCCTTATACATGCAACCTGAAACAAGGAGAATGGCTTCATCACAGATCAGCCCTGAAAAGAAATACGCACAGACGTGTTTGCCAAGGGCCTTGTTATTATGTAAAGCTCACCGAAGAGGCTCTATGCTCTCTATGTTTACGTTTGCCATAAGAAAACCTGAACAAAAATGTCTTGCGTTAGAAATGAAGACATCTACATCTACTAGTTAGCTTTTGAGACTTGGCTGAGGTTAATTATAACTTGCAATTAAAGGATCAATAAGGACGGTTTATTTTTCTTAGGACAGAATAAAAACAGAAAATACTTTACAGCAAAAAAATACTTAAAAGAACCTCTATGATATCTACACACCATTGCAAATACCAAAGTAGTAAAATATTGCTAAGATAATGGGGATTTTCACTTTTGGATATGATAATGATAAACTGCCTTTAACCATTCTCTTTCTTTTTTTTTTTTTTTTTTTAAATCAACCTTCAGTTGTTCTAATAAATGTATAGTCATTCAAAACCAAGAAAGATGCAAACTTTGCGTCCAGCTGTACTTTTGTGATTAACGCCCCAATGCATTTGAGAATCTCCTTCATGTATGTAAATTTGCTGAAGCTACAAAAAGTAATCCCAAGTCTGATGTTCAAAGGCTTGATTTTATAAATTCTGCATGGACAGCACTACAACACTAAATTACCCCTCACCCAAATCCATCCCATAATATGTCTCCTCACTGCCCCTCTCTATCTATAATGTTCATCATACATGTAGAAAGCCTAACAGTAACCAGCTTTAAGCCATCTGCCTAACTACTTCCATCTGCTACGCCTCTAAGAAACTAGAATCTCCTCCACTAAATTTAAAAACGTGAGCATTTCGGAAGAGGAAGGCCATGAACGGTGTTTAGCTCATGACAAAAGGGCCACACGGAGAGCATAAAGTATGCACAGATAAGCAGCTTAGCCCCTGCTTTCACTAGTTCAACCTCAAAGGAGGGAAGCTGTCAGATGAGTTGGATTTCCTGAACGAATTGAGTACAGTGGACAGAAGGGTTAAACCACATACAGGCTCAATGAAGCAAAACGGAAGCAAGCAGTGACTACATACATAGGCTCTGTGAGAGCGAAAGCCGATTTGGACTACGCGATAACATTTATTGGACATTACTTAACAATATGAAGTTGTTAATCATGATAAGCTACCAGATCAGCTCAAGTGGACCTTGGCATCAATTCTACACACTGTACTCTACTGAAGCAATGAAAACCATTCTTCCAAAATCATCTTTGGATCTGCTGAGTGTGAAGGCCATAGCGTATGATTAACACCATTTTCATCCTAATCAAACCAGTCAGTGAACTCATCCTGGAAGTCACCACTGCCATGAGAAAGTGCTTTGTATCAATTTGCTGTGACTTTTCACTTGAAGGAGGCAAGTGGACTCAAATCCTGTGAGCAAAATGAATAAATAAATGCCCCATGAAATAACAGACTGACATAATGACACCTAATCCCAAGACTAAGATAATAAGCCTAGTAAAGCCTTCAATCTGGATTTAAAAAATGACTAAACTACCGTTCCTGTTACAGTCTGTAAGACTGTTCCAGCGTTTTGGGGGTGATGCAAGAGAACTATCTTACGCTGCCTGAGCTGTGTTTACTCTTCCGGACCAATGTTGAGTAAAGGCATTGAACAGCGTCGAGAGTTTTTAGTGCATGCATTTAATCACGCTCTTCCGGATTCAGGCTTCGTAGAAATTAAGACCATTCATTTGTGTTGGCAAGAAGCAAAGAAATTAATTCAGAATTCTCTCAAACTTCATGGGTCACGACACAGCAAAAGCACTTCATTAGAAGCCAACTCTTGAGAAAACTTTTAGCCTGCCAACACGAGGTCAAGATTCTTGTTGGTCAGATTTCTAGCCAACTTCCTTGTTTGGTCTATCTTGCATTCAAGTGATTTGGAACACGGCTCTAAGCAAAATGCAGCGTCATAAGCGTGAGCCTATTAAAAATGCAGTACAAAAGGATCAAATATTACACAATGAAATGGTTAACTACATCAACCTTTGGAACATCAACCTCGTGCAACTACTAAACAAACTACTAAAAGCTTAGCATTCTTCTCTAGGAGGGTGGACTCCTGAGCGTAGACCCAATACCGATGGGAGAGCAGTGCATTACGTAGCACTATAAAGCACTCTGGGTCGCTCAGTGATCGATTATAATTGCAGTGTTTGTATTGTAAACTATTCAGCTTTTGGTTTGGGCATTATAATAGACATAAAAGAAGAATAAAATGAATTTAAATGTGCTATGATATTTTTACAACGGTGTATCCTACTCTTCATAAAATAAAACAAAAGTGACAGACAAATACAGCTACTTGGGTTTCATAAACTTAAAGGCTCTTCAGTAAAAAAAAACACATATACTTTCCGCCAGCCAAGATATTTACTACATGCGCTTGCCGTAGCAATTTATCTGTAATAAATACAAATGCCTTTCTGGTGGACCGGGCTGTTGATGGAAAAAAAAGAAACTTTTCAGAAGACATGGAGGTTCATGTTTTCAGTTCTCACTCTCATTCATCTCTTTCTACTTAACAATACTGTAACCTTACTCCTGACCTAAAAGGCTGACTCTGGCTTTCCCACACAGTGGATTCACACACTGTTGCTTTCATCCACACACAAAGAGACTCCATTGAGCCACAGCCAGAGCAAAGGAATCTCCTTCATCCAGCTGGAGCAGGTCTTTACAACACTCAGCTTTGCAGTAATGCCAGGAATTTATGGCCCCAGACATTTGTTGTGTTCAAGTCTGAACAATTATTTGGTCTCGAGTTCCTGTTGACAGTGTGTTTGTTTTTCATGACGCTTATTATGTGGATGGAGGATTAGTGCTATGTCAAAATGTACGCCCACATTATTCATTACAGTGCATCCAATTTACACAATAACTTAAACTTTCATTTTGCAATTTCTTGAAAACACGGCAGAAAGACCCATATTCTTTAGCAGAAGAAATTAAAAATAACTTCCAAACTTCGTGTTAGCTGGCCATTACTTGTATTAATCACAGAATAAATACTATAATCAAATAAACAGAAAATCAGAGGGAAATAACCGACACCACTGATAGTTTAATGGTCCAGCTTTGAGCAAACAGAATGATGTCTTGCATGATGACTAACTGTATAATTCCAAAACAGGTTACTCCACTGGGAATATGGTTACATAATCAATTGGAATGAACAGCACTGGGCATCAGGGTCAAATAAAATAATTACTCTTTAAAAACATGGTGAGCAGAAAAGCCTCTCGGAGCACACGACGTCTTAACCGATAAGGCAGATGGGCTGACGCGGTCACTTCTCTTGAACAAGAACAGGAATCTGACACCAGAGCAGGCACAGGGCGCAGTGGGGGAAAAACACTGCCTGGTCTAATAACTCGGATTCAGAATTTTACATCAACTGGATGAATCCATGGATCCAACATTGGGTCAGCGGTCCAGGCTGGTGGAGGTGGTGTGATGATGTGGGGAGTCCAACAGCATATCTGAGTATTGTTGCTAAGCATTTGCATTCCTTTACTCATCTCAAATGGGGTCCAAGAGCATGACAAGGAGTTCCGTGTACTTCAGTGACTATGAGCCCTACACAGCACTTTAGGAACATGGTAGAAAGAGAGATTCAAAGCATGAATATAGAGCTGAGAAATTTTCAGATGTTAAGACCAGAATATCAGAGGAATGTTTCCAACACCTTGTGAAGTCCATGACATGAAGACCTGATAGAGCAAAGACCGGCATATTAGTTCCTAACTGTGGCGGGTGAGTGTAAATGAGAAAGATATTAATTTATATATAGATATTAATATTACATTAGCTTATTAAATATCTTACTTTTACAGAACAGCAGTCACTGCACTGTGTACTAAAGTTACATCAGTACAACTTTATCTCCTGACACTGAGAAATTATGGTTAAAGGCACAGCTTGGAAATCTACTTGAGTAAAAAAGGGAAGAATGCTGCTGAAGCTAGTTTCAGAATGACTACTCTAAGTGCATCTGTATAAATTTTTTTAGTTACATTGGAAAAGGAAAAAAAAAAAAAAACATTCTTCTTCAAAGAAAAATGAGAAAGGAAAACAAGAAGTAAAACAATGTAATGGTTATCTCCAGAGTCTCACATGCTTCTAATCACTTTGAGCTTAGGGACTGCTCCAGCACTTGATTTCCCAGAATGCTTTGGCCTGTTCCCTTTGCCAACCGCACAGAGACCACACAGGAACTCGACCACTCTAAAAATACTTGCTTTCTCTTTTATGTTTTCGATATGAATGACGCACGTTATCCAGCTACTAAATGACCCGTCTTGCTTTTGGGAATTCCCCATCTATCTGTGCTCACCGCCGCTGGACTGGCCGGATCTGATTTACTACAAACTCCACAGCGATTCAAGTAGTTTGTGCAAACAGAAAGAAAAGTCTTAATGATTTAGAGCAATGAGTTTTACATCATTTATAGTGAATAGTGTATTAGAAAGATGTAAATACTGTGAAAAAGGACAATAATCTTGGACAAAATTGTGGCACATAATCTTAATGATGTGAACTGCTAATCTTGGCGAAAAATTACCCAACCCACATGTCGACTTGATTAAGAAGAAGAATGGGGTAAATCCTGCAGGGAATGGCCTGCATTATGTGGATTAACTGAAGAAATTGATTGTCAGGAGCAAAATCTGAATAGTGTAACAAATGCTAGATGGGTGTTGCATGGGCAATTTTAGCATTTCTACTCAAACGATTCAAGAACTGTTATTATCCAAGCCATCCTTCCAATCAGGGCTGTACTTACTGGTAGTCACTTCTTTGATCATCTCAGCAGCGGTGTGGCAGCCAGTGACAATGTGTCTGGTCCACAGTGACAGTTCTTTACAGGTCTCAGCTCGGAAAAGATGAGTCTCGATGCCCAGTCTTGTGCCGGTGCGTGTAGCGAAGGACAGTTCCCCGCCCGGCTGGGGTGACCCTCTATCTGGACCGGAGTGGACCAACCTGTAGACGTACAAAGGCAGAAAAAAAGGTAGGTATAGCAGCTTGACCGATAACTGGCCACACATACAGTACTGGAAGTGTACTGGTGAACAGCAAATTAGAAACAGTAATCAAGTAATACCATTATCAAACCTACCTTATAGGAGAGTTGCTTGAATTTCCCCCAGAGGATCAATTAAGTATCTATCCGTCTGTCTGTCTATATCTCTATCTATCTATATGTCTGTCTGTCCATCTATTATAACCTACATTAACTTTGAAGCCCTCAAGTTCTACTTGCACTTCCCTATACAGTACTATATACCACTTTGGCATTTTGTTGTAAGCAGATACCATGATACACTGCAAACCACAGAGTTCGCTTGTACAGTTCATACCATTTCTACCATGAATGCATCTTAATGTCCCTAAAGCTTCCTTGAAGCATATTATTCAGTAACTACTAATAACGTTACAGTCACTCAAGTGAAACTAACAGGAAAGGCATTCAGTTATGAGAGTTGTTAAGTCTGGGCTCAGGGAAGAGCTCCATGTCCCCTGAAATGTATCTAGAAGTACAGAAAGATTATTTAGTGACTGTAGGCCCGTGTCCAGTTTCTTGCTATGAGTTGTAAATGTTAAATAGGTCAGACTATTTCTGTATTATCATCATTATTATTTTATTATGATAAGTACGAGTGCAGAGGAACTTCCTCTATCACAGTAGAGAGAGCACTGATGCGTTAGATTCAGGTTATTTAGGGCCAAACGGACTCAGTGGTGGCCTTAATATTCTAAGGTTCTATCTGGGTGAAGAGCTATTTTGAGATTATGGGACACTCTAGCTAGCAAAACACTAACATGGTGAAATTTACATGTACAGCTCAATAAGGCTGTAACTTTCAGCTAACTTCAAACGATTGAAACGATGATCCGAAAGTTCGTTTTGACAGACAAAGAGTTTGGTTCTAAGGTTCTGTCGATATTCTTATTCAGCAAACTCGTAATCTCATGAAATAACTAATGAAACCTGAACTCAGCAAAGGAAGAAATATTGAGACTATTATTAAGTCCAAATTATGAGAATAGAAACTGAAGTACCAGAGAAACTGCAAATAGCATAGCAACGACACCTATGCGCATCACTGGTTACATCCGCCAGTGCGTATATAAAGCGATAGACATCTATGGAAGCTTCTAGAGCTGTTTCTGCTGACAGAATGGAAAGTTATCACGATTTTCAACATGGTTTAATAGCTGGAGCTTGTGAGATGTGTCATAGTGTTTCAGAGTTGGGATTTTCACGTACGAGTATTTCAAGGGCGTATACCATGACTACGCGAATTCCGGGTGAGCCTCTGGGTGAACGTGACCAGCGTCGGCTGGCAAGAATCATTTCAAGCAATAGGCGTGTGACACTGCTTCAAGTAACATCGGGATTTAATGTTGGGGCCTCAACAAAGATCAGCGTGAGGACTGTGCAACGTTCCCTCCAAGATCCTGTGGGGGACTACCACTGCTATACCAGTTTTTCTGGTACTTCAGTGTATATATTTGACCAAAACTACAACATTTTTCACTTCTTAAAATCTGACGTTATCCCTGCGTCTTAAAGTTACATTGTAAAACACTTAATGATATTAAAATACCTTGTGTGTCTGTGCAGCCGCAGAACCACGTCTTCACCCCAGGAGAAAAATATCCCCCAATAATGACTTACATTTGGTTAACTCATTTTCAAGCAAAACGCTAGATCCAATCTTATAATACTGATGTAATCAAATGTGACAGTCAGTGCTGTTCTGGAAATGTATTACACTCCAGTACAGAAATAAACATCACTGATATTGTGTCTTCCAGAAATGTCTAAATCATCCGGGTTCTTCAAAAGGCTTTTACTTTGTGAAGTGAATTTCCTTTACAAAAAAAAGTCAGAATTGTAGCTTTAATCTTTCCAGGAAAAAAATGGCTCACAGTGAAAAAGGAGCATTTTGGCAGCTGCAGGTAGAAGCAGTGTGGCAGTAGACTGGCATTCAGCTCATCTGGCTCTTCATGGGTGAGTCTGTACTGCTGGATAAAGTGTGTTTAAGTGTGTGAGAGGTGCCATATGCCAAGCAGAAAGTGTGTTTGTTGAGTTATCTAGTGGAGTCTGTTGTTTCTGGACAATTTGGTGTCTGCATGTCTGTTTCTGCGGATACATGAATTATGACGGTGTGCGCTTCCATATGCCATACATACCGTGTAGAGAGCAGAGGATACGTGTGTGCTGGGTTCAGAGAGTTCTCCTTCATACGCGTCATGCTGTCATACAGCATCAGGTCTTTGTCAGTCACGACGACCACCACCGGCTTCCAGCGTGGCCTCTCGCTCTCTGTCTGAAACACAAACCCAGCCGCACGGACGGAAATTCTTCATTATTTACTTCATTTGTTCAAGACGTTTAGACAAAGAAAACGGTACGTTGGCCACCAAAAGTCAACGGCAGAAGAATCTCATGATCGGCTGAATCTATGCACTTTTTTTTATTTATATATTTATAATATTTATGCGTTCTTAACGATCTGGAACAGCTTGTCCAATTCAGGGATGTGCTGGATCCCGAAAGCCCTGAACACCGAGGCAGCCGTGTACACTGGATGGGTATTTAACGTGAAATATGAATGGGATGTGACTGACTCATTCATGTGAGAGGTTCCTTGATAATATCGCATCAAAGCAGTGATTCTGTACGAAAAACAGCTCAAGGCGAGTCGATTTTCCACCAAAGCAAAGCCTCAGATGGTGATCTTCCTGCTTCTTGGCAGCTATGACAAGTAAATTATTTCTCTAAGTGCTTGTCTAATAACATATTTCAAATATAGGGTATGGTACCAACAGTAAATATAGAGGGCTGCAAGAACAGTGAATGACTCACCCTATCAAAAATGATGGTTAACCACATCACCCACTGCCCTGGGAAAGAAAATGAACTAGCAGCGCTGAACATGCTTGGAGCACGGAATAAAATTTGGCCTTGTAGGGAAAATAGGGGGGGGACTGGCAATATTTAACACTTTGAAATATCGCCTGACATACCCTGGCCTAGTCAAATCACCACAAATCACCAGTGCGCTCTTCACAGGGCAAGCTAAAAAGAGACACAGGCAGGGCCAGACACACACACACACACACACACACACACACACACACACACACACACACAAGTTGCAAAGGGAACTAGGTTACAGTCTTTGGGCCCTTGATGCACTGGAGGCTTTTCTCCCCGTATATAATTATTCATCAAGAGCCTGACAGCTTAGTAATAAGAGACAGTAAGAGGGAGCTCATTAAAAAGCAGTGAAAGAAGAGGTGGTTAGTCAGCCTGCTTATAACATGGTGAAGGCCAGAGCATTATTTTAGCTACCTCTGTCAGGCCACAGAGGCAGGAAAACCTGCAGTCGAGCTGCCATCAGCTGCTAAAGCTGTGGGTTGAAGAGACCGGTGAGAATGATGAAAAGCTCTACATCCACAATGGCATTGCACCGATATAATCCACTTTTCTTTTGACCCTTTCTGGATCAGAAAACCAAAAAAAAAAGCTAATGATTTTATTAGCAGTGCACTTTATAACAAGTTCTTAACCTAAAACAAACGAAGCACAAACTCACACTGGGTTAAGATAATCATTCTGTCACAGATCGATAAACCATGGGTGAATTTCCAAGTCTCGGCAAAACACCATAGCAACACGTACAGCACTGCGCAACAGTCTCAGGCACCCTATAGTTTTTAGGTACAAATTTTGTTATTGGTGTGTTTTTTTTTTTAGTTCTGAATTATTGAGTCAGTACAAAGCGATTTTACATTTCAAAATGTTACTTTTTTTTTAACAAAAAAAACCCGAAATGTTACACAATAATGTTTGTATGTCAGTAATGAAAGCAACACATTACATAACGGAGCACATTTCAGACATAATGAAGGCTGCTGGGTAAGAATTAAGTGTGACAGTCAAAGTCTCGAGAAGAGCTGTGGCAGAATCTCCAAGAAGCTAATTACTGTCCAGTACAATGCAGGAGTCTTAGGCACAAAAGGAAAGATGCCTTCGAAAATAATGAAGATGTTTCTACATAAAAGAAAACACTAAACAGTAATAAACGAAAGGAAGACAATATCTGGTGTGTCTTTTTCTTAAACAGTGTTCCCAGGTACAACCTGTACAGTTTTATAAGGAAATCAGCTGTAAGTTTTACTGAGTGTCTTGTAGAATCTGCCACAGCTCTTCTGGAGACTTTGAATGCCACACTTACTACTTTTTAAATGTTTTGTTGGAAAAGTAACATGTGGAAATCAATAACAAAAGTTGTGCCTAAAAGCAACAGGGTGCCTAAGACTTATGCACAGGACTGTACATGACATTATCAACTGAATTTTGTGTTTTCACTAGCTTAGAACACAGCACGTTTCCATCAGGGTTTGGAACATGAACTTTGAAGTGTTACTGTTCTCTATTGAGCACCTCATTCCTGATTCATACTGCTGAGTCAAACTCTGCACATAATCCTTTAAAGCCAGTGGGATACGAGTTAAGAAACGCTAGGAGACCTGACTTCTACCAAGCACATCAGAATGCAGCGTTGGTGCACGACTTCATCCACATGGCTAAACTCCACTTGCATCTCTATTACCGTCAACAAATTCATTTCCTTCCTGTGCATTACTCTCTATCCACCTCTCTCCTCTCCACACTTCACTGTCAGAAACACTCATTAAAGCCAGCACCTTTTTTTTTTCCAATTGTCTGCAGAGTAACAAATACCATTGTGTCCAATCAATACATCTCTAAACATCTCAATTGAACTGTTAGCTGTGTCTGGTTGCTAAGCTGCTTTGGACACTCCTTCCATCTTTCACATCTCTTTGCACAGGCTACAAGCACTAACCTTCTCCGCCAGCCAGCCGAGATGGAGTATCTCGTGACTCGCCCCGATTCTGTTCCTGGCTGTGTCACTGAGCTCATTCATCACCTTGTTCATGAGGTTGCTGGTAGCAGAATGCATGGACTCGAACCAGGCTTGAGCCGAGGTCGAGTCCGAACACCGCAACACCACTGTGTGCTTTGCGTCAGGAGAGTGTAGCTCCAAGTGCCTATCGGAGAAACAAAACAAACAAACAAAAAAAAAACAACATGAAAGGCAGCCCAGCACTGCAGCGGTCATCTTTCTACATGTTTATTATAACATGCATTACAACCACTGTTAAACTTCTGAACCTTTCTTTACTTAAACAGACTTAAAACGTAAGGACTTAAAGGTGTCTGCTTTAGACGCGTCTAGCTTTCTAATTAAGAACGAAGAACCAATCAATCAATCGGTTATATTGCATCAGCTGTCATGAAAACAGAAAGGAATTGTATGGATGTGCTGTAGAGACTGTAGTCTCCAGAAACCTGATCCCTAGTCCACTTGAAATGCCAGTCTAGGCTTCGCTTCAACTGAACGGCGGGGTGGTCCACACCTTGTATTGAAGCTGTCTGCATTCTGCACCGCATGCCAAATAATAGGACCGTTTCAACTTCCTGTTTTCATTCTGTATGTCGACACATGACCAGTCTTACCTCCTGTATGTGTGTGTTCAGAAAGCATCCCATTCCAGATTTATTCCCCTTTGCTGTTATAATGAACTCCACTAATCCGGGAAGGCTTTCTACTAGATTTAGGAGCGTCACTGTAGGGATTTGTGCTCGTTCAGCCACAAGAGTATTAGTGAGGACAGGCAATGATGTCAGACCTAGGACATAGTCGGTGTTCCAGTTCATGCAAAAGGGGCTGAGGTTAGGGACCTGTGCAGGTCACTTGAGTTCTTCCATACCAACCTTCGCAAGCCATTTCCTCATGGAGCTGGATTTGTGCACAGGTGCACGGTCATGCTGGAACAGGTTTGGGTCACTTAGTTCCAGTGAAGGGATATTGTGAAGCTAGAGCATACAAAGGCATCTCATAGAGGTTGCAGGATTCCAACTTTGTGGCAACAGATTGTGGTAGACCCACATGTGGGTGTGATAGAGTAGACTTGTTTATAGACTTTCTTTGGACTGGAGCGTTACAACTCGCTCTGCTTTGTAATGAGGGCTTGTATATATATATATATATATATTAAAAAAAAGCATGCCTTGTTTTTGCCTGCATGGATAAAAAAAATGATATTACATAAGTTTCTCTGGGTTTGCTGGTTTCCTCCTACTGTTCAGTAGGTGGACTGGCTGTGCTAAACATTACCCTAAGTGTGAACGTGGGTCTATGTGGTGCTCTGTAATGAATCAACATCCCCTTCAGGATGTATTATCACTACTGAGCCCACTATTCCCAGCACAGGCTCCAGATCCACAGTGACCCTGACCTGGATAAAGTGGTTACTGAAGATGAGTGAATCATGCTTGAGTGAACCGAGCACACTTTCACAGGCACGGAACTCGAGGTGAACTTCGGGTTTGTCTCTTGCATATGAAAAATATAATCATGCAAAGTGAACATACTTCTTGAAGACTTAGCAAACTGGAAGATGAACATGAACGTCGGCATCAATTTTGTACAAAGGACGTTTACTTTGCTTGAACGAGCACCAAGGTATTAACTCTGTTCGTAATATGCAGTAAATCAGCTGAGCTCTGTGGTGCGTACAGTGATCCATGCCTCACTCATACATCTCACCTGAGCTGTAACCTACCCTACAAGTTACATTATCATTTCCAGCTGTTCCATGTTGGTAAAAATAGATCTGCTTTAATAAGATGAGAGGCTGGGTAGCCAAAAGGAGCTGAATCGGGTGTTTGCATCAGTCTGTGGGAGAGCAGCTCCTGGAGCAAGCCTAAGAAGTTGTCTCTCATTCGGTCATTCAGTCATGATGTGGGAAATCTCAAGGCTGTTAGAGAGGAATGGGCCAAATTTAGGATGTGCAGCAATCAAGGGTAATTGTTTATGCCTTTGATGGTTACAGAAGAGCTTTGCTTTTCAGTCTGGTCAAACTAGAAACAAGAACTGATCCTATAAACCACCTCAAATCTGTCCTTCTGCAACAGTGCTAATAACAGATCAGTAAGCATCAGGATAAGGCAGGGGCTTGTAAAAGATCCAGCATAGATAAAGGAGCACTGGAAAAACCATGATATATGTTGGGGGGTCAAATTATACCTCACCATCTTAAACTCTGATGTCATATACAATGGGCTGAAATATAAGCGACACTATTTTTAGTTTTAGTTCCAAACACGACACGTGTCCAAACCAAACAAGGTCCATAGTCACAGGCAGGAAGAGGAAGCCGGTGATAAACCCATCAGCCAAGTGCTCCTTCTGTCCCCATCTACTGTCCAAATTCCACTCTCTTACACAAAACAGCTGTGTAAATTTCCATGTCGGGTACACGGCACATGTCAAGGAGAGAAAATTAGATGAAGTGTACGGTGACGGCAAGTGGGTCATGTTCGAGCTGTATTTATTCCAGATGGGTCTGGTGCCAAAAAGTTTTATAGCAACGCTCTTGTTACCTGTAGCAAGAGTCGGGTCTCGGCTAGTAAAATGACGCTTCCTAGGCAGGAATGTTGATGGATGGACTGTCAGTCTAGAGATGAGGCTACGAAAATGTGTAAACCGAAATAAGGCAGGATGAGTTGTGGTTCACCCCACTGTCAGCTGCGAAGGATGGAAGGAAGACGGATGGCATAGTGTGGTGGGGAAAAAAGCCACAAGGGAATACACTCGTACCACACGGTCATGACAGTGTGGTTCATTTATTCATGCTCAGTAATCAAGTTATCCTGGTCAGGATCACGGGAATACACGCTGACTGAGCTGTCAGTCTGTCAGAGGGCATTATGCACACACATTCACACACCTCGAGGCAATTTAGAGTTTTGGTTTCCAAAATCGTCTGGTTTTGGAGAAAACCGGAGAACCTGGAGGAAACCCATACATGCCGAAACTGAAAATTCACAATCGAACCCAGGATCAGCGACACACTAACCTGAATAAACATTTATACAAGCGGGATGGTTTCCAGACAAACCTGACTATACACTGAAGTACCAGAAAAACTGGTACACAATACATGCAAAATGCATAGCACATCATTGGCACGTCATTGGTTGTATCCGCCAGTGCGTATAGAAAGTGATAGACATCCAGGGAAGCTTCTAGAGCCGTTTCTGCTGTAAGAATGGCAAGTTATGGAAGTTAATGGCTTAATAGTTGGAGCTCCTGAGATGGGCCGTAGCATTTCGGAGGTAGAAGCAAAGTTTGGTGAACGTGACCAACATTGGCTGGAAAGAATCGTTTCACATGATAGATGTGCAACACTGCCTCAAGAAACATCAGAATTCAATTCTGGGGCCTCAACAAACATCAGCGTGAAGACTGTGCAGCGTTCCCTCCAAGATCCCGTAGGGGACCTAGCAAGTATTAACTGTACCAGTTTTTCTGGTACTTCAATGTATGGTTTACCAAGTGTCTTTTTTCTCTGAATGTTCTGTCATTTGTAATAATGAATTAGACAGACGATAAATAATTACAGAAGTAGCCGACTATGAGAATGGAATCTTGTGGTGAGAACACGTCCATAAAAAAGCCGCACAATACGTGAGAACTTTTGCTGTAGCAAAAAGAAGATCTGTTTCGTCAGCTCAGCTGTGGAACAACACTTCCTCCCAGACTTCCTGTGCACCTTCTGGTTATTCTAAACAAACCACAATGCACATTTTCCTAACCATCACTTCACTGTAATCAGAACATGTTTTGGTGACTGTGGTTGAAGAACTGGGCTGAAAGTAGCAGTCGTGAGTCATGAGCAGACGTTAAGACTTTTGTTGAACTTTGACGCTGTGTTCCTCGTCACATTCCGTGGGATGATGGTTGACTGTCAAATATGAACATACAAATATGAATATGTGCCTATTTCGTTCAATTTACACTTGAAGGAAGAAAAGAGATAAGAGCAAAGATAAGAGTTGGGAGTTGGCTTACAGCCAGGAACTATATATATTCACCTTGCTAGGAATTATATTATATAATATTATGATAATATAATGATATTGACAGAGCAGCACAAAGAAAGAAATGGAAGGAAAGATTATCTTATCAGTGCTGATACGCTTTGAAGATAGAGAAATATAGATCAATTGAATTCTAACTGAAAGTTCAAAACCGTTTCCACATTTAAAAAAAAAACAGTTAATCATGCTTCGAATCTTTCCACACTCTGGATGTATGAAAACATCAACATTAGTTTTTAACCGTATCTTCAAATATCTTTTTTTTCTTTAATCTGCTGTTTTTCTGAATAGGAACACAGGTACCTGTTTTCGGGATCAGGGGCGGTCATAGCCCTCGTGATGTAGCACATTTTGAGTGAGAAGTATCTGCAGTCTCCCTGCAGGGATAGTGAAGGTGGGCTGGGGGGCGCTTCACAGTGGGGGCTGCCGAGCCGAGGAGATTCGGGTGGGGGTGTCTCCCATCCGATCTCTGCCACCGGAGAACCCTTTTTCACGTACGGTGTGGCTTCTCTCATGTACTTCACTGTGACAAAAGTGAGAAAGTGTGGTTAGTTCACATCTTACTTTGCGTGACAAAGCACTTGTGGGCCTAGTTCGCAGAAAGAAAAGTCGCAGTTTAACCCCGTCGCACTTACGACGTTACGCAGATCTGGTAGCCGTGTAAAGCTCGATTTGCTTTTCAGAACCGTTTCTGTCATATTCGGATCAGAAGAAAGGCATTTAGCAGGAGTCTGAGGAGGAGCAAATGCCTGAGGTTATAAAATACATTATTGTGAAATTAGTATGATGGCTCCGATTGTGCAAAACTGGTATCACAACCTCTAACCTCTCATCTGTGGCATCACAGTTCCTCCCATCATCTATCCTGCTTCATTTAGCCAGTACGGATATAAAGTCTCTTTACCATGCAAGACCGTACTCTATGGACGCTCCAAAAAGGCAGAAGTCATAAAAAGGCTACCTTAGGAGTCAGAAATTATGACTGAACACAAAAATGTACTGTACAGCCAACAAAACTTCAAATTGCATATAATTATAGTTGCTCAGGGCTCATTTCTGCCACTGCAGACGTTTTGGATCGCTCGGAAGACATTTCTGAAAGTATACGAGGTATCTATTATTAATGTGGATAATGAAGATGATGTAATCTATACTACAAACTGGAAAACTCCACCTTAGGTCAATTTCACTTGTGGTTGACAGTGTCGATCGCTCTAGTCAACATCAGAATGAAACCCCAGGGACGCCTGGTTATAATTTCCTTCAAGACGTTTTGGGGATTCCACAGCACTCGCATGAGTGCAAGTGCTTTATATAAAGTTGTTTGACTTTGTGAAGGTTGTTGACACAGACACAATTTTGTTGAGCAAACACTGTTCCTGACTGCTACAAAAGGGTCCTCGTGACAGGAGTTTACATAAAGCAAGCGGATATAGGGAAAATGGACAAGAACTGTCAGCTGGAAACAACAGGGCGAGCAGCTAATGTGCCCCCATTGAGTGATTAAACAGGGTTTTCAGCACACACGAGGCTGTGGAGCTTTTACATGATGTGATATGAGTATTTCTCACATGGCCAAACAGCGTGACTACATAAGCAAAAGCTCAACGCATACTTCATTCAGAGCTGGTCTGTGTACAAACCTCTGAATAAAACATCTCACAATGATCTATAAAGACATAGACATAGGTAATGCTAGTGTGGGAGAATCCAATTTCAACTGTGAATCATTATATATATATATATATATAGTCCCTCTTCATTTCTTTTATAACCCACATAATAGTTTGCTTTCCATGAAAAGCACTTGCTGCATTTAGAATACAATATTCAATCATCTAGGAAAATATCAGTCTGAATGGTTTTCCATTGAGGCTCTAGGAACAAATTTCACTCTTTCTTTTACATATTGAAAAGTGGAAAAAACACAAAATAAAAAACCCAACAAACAAAAAAACCACACACACACACACCGATGAGGCATAACATTATGACCACCTCCTTTTCTCTATATTCATTGCCCATTTTCTCAGTTCCACTTACCATATAGCTGCACTTTGTAGCTCTATAATTACAGACTGTCTGTCTGTTTCTCTACATACTCTGTTAGGCACAGCAGCGCTGCTGGAGTTTTTAAACCCCTCAGTGTCACTGCTGGACTGAAAATAGTCCAGCAACCAAAAATGTCCAGTCACCAGCA
>JAOTRJ010000048.1:25273979-25284717 GCA_028564905.1 Leptodoras praelongus | reverse complement strand
CTATGTGGCCGGCTAGGCACCGGCTCCCCCGTGACCCTGAAAAGGAATAAGCGGCCAAGAACATGAATGAATATATATATATATATATATATATATAAATATATATATATATATACATGCACACAGACTGATATGCCTCTCTTTCTAAAGTCTCACTCTCTCAGTATTGCATTTTAAGCCATGTACTTTGTGTCTCTTGGCTCTTTTGGTGTTTTTCACCCTGGACACTTAGGGGGAAAAAAGTGCAAAAGGGTCTTCTAGTTCGTCTGTCTTAAAGGTTCAGCGCAAAACCATAAAACAGAGGAATTTCAAAAGGTTCCTTTTAGAAAGCTTGTGCATTTAACCTACCAATCTAGCCTGTCCTCTGTGTTCACTTTCTATTAGTTCATTTTGATTTCTATTTTTGGACCATTTTTAACTGCAGTTTTTGATTTTTACCTGTTAGGTTCTACCTCATGCTGCTCTATTGTTCTGGACAACATCTAACAGTAAGAAATGAACTAATGCAGCATTGACGCCAGTGCACTTCATCTGAAGTTAATCAATCCTATAAACCTCTGCCCATATGGTAATTCATAACAGAAGTGCTGAAGTTTATAGATTTGATTAATGACTGCTGTATTCAGCTGTGATATGAGAAAGATGCAGGATTGCTGGCAGAAAGTCCTTTTTTCAACAAACATTTCTCTTGTTGATTGAGGTCGTAAAACGGAAAAAAAGACACCCTTTTAATACGTTATGTTTTATAACAGCAGTTATTGTGTAGGCATGGGCCACAAAACCTCTCCTCGAAAACTCTTTATAATCAGCACAACATTAGTGCAACACAATATATTTAATTAAGCCCTACCTCCAATAACAAAAAGGCCACATCTAACATCAACTAGAGCAAATAATTTCAGCCTGGCCTTTTATTAATATAGACTGTTTATGGAGTCTTTTGTGTTGTAAATATTTTTTTACTTTTGTCTTTTATAGATTTGGATCTTTTTAAATTGAAAGCTAGGTGAGTAAGGAGTAATGAATATTGAGTAATGTGAATGTGTGTATGTGGTTCCCTGGACTGGTATCTCTTTTTTTTTCTCCTGCCCAGGGTTGCAGTGGATCTAGTCTACTAAATAAATAATACTTTTATTAAGACAGAAAAGTAAATAACTACCTCTGATGATTAAGATGCTTTTATTAAATTCAGATCCACTAAAACTTTATCAGTTTGATAGTAAATGTTATTTTGTGGCAGTGTGGGACTGAGAAAGGATTTGAATGATCTGAACATCGGGAATCATGTATTTATTTAAAGGCAATTAAATATTTAATTCTGACTACTCTCTGTTGTAACCCGTATACGTACTGACGCTCAGTCTACTTATCATGTTTTACCAAGAATTTGTACCAGTGTCAAGAGGAAATCTTTATCAAGAATGGGCTGCTGAACAAGAACAGACAGTCCTGCCAGTGGTTTTTATTTGCATATGCCTTTGCGGAGATCATAAGAGCCGCTCCAAAAGAACCAAAAGCTTTCCCATCCCTAATGATTCCCAGTAAGCTGAGTCATGGTGAGAAATGGAGAAACTGCTCTACTCTGCCTCACATAGAGATGTCCAAACATGTTAAAAACTGCTCATTTGATGGCATTTTTCCAGAACATCCTATCCAGTTTTCTGATAAAGTATGACAAGTCTTTCTTGTAACATTTACTTTTTGTGCTTTGGGCAGCATAAGATTCCCTGTCCCAAAGCATTTCCACATGGCACAGTGGAGGCCTTTGATTTGGTCCAAAGATAACATCTGCCCAATGTAAAGCAAATTTGTGGTTTGTAGTTGAGAAAGCCACACAATTGGTGTTGATACTCCAGAATGTTCAATGTACTGCAGGAGAACTGTATTAATTACAAGTTGTAAGCAAGCATGGCATGAGTCATAAGAGATGATTTAGCAACTGCGAGGTGGGTGATCTGTTTCTTCAGAATGGAAATGGATGGAAGCCAGACAGCGCCATACTGGACATACAATAATGTATTGTAACGTAGAGGGTATAACTGTTATTATTTGGTCTCTGTAGTGGACATGAAGGGGGAGGGCAGTCCAGCTACAGTCCAGCCAATACCATGTCCACACTATATGGGTTTGGCTTACCATGGAAGTTAATGTGAGACAGAAAGAAGTTTGGAAAGGCTAGAAAGGAATGAATGTTCTTTGTCTTGTAGATTAGCCACAAGTTGTGTAAATAGTTATGACATTTACAAAATCCTAATGAATTCATGCATGAATTTTTTTAAATTTTTTTTATCAGTTCCAAAGTGGAGACACCTTACTTCCCATAGCATTTTTGAAAAGATTGTGCAAGTTAATGATATGTGGCATCATTATTACCAAGCTCACATTTTCAAAATGAAAAAAATCTAAAAGAAATTTGCAAAGCTATCTGAAGGGAAATCGTAAAGCTGCAGAATACTAAGACGTCCTATACAATTCTGTGCTTCCAACTTTGTGTCAACAGGAGAAAGTCCACACGTGATGGTCAGGTGTCCTCATACTTTTGGCAATCTTGCGTACCTCTGATCTGGTACACTAAACAGCTCTGACGCTTCGAGGCATGGACTCTACAGGACCTCTGAGGACATTAAGTCTTGTAAGTTGTGAGGTGGGGCCTCCATGGATCAGACTTTGCTTGATTGGATTGAGAGCTGGGGAATTTGGAGGCCAAGTCAACACAGTTTGTCATGTTCCTCAAACCATTCCTGAACTTTTTCTGCAGTGTGTCATGGTGCATCATCTTGCTGAAAGAGGGCATTAGGGAGTAGCGTTGCTGTGAAGGGTTATACTATACTGTGTTAATGTTTAGGTACATGGTAAATCTCAAAGTAACATCTACATGAATGCCAGGATGCAGAACACTGCCTGTGATACAGAGTATCACATTGCCTCCACTAGCTTGATTTCTCCCCATAGTGCTTCCTGGTACCATCTCTTCTCCAAGTATGCAACGCACACACCCAGCCATCTATATCATATAAAAGAAAACATGATTCATCAGATCAGGCCACCTATTTCCATTGCTCCATGGTCCAGTTCTGAGGCCATTGTAGGAACTTACTAAAGTATACCAGGGTCAACCTGGGCACTCTGACTGGTCTGCAGTGCCACAGATCCACATGTTCTGACACCTTTCTATCATAGCCAGCGTTAACCTTTTTAGTGATGTGAGCTATGGTAGCTCTAGGACTTGATTGGCTAGTCTTCGCTATCCACATGCATCAATGAGCCTTCGTCACCAATGACCCTGTCACCGGTTGTCCTTCACTTCCTTGGACTGCTTTGGGAAGATATAAACCACTGCACGGCAACACGGTGGCTCGGTGGGTAGCACTGTCGCCTCAGGAAGAAGGTCCCGGGTTCGATCACCGGGTGGGGCGATCTGGGTCTATTCTGTGTGGAGTCTGCATGTCCTCCCCATGTCCGCGTGGGTTTACTCCGGGTACTCCGGTTTCCTCCCACAGACCAAAGACATACACATTAGGTTGATTGCTGTCTCTAAAGTGGCCCTAGTGTGTGAGTGTGTGCCCTATGATGGATTGGCGCCCTTGTCTAGGGTTGTTCCTGCCTTGCCTTAAATGAATAAACCACTGCATATCGGAAACACCCAACAAGTCCAGTTGTATTTGTACATCTGGATTTTATGTATTTGTAAATACTGCTTTGGGACAATGTCCATAATTAAAAGTATTTTAGAGATCAAATTGAATTGACTTGCTGGTGGTAGAGAATTAATGAAATTATATGCAACACTGTGTTGGGTTCACACTTAGAACATTGCTGTGCTGTGCTAACTGTGTGACAGTTTTTTGAAAGATATGTATTTGTAATGAGTAATACTTCTCCATTTAAAAAAAACCCTCTAAAGTGTTTTTCGTAATTACAGTGTTTCTCTTTCCTTTGAATGATTTACCCGAGTTGAAAAATTCCCTTCGCTAAATCACAGTTGGCTCTCTTTTGAACAGTTTGAGATTGTGTGTATATGAGTGTGAGAAAGAAGGAGAGAGACAGAGAGAGAGCAGTGTTGTTGAGAGCACTGAACCTATTGCTCTACACCCCAAGAGTCACTGGGTAATGTTCAATAGCAGAAGTGCTTCTTGGACAAACCTGAGGATGGCACTGTAATCCATTGTATGTACCCCTCTGAAAGCCCTTTTCAAAAGATCCAGTCCACATAAGGACTAGATTATTATTATTAGTTCTCATTTAGCAGTAGCATTTGACGTGATTAAGAAAAAAAAAGTGTTAGCGTTGTTTTTTCTTCTCCATGTGCTTTTTGGTGGTAGATAAATAAAGTTTAATGTCTTCAACATCCTAGTACTTTGTATTGCCTACTAATAGCCTGAATCTCCATAAATGTGGCTCCAGGAGTATTTAGTGCATGACGATAATTAATGTGTGTGGAAACTGAAAAAAAAAACCCAATACATGCAGCAATGACAGAGTGCAGCTGTGGTAAGGACACAGAATGATGTCAATAACTTCTCAGACAGGACTTGAATTGAAAAAGGACTACTCTTGTTCTGCAGCCAATTTCTCTCTAAAAAGCTTGAAATCAACCATCTTTAAGTGAACAAGAAACCTGTTGCAGTGGGTTTACCCACTTCCATGTGTAAATGTGAACCCACTTATACAGAGTGATGCTTTGTTGAGCATCAGTGTTGCTGTCCTTTCCACAAAGAACAATTCTTTCTAGGTAGGAAAGAGAGCCACTTCCTCCTTAACTCTTCTCTGTTCTTCACTCAGTGCCAAGTTTCAGCACAGAACAGATTAATCTGTCTTTCCCAATCAATTCCCTGCAGCTCAAGAATCACAGGCATATTTACAGAAGTCCCCAGGGTTGCCCTACACTTTCATCCTTTCCTCTTTTCCTCCTCGTTTGTATGAAAGGGGCTACACTTGCCCTCTTGTATCTCCGGAGAGGCTCCAGTTCTTTAAGTGAAAGCAGGCCCTCTGTGTCCCACATGGTGCCCAGGCCCAAACTTCCGTCACCGACCAGCAGGGAACCATTAAAGCTGGGATTGTGAAATAAAAGGCTTCTTGGGTTTGTGCTCATCTGGAGTAAATCCTCTCCTTCTAGCCAGTTAGGGCGGCGTGTGAGCTCACTCTTCCACCAATAATGTCATTAATATTTGGCGTGTTGCACTAAATTGTATGGAGCCCATCAACAGTGTATGGTCACTATAGGAAATGTTTGCGGTGGTTGTTGTGTGTTTTTGCAACATGTGTAATGGTTGATTTGTACTCTTGTGTTAAATTATATTTGTATCAGGGGGTTTTATGGTTAAGCACAGTGCACAGAGGTGTCTTTAGGGTTATCTGTGTACTCCTCTAAGGTATGTTCTGGGTATGAATGACATCATAGCAAATGAAGCTTGACACTGTACAAAGATCTTTTTAATGGCCCTACTATGCTTGAAAGAGTCCCTAATTCAAAATGAAGTTGATTAATACGAGCTAGCGTCATAAACCGAGCAGAGACTGTTACGCTCTTGTGTCTGGTGTCTCATTATTAGACCGAGTTTAATGGCCAAAGATGTGTGCCGAAAAATCCAGCTTCATAAAGTTACTTTTGGCAACACGGCTGTTCTCAGGCAGCCAAAGTAAGGATACAGCAGGCTTAAAAGTCTGTTCCTACCTCCGGCTATGTTCCAGATAAAACGCATATGCTTTCACATAATTAATAAGGATCTTCTCATCTATGATAAAGCACAATTTAACCTAACAACACACTGCTGTCTGTTGTTAGTTTATTTGTACGGTTAGTTAAAGTATTAGAATACAGCTGTGGACATTGGTATAAGAACAGCCCTTTAGTGTTACACTTCATTTACCGTAATGAAGAAGCATTCTTTCCATTCAGAAATGGTAGGAGTAGAAATATTCTCTTGTAAAAAGGAGCTCTGTTATCTGTTAATACTTGTTCTCATGGGAAAATGCTCTTGGGTCTGATGAGTTTGAGTGTTCGTGGTCTCAATGTGTAGCTAACGATCACTTTCTCACAATTATCATTCACACCCTGAAACGAATCACCCAGGACGTTTTGAAGAGTTCTGCCACATCACGCATAGAATAAAGGCGGCTTACAAACTACCGAACGCCCTAACCGCCGCCAAAGAAATGGCACCAAAACACCAGAGTTGGCAGAGGATCAGCTCCAGATTATCATCCAAAGCCGTCCTCTTTGACGATCAGTGCCAGTCAGGTTTGTTGGCAATATTAGAGGCTGGGCTAAAATGTAATATCTATCAAGTAATTAATTATTAAGGCTGAGCAGCAGTGTGTTTGTATCATCAGATCTTCATGAATGGTTTGAATAATAAAAAATAAATAAATAAAAATAAAAAATTAATTAATTAATATGAATGTAATAAGTTATATGTTTAATAAGTAATAATAAATAAATAATAGGCAAACTATTAAAAAAAAAAAAAATTCAAGTGTTTTAATTCTGTAATTCTGTCCTGGATTTATGTCATGTTTCCATGGTAACCAGTAACTTTTGGTGGGGTAAATTATCACTGTCGTACTTCATATTCATCTTGTCAGTCACTGCTGATGATTTTTATGGATGTGTAAGTGGCATTGGCTGAAAAGGCTAAAAGGTTTCACTGTGTAATCGCTTGACATAACTGTGTCTGCATGAATATAAGCTCTATCTATACCATCTCATTCTCAGATGAGCATTTAGGAAAGGAAACTTAATTAAGGAACTTAGTTAATTCTTAATAAATGTAGCCATTTTCCAAATAAATGATTTATATACATTTATTCCAAACAAATGATTTATATACACAATTTTGCTGTGTGAAGTGTTTTCAGTGATTTTCTGCTGACCTAAATTTCACCACTAGATGTAGTAATACACATTCTATCAATTCCTCAGTACTGGAAGTCAGAGTTTTGTTCTATGGCAACTACCGATGGCACATTCTTATGATTTTTCATAACTAATGTATGATAATCATGAAAATGAAAAGGCATGAGTTTATGAGGGTGAGGGGTGAAAAGGAGGGATCACACAGACACAATGAGAAATTGCGATAAAAAAAAAAAACAGATGGAGAGAGAAATGTGTTTTATTTCACCAGATGCCACACATCAGGATAAAGCATGGGATTTGGTCCTGCCAAATGGTATTGGCACTATATGCTTCACTACACATGCACACAGTGAACTGCATTGTGCAGTGCATTTTTAAAGGTGGTTTTCCCCTCAGCTGAATTTTCCCTTCATATTCAGCCAGCTGTAAGTCCCTGACATCAGTATTGCTTCAAACACATTATCATTTGCATCTGTAGCAGTGAATGAAGAGTCGCTTCTAGCGAATTGTTCAATGTAATGAGAATGTGAGGAGCAACTTGTCTTCACTCTTGCTCAGGATTTATGAAGTCATGTGACGTACATCAAGTCAAGTTGCTGTTGTTTGTGCCATGAGCACAGATGTGTGACTCACACATCACCCCAACCCAGTTGACAGAGAAGCTTCATTTGAGCTTCGATTGGAGTCTTCTAAAGTGTAAAAGAAAACAGCTCCGGTCAGGGTGCAAATTACTGAAGGTGTTTGACCCCCAAATCCCCAAAAAGGTAATAAAGACAAAAGGCAAAATTTCAGTAATAAACAATAAAAGTCAGATAGACATGAATTAGTGAATTAATGAAACAGTTTTTTTAATTAAGAGGATACTGTGTTAACAAATCACTTCACCAGCACAATTAACTAATGAAATGTAGATGATTTGAGTAGCATGATTGTAAGATGTGGTCTTTTTAGAAGCTTTTATGCTAACTTATGACTAGCTTGCCACTAGATTGTTGTCCAGCTACGTAGCTGTGTCTATGTTCCCTTTATAAGTTCCTTTTTACAACTCTGATTTTGTTTTGCTCAGATGGAATCTGTCTGTTAAGACAGTTGGAGTACATTGGAGTTGATTTACGGTGTTTGGCAGACACTCTTATCCAGAGTAACTTTATCTCATTTATATGACTGGGCAGTTGGCAGCTTGGTGGTGCTGGGATTTCAACTTATGGCCTTGCAATCAGTATTCCAATGTCAACCACTGAGCTACCACTGCCCTACAGTGGTAGACAGATTACATTCACATTCATAACCACAAGTGACCACTATATACCTCTATATACATTCTCTGTTGTTGTTTTGCCACACTGCTGAAAGCTGGCATTTGGATGAATCTTGATCTGCCCATTTTCATTCATACTGCATGGTCACATTTCAGATATGTATCTGCCATAAAATTGCATAGAGAAGTCACTCATATCTGATTTGAAAAGCTTTTGCCTCCATACAGTCCTGACCAAAATCAGATTTGTGTCACAGGGAATGTGAAGGTGGCCTATGTTATACTATTACCCCTATTGGTGAGAAAATACAATGCACTCTCACAGGCCATTTAATGTGACGCTGAACACCACTTTCATGCAACCAGCAGTTATTTCAGCCAATCAGGTGTCAGCGATACAACACATCAAATCATTCGGATACAAGTCAAAAGCTTTGTTCTCACCAAAACATCAACATCCACCAGGAAGGGGATAAAACTGTGATCTGAGTGATTTCATCTGTGTCCTGGTTGTTGGTGCCAGATGTGCTAGTTTGAGTATTTCAGAAAACTGCTGATCTTCTGGGATTTTTATCTAAAACAGTTGTTAGAGTTTACATAGAATGGTTTGGACACCATGTGAGTGGCAGTCCTGGAAGCAGCAAATAGCTGGTTGATTAGAGAGGTCAGAGGACAATGGACAGACTGATTTGAGCTGACAAGTCTATAGTAACTCAAATAACAACTCTGCAACCATAGTGAGCAGAAAAGCATGTCAGAATGAAGAACATTGACAAACTCTGAGGTGGATGGGCTACAACAGGTCCACTCCTGTCAGCCAAGAACAGGAATCTGAGGTTACAGTGGACACAGGCTTACTGAAACTGGACAACTGTATTGTGTTGCAGCCACATGATCGGGGTACTGGTGGCCAGTGAGTGTATATACAATGTATTTATTAACAGTTAGCTTGATCCTTGACAGCTCATTTAAAAAGCACATACGTCACTGTGAGTCACACCTTGTCTCAGGGTACACATTACTGTATGTGTATGAGCTCAAATACTGACCTATAGGAGTGACATGGGGTCTCAGACTAGACGTCTTCAGGACATCAGTGTGTAGAGGCAATCAGGGTGCAAAAGGAAACACCCACCAACACACACTCTCATACATACTCTTACATTTCCATTCGCTCATCAGCTCCTGCTTTGGCTAGAGCAGCCTAAATGCAGAGGGAGGGGAACTTCATGAGGCGTGTGCCCTCTCAGTTCTCCACAAAGATGCCCATTGTATCTACTCACATTCTGTTTAACCTCTGAAGATAGGAGAGGAAATAACCGAGTAATGACACCAGCCTGAAGTAAGTGGTGTCAACAAATGTAGCCTGTACTGCTTATACAGCCCGAAAGAACAACATGGACCGAATGACATGTGAAACTGAGATTATGAATCGATTATTAATCTGTAAAACAAATCCTTTTGCCATGCACTTTAACAGATTATCACAGTAACAACAGATGATAGTGTGTACACAAAGAGGCAGTCTACTGCAGGATGTCAGATAGGGGTGAAGGACTTTGTTTGGGGATTTGTTGTTTGACCACCCAGTATGTGTGTGTGTGTGTGTGTGTGTGTGTGTGTGTGTCATTAGTGCCTGCAGCTCCTCCCAAGGCTGTGAGAAAGGACCCACTCTGTGCTAATGGACCAACAAAGAAAAGTGAGTCAGAGCAAGATCAGAGAATCGAGTGTGTGTAAGGATGGTGAGTGCTGTCTGAGATGTTTCAGCAGGGCGGTTTGGGTGGCTGCTCTCACATACTCCGACCCAAAGCCTCCCACCCCCCGCCCCATAGTTCTAATTCATAAGGCAGCATGAGCCAGGCCTCAGCTAGAACAGCTGTTTCTCTACAAAAGTCGTCCCCTCCTCTCTGTCTGTCTGCCTCTCTTTTGCTTTCTCATTTACAACGCCCATCCTTTCCACTTGATAACTCTCCCACCCTCTCCCCCATCTGTTTCTCTCTCACCTATATCCACTTCTTCCTCTTCCCAAATTTACTGTTTAATAAGCACATATACATGCTTTTGATTGCTTGAGCTTGCACAAGGGATGAAAGTATTTCTCTCCTGTCTATTATGCGTCTGCACAGATCACATTTTGATGCACTTCTGACCCCGTCACTGTGGGTGTTCGCTAATGAGCCCACAATGGAGCACGGTCCTGTAGAGAACACACATGCAGACTGATGGACTTTATGAATTATTGGCTGAGTCAGTAATAGTACTGCAATACAGAATGCTTGTGAAGGAATTATGATTTCTTTTCATCACACCTCTTTCCTCTCATCATCTTCAGTATGATTAGAAGAGTAGCAGTGCTGCAGAAGGCAAGGTTTCTGTATGCAGTTTTGCTCTCTAGTAGCAATTCTTTGGTGTGTTTCCACTAAATGGATGGATACACCTTCCATACATGCTTACTGACCCAGCATCTGACAAGGTTGTAGCTTCTTGGATAATAAGCTATAGAATAATCTCTAAATACTAGGTCTGTCCAGAAACTAATGAGAATACATTACATTACATTACACGGCATTTAGCTGACGCTTTTATCCAAAGCGACTTACAAGAGTAATTGCACATAGATA
>JAOTRJ010000048.1:25227565-25238810 GCA_028564905.1 Leptodoras praelongus | reverse complement strand
ACTAACAAAGTGTGTAGAGAAACAGATGGACTACAGTCTGTAATTGTAGAACTACAATGTGCAGCTATATGGTAAGTGGAATTGAGAAAATGGACAATGAGTGTATAGAAAAGGAGATGGACATAATGTTATGCCTGATCAGGGTAATATGTCATATGGGTGTGATTTGAGTTAAATGGTTTATTTGGTGTAGCATGACTGTAAAATGATAACTTATACTAGCATAGTAGTGGTTTCTAATTCTCAGCTAAACATGTACACTGTACTGTTGTGCACAGCATGATAGCTGTGGCTGTGTTAATGCAATGTAAAGTTTTCCTTTATTTGTTCCTTTAAATCACACACACCCAAAGGTATATGCACACACAGGGATACAGATACAGGCCACACTAGGTAAATAAAGAAAGCTTAAAAGGAAGACTGCTTCGTGGGTGTTCTAACTGACGCCACATAAACAACACACTAACCATCAAGAACCCAGCATGCAGTCTTAATCTTGTTCTCACCGACACTTTCTATGATACAGTGGAGGTAGCAGCCAGCCTGTAATTCTCAAGCATACTCTCTATTTCACATTGGTTTAATTGTTCAAGGAAAGGCTCAGTGTTCATCCTGCACCTCTTTTTGTGACATTTCTGTCTTCTAGACCTCTGATTAAACATGAACTGTTGAGTTGCATAGATTCTCAGGTACATGAGCTTAGAACTTACAATTGTTAAGGCATGCAGGACAAGCAGACAACTGGTAGACAAAAGGTAATAGTTTTTTTTTTGCTGTAGTGATTCATTAGCATTCGAATATCACTGATGGTTCTTGATATGTTGGTATATTGTGCAGCACAGACTTTTAAAGCTGACCCTAAATCTCTGTGACGTGCAGTCGATAATGAATTCAGTAATGTGGAACAGTACAATACTTGAAAATGTCCCCAAAGTGAGTGTTGCATCAGTGCTGGGCGAGAGGTCATGTTTGGAGCAGCAGGGAGTTCCTCCAAGCCTCCCTTCCGTCCCCAGAGATCTGGAGTCAGACTTAGCGTCCCTCGGCATTTGCTTGGATCATGCTGCCAGATACATGCTGATTTGGCTTACAGTCAGAAAAGAACACGCAATTGAAGATTAGGATTTATGAGTATTATTGTCTGATAAAATTAACGTTGGGTCTGTTTGTGAGAGAGTTGGAATGCTAAACTACTGTGGCAAGGCAAGGTAAACGTCTACATTTATACACAGAGTAATAATTTTGACACGTTTCCATGCCACTCATGACAGGTTTTCTAGCACTGACACGATGCATATGACACAGAACTCTGAGTGCACTCTTTGCTTCGTCTCCCATCTATGACAAATCCTCAACGTGACAAAAACAACTCCACCTCGCAAAGCACAAGGGAATCTCTGACGACGTTAACTAGAAGAACACCCACTGTATTTCCTGTCACCTCCGTAATCTTTGGCCCTCCTGAGGTCCCCTCCGCCTTCAGAGCTGGTGTTTGTAATGTAAGCTGAGAGCACAATATGCTCTGGATGCAAAATGACGTAAAAAAAAAAAGTTTCTGAGGGATTCAGGTCTGTCAGTCTCACACAGCAATATGTATAGGTTAAGTCTAAGAGAAACTTGTCACTCCAGGAAAGACTCACACCTCCATGTTCTGTGACTTTTATGTGTATTGTTTTAAACAAATGCACTTCTACTTAGGAGTTCAAGACACTCTGAGTGTTTTACTGGACAAGGTGCAGGTTTGCTGTTCCAAAGACTTTTTTTTTTTTAGAATCACTAGCTTTTGGTCCACATTATAGGAAGCCATGTTAGTTACCTTAATCAACACAAAGTTGGATGTAGCAGCCATGAATCACTTCTTCAAGACAGTTAATCTCTGCTGGATTCAGCAGTTTGGCCCCAACAACTTAATATAGTTTTATAGTTTTTTTTCCCTCTTCCTCCTTTCTCTTCTTTTCTGTAAATCTGTTTGGAGGTGTCCTCCCTCATCAAGAGGTCAAGTGAGCTCCCCCAAAAGAGAGACAGAGAGAGGACTGCTTTTTCACAGACTAAGGCAAAGCAAACAAGTTTAGCAGAGCAAAAATAAACATTTGTCCAGTTAGAATTTATTTATGCTGGAAAAATGGCAATTACACAGTCTGCACAGGGAAGTGAAGTGTTTACCTTTTTACTGCACTGTCAAATGAGCTGAAATGTACCGACGCTGCGTTGTGCATTGGGCTTGGGACAGGTTCCGTTTGGGTAGAATAATAATAATATTGAGTAATGTCATTTTAATCGATGACTTCCTTGCCTGACTTAATTTATTGGACAAATTTCCTTAAATGGCAAAACATTATCTCAGGATACAGTAGGTCCTAGCCAAATCACAGTCTTCCAAAGAACCTTGGTGTATACATGTAGAACATTTTTAAAGTAAAAGCAGTAAAAACAAAGGAAATAAAATATATTCCAACATGCTAGTATCTGTGGTATAAATCAAGAATAGGGTTAAGACAGGATCAGGACAATCATGGGAGATCTGTACAGAACAGGTCATTCATTACATTATTCATTACACATATCCTCAGATGAGTTCAGGTTAATCCATCTGACCAGCAGAACTAGCCGAGATGCTCGTAAGTCATTTTGCAATTCCAAGTCAAGTCTCAAGTCTCTTATAGTTGTATCATCTGTGACTACGGGGCATGCATAATGTTAGGGAATGACATTCAGCTTATCAGACAATTCCTAAATGTTAATGCACCAAAAGAAATTCAATAAATATTATTCACGAGTCCCAAATCACGAGTTTGAGTTCAAGTCTTTTGAGCACAAGTCAATTTGCAAGTCACTGTGTGTGCAACTGCAGTGCAACTTGAATCCAAATCGCAAACTTGAGTTCCCATCTCTGGGCTCTAGATTAGACCTCAGTTTTCTTAGATTAGGCAAAAGTCTAAAAATAGGAATGTGATACTGACACTGGTTGAATATAAATTCTTGACTCTTTAAATATGACTTATTTTTGGTCTTAGCAGCCCAGAGTGATGTTTTAGATTCATCTTCTGTGCTACTGTAATTGTTAAATCCCTTTTAAAAATGGCACATCCTTACAGAAATTACTGCTCATGTTAAAAAAATTGTTCCTCTGAGGCCAATATTTGTCATGAGTAATATGTGTGTGTTTGTGTGTGTGTGTGTGTGTGTGTGTGTATGTGTTTATAATATAGCTATCATATCCAAGAGCATGCCACCCCAGGCCATCTGGAACCATTTACCCTCTGATATACAGGCATGTCTTGAGTGCACATTCAAACTGTGAAAAGAAAGCTCCTTCTGTTTTTCTGTCGGTCACAATCACTTCCTGACTGCAAGCTGAACCCCTGTAAATTCATAGGTTTTTTTCTTTATGATTGATCTAATGGTTTTGGGGCAAAGAAGCAACAGGAAAAGCGAGAATTACGGGGAAACACTGAAACAATAGTGCACAGTGTAGACAATGTGAATAAGAAGGATAAATTGCTTATCGCTCGATATATATGCCCTTCAGTTAGTCATAGCATGTGGTGGAACTGCCAGGATTTGCTTACAGATGGGCTTTTCCTCATCAAAGGACCCAATCGACTTGATGTTCTTCAGTGGGGGCAAGTAGGATTAGCTCTTATACCCAGTGGCGTCTGCATTATGTCATTTCCCAAACCTGTGGAAATGGGGAACACATTAGTAAACCAAAGTGATTCTCATACATCCTGGGAACATCTGGGTGCATTGGTTATTATGCCATAACACAAAGAATGGAGCCATTGTTTTAGCCAATTACACAACCATATACTGCCAAGCGTATCCTGCAGCAGAGGGAATGGTCTGTAGATAGTGTTGTGGTAGTAATTTGCATGGTTTCTGTATGAAAAGGCTCTTATGTTGCTATTGAAAGCACAACACGTCTCATGTAGTCTGCTCCTAATCACCTCATAAATACACTTCTGGAGGGGATCCACTGACATGGAAAAGCAATACTGAAGCTGATATTGTAGAAAGGGTAACCATTTCCTTACGATGTACAAGAAGAAGAAGCAGATCAAAAGTGCTGATTTTAGGCAAATCCTCACACCTCAAAAACAAGAGTCAGTATTTAAAGAGTTTATCAATCATCGATCATGTTCAGCATGCTTTTTTTTGGTCAGGATCACAGTGGATGCAGAATCTATACCAGGAACACTGAATTTATGGCATGAATACTTCCTGGATGGGATGCCTGTCAATCACAGGATGCAGAAATATTCACACCTTAGATTTAGAGAAGCCGATTTATACACAAGCATGGGAGAAAACTGGAGAACTTATAAGAAAATCCACATGGACACCAGGAGAACGTGCACAGGAAATCCACACAAAAAGCAACCAGGAGGCAAAACAGAAAAACATTCGTCCTGTCATTGGGAGATCATAAGTGAATCCTCATGATGTCGTAGCCATGGCCATGGAGCCAAAGGAGCAAAACTGGTATTACTCTCTCCCCTGTCGATCACATCGACACTAGCTAATCTTTTGCATCTGTAAGTTCATGTATGCAAGCAGTGCTTGTGTCTACCCGAATGTCAGAGTCTTTGGCATCTTCTTGAAGCCAGATTTCAGACAGAGGGAGTTTCTGTTTTTGACTGTTACACCATTGCTGACACATGGAGGTGAGGACATTATACAAACCCCGTTTCCAGAAAAGTTGGGACACTTTCTAAAAATGCAATAAATACTGGAATATATAATTGGTTAATCCAATACTTGAAGCTTTATTTAACATTTCAATGACAAACTTAATTCTTTCTTATTCTTTTTCTATTTTTTTTTACACCCCTCACCACCACAACCCACCCTTTTTGTAGGACTCTTAAAACATTATTGACCATAAGTTTCAGCACTTGACCTCCTGAAGAAGGAGTCCTCCTCCAAACAGATTTTCAGAAAGGAAGATAAGGAGGAAGAGAGAAAAATAAGTTAAAAGGCACTGATAATAATTATTTACAATATGTTTCCATGTTGGCGACACGGTGGCTCGGTGGGTAGCACTGTTGCCTCACAGCAAGAAGGTCCCGGGTTCGATCCCCGGGTGGGGTGGTCTGGGTCCTTTCTGTGTGGAGTCTGCATGTCCTCCCCGTGTCCGCATGGGTTTACCTCAGGTACTCCGGTTTCCTCCCAAAGTCCAAAGACATGCACGTTAGGTTGATTGGCATCTCTAAACTGGCCCTAATGTGTGAGTGTGTGCACGAGTGTGTGTGCCCTACAATGGATTGGCGCCCTGTCTAGGGTTGTTCCTGCCTTGCCCCCTATGTGGCCGGCTAGGCACCGGCTCTCCTGTGACCCTGAAAGGGAATAACCGGCCAAGGAGATAAATGAATGAATGAATGTTTCCATGTTTTGTGCCTGTCTATACAGGTCATAGAGATGTTTAGCAATTAAGTGGTGAGGCTGATGTTTTGTGCTGCCTTTTAAATAGGATTTGATGATGTAGGCTACTGGGATGGGAAGGAGTAAGGGACAAATCCCATTTCCTTGATGATATGCATAGTGTATCATTGAGTGAGGATAGTAGTTTTTTACATTTTGCTAGGGGTTTATTTATTGATTGGGCGATATCTTTTACCTTAATTTTCGAGCATATGAGAGATTTTAATAGGAGGAATTCAAAGAAATGGTTCTTACCAATGCCATGGGTCTGGGTTAGATGTGTGAAATTTACAAATGTGTTGTTTTGAATGATGTGTTTGAAGTAATGCTTTTTTCTATCCATTTTACAGGACACGACATTTTACTCTTTTTACAAAACCCTTCTGTCTCGATACAAGAAACAGTTCAAACTATTGAAAAATATTCCATAATCTCTAATTATTCTATTAACTGGGCAAAGTCAGCTGTCCTCCCAATTAACAAAGATCTCTCTGATAAAGCAGCTAAGACTCTTTCTCTTACTCTGTGAACCCAATATATCATGTATTTGTGCATTAAAATCTCTAGCCAGCTGTCTGATTTGCAGAAACGTAATTTTCGATCCATTGCTTAAAAGCACAAGTGATGACCTCCAAAAGCTTACCTCTCTCCCCCCAGGCCATATATCAGCCATTAAAATGTCAATCCTACCAAAAGTAAACTACTTATTTTAGATGATCCCCATTCAAATCCCCCAAGTCTGGTTCAAATCCCTGGGCTCTATTATATCCAAGTTTTATTGGAAAAACAAGACAACGAGAATCAAATTAACCACACTACAGAAATCTAAATCCCAAGGTGGCCTTCACGCTCCAAATTTTCAACCTTCTGGCAAATCAACTACAGTATACTCCAATGGATATAGCCCAATCAAACAGACAAACTCTGGATAGACATGAGCATTACCCCTGTTTCAAAAGTCAAACTACAGCAGCAGCTCTGACAGCATATTGGAAGTTACATATGATCACAAATTCTTTATTATAACCTAATAAATACACTCCCATATGGCATAACCCTGAATTCCCAACAACCAACAAAATACGAAAATTCCACCATATTGATAGAATTCTATTTGTTAAATATAAGCACATTTAGAAATTGAAGACTGCAACACACTCAAAAAAGGTAGTAACACAGGAAGGTTCCACAAAAAGCAGTTTACAGCAGGCTTACAGCAGGTAACAGGTGGGGATATCAAGATAAAAGGAGCATTGCAAGGACTATTGTCTGATAAGTTGTCATGCTACCATAATGGACATAGCCACATGGGCTCAGGAGTTCTTTGGAAAATCACTGTCACTTAACAGAGTCCACCACTGCATCAATAACTGTAAGAGGAAAAAAGAGGAAGCCATATATGAATTTTGTGCAGAAATACCAGCAAGTTCTCTGGGCCTGACATCATCTGAGATGTGTTCTGTGGTCCAACAAGTCCACATTTCAGCTTGTTTTTGGAAATAACAGATGCAAGATTCTATGTGCCAAAGATGATCACCCAGACTGTTACCAATGAAAAGTGCAAAAACTAGCACCTGTGATGGTATGTGGGTGCATCGGTGCCCATGGCATGGGTGATCTGCATATATGTGAAGTTACCATTGATGCACAGGTGTATATTGGAATTTTGGATCAACATATGCTGCCATCAAAACAACATTGTTTCCAAGGAACTTCATGTTTGTTTCAGCAGGACAATCCCAGGCCTCATTCTGCACAAGTTACAACAGTGTGGCTTGATTGGTGTTGCAGGAGAGCTGATGTTCTTGGGCGACTGAAGAGGCTGCTGGGTGATCCGATGACTCTGGCTGGAGTGTGTTCCTCAGTCGAGGCAGAGGGTCTTGAATGGTACCAGATCACACCATGCTCTTGGGAAACTCAGTATGTGTGGCTTCTTGTTGGCTCAGCTGGTGGAACACTAGGTTGTTGGGTAGGCTTGTTTGGAAATATGTAATCTAACTATTTTAAATCAGCAAATCTTTTTATTAAACATAGGGATGTTCATCTTTGCATCATTAAATGCTCTCAAAAAAAGGAAGAAATACATTGAAAAGTGGGCTTTCTTAATATAAGATCTTTAGACAACTAACATTTTTCTTATGACTGGCTATATATCTTCCCAAGACCCAGATATTTTATTCATCATGGAAACCTGGCTCCAAGCAGGAGAAAATAGCCAGTTTGTTGAACTGTGTCTACAGGATTACCAGTATTTAAATTCTCCCAGAACCTGTGGTCGGGGTGGCGGTGTTGCCGCTGTATACAGAAATAGTATAAAATGTTCTCAGATTAGTTTTGGACACTTTTCTTGTTTTGAAATTCTGGCATTTGAGATTATGTATGCCAACCCAGTATTGTGTATAAACCAAACA
This sequence comes from Leptodoras praelongus, assembly GCA_028564905.1. Taxonomy (NCBI): domain Eukaryota; kingdom Metazoa; phylum Chordata; class Actinopteri; order Siluriformes; family Doradidae; genus Leptodoras; species Leptodoras praelongus. The sequence goes on along the minus strand of JAOTRJ010000048.1, from coordinate 25,230,981 downwards.
GTGCATTTTTAGAAGAATTAGCTGACTTAGTGTCTGAGGGGTTTCTTAATTTTGATCGGGTTGTAATCATGGGCAATTTTAATGTACACAGAGACAGTGACACAAATCTGTTTGTTACACAGTTTTTAAGCATTTACAGAGTCATTTAACTTTTGTAACGTGTGGAAGACTCTATAGTGTCAGATCATAGCAGTATTATATTCGACACTGAGATCCAGGCTCATGTCACCAAATCTAAACGTAGTATTTGCACACGTTTTCTAAATAAGTATTATTTTTTTGCATACTTTTCCCAGTCTTTTTCTGAGTTATATCATTCTTTGACTTTTTAAGCTTAAGGTTAAGCTATTTTAATAACTTATGCACCACAGTTTTATATGAGATTGCCCCCACTAGAACCAGAATTAAATCTATGGTAAACCCTTCCCTATGGTTAAATGAGGAAATCAAGACACTGAAGAAAAAAACATAGACAAGCTGTGTGTAGGTGGAAACAATCGAATTTACAGGTTAATTTTTATTACACAAAAGCCCTGCTCACTGTTTGTAATATACATGTTAGAGATGTGAGAGGAGCATATTATAAAAACTGGTAATAAGCATAATTCTAGATTTTTGTTTTCTACCACTGACTGGCTGATAAATGGTGCCGTTATCGATTGTGATATGTTTTTAAGTTTCTTTGTAAATAAAGAAGTGACTTAAGAGCTGGTATTGTTTTACCACCTAGAAACTCAATGGTTTCTCTTCTTCATTGTAATATGGTTCTTTTTAATCAATTTGAACCATTTATAGTGGAGGTTTTAGCTTCTGTTGTGCAAGGCTTGCGTCCCTCCTCTTGCCCTTTTGACATTACACCATCTAATCTTTTAATTATCTGTTGCCTCCTGCTTACTGCACATTATAAATGCATCTCTTACTTCAGATTGGTTCCTGACTTTTTTAAACAGGCTTGTTTAAAAAAACCTTGATTTGTCAACCTGTAATAATTTTAGGCCTCTAAATCTCTAAATGACCTTTTATTTCTAAGATTTTGGAAAGGCTTTCTCAGTTCAACATTTTTTTGAAGATGGTACCATTTTTAGGACATCTGGTTTTCACCAAAACATAGCACTGAGACAGCGTTCCTGAGTGTCTTAAATGACATTTTAATGCACACTAATGCTGGAGAGTCTTTTGTACATTAGTGCAGCTTTTGATAGCATTGATCATGGTATTTTATTGGAAAGGTTAAATTAGTGGGCTGGAATATATGGGACTGCACAGAAATTATTTTACTCCTTTTTATCAAACAGGACATTTGTAGTTCCTGTGGCTGATAGGATGTCTTTTCCTGTATCTCTTAGCAGTGGGGTGCCTCAAGGTTCTGTCTTGGATCTTCTTTTATTTTCTGTGTATATGCTCCCTTTAGGCGCTCTTCTACATTCAGAGATGTAAAGTTTCGGTTTATTTTTGTGCTGATGACACACAGAAATACTCTATTTGGACAAAAGTATTTGGACATACCTCTTAATGATTGAAATCAGTCACAGTTAGATAAAATCAAGCACCTAGCCATGCAGTCTGCCTTTACAAACATTTGTGAAAGAATGGGTCGTTCTAAAGAACTCACTGAATTCGAGTGTGGTACTGTAATCAGATGCAACAAGACAGTTTGTGAAATTTCTTCCTTCCTAGACATTCCAATCAACTGTGAGTAGTATTATTAAAATGTGGAAGTGTTTAGGAACCAGGAATCCTTAAAGGCACAGCTGGGTGATTTTGGTGTGGAAGAACTTGACTGGTCCACACAGAACCCTTATATCAACCCCAGTGAACACCTTTGGGATGAACTAGAATGGAGCTTGCGAGACAGACCCTCTAGTCCTACTTCAGTGTGTCACCTCACAAATGTGCTTCTGGATGAATGGGCAAAAATTCCCATAGATGCACTGCAAAATCTTGTAGAAAGCCTTATTAGAAGAGTGAAAGTGTTATAGCTGCAAAGGGGGGACCAAATCCATATTAATGTCTTTGTGGAATTTAGAATATGATGTCATGAAAGCTCCAATGTGTCCAAATCCTTTTGTCCATAAAGTGTATATATACATATATATGTACACAATCGGATCAGACACTGGAGTGCTGCTGAAGTTTTTAAACCCCTCAGTATCACTGCTGGGCTGAGAATAGTCCACTAACCCAAAACATCCTGCCAACAGCATCATGTGGGTAGCAGCATCCTGTGACCACTGATGAAAGATTAGAGGATGACTAACACAAACTGTACAGCAACAGATGAGTTACTGTCTCTGACTTTACATCTACAAGGTGGAGGAACTAGGGAGGTGTGTCCAATAGAGTGAACTTCAGCATCACTTCAGTGTCTGATCCAATCTTACCAGCAGAGCACACACTAACACACAACCACCACATCAGGGTCACCTGCAAGCATTCACCACCCAAATAATACCTGCTCTGTGGTGGTCCTGTGGGGGTCCTGACCACTGAAGATCAGGGTAAAAGGGGGCTAACAAAGTCTGCAGAAAAACAAATGGACTACAGTGTCTATCTGTAAAACTACAAAGTGCGCCTGTATGGTCAGTGGAGCCGATATAATGGACAAAGATTGAAGATACAAGGAGGTGGTTTTAATGTTATGGCACATACATACAATATCTTTCTGCCAAACGCAATGACACCAATAGAATGGTTAATCTTACCATTTGTCTGAGAGCTATTAAAATCTGGATATCTAAAAATTTTCTTTGAATTGAATGATGACAAAACAGAGGTCTTAATTGTGGGTTCTGAGGACAATTCCAAAAAGGTGCAGTTAGCTCTTGATTGTGTTGCTTTAAAGGCTAAACCCATTGTGAGTCATCTCAGTGTGATCTTTGACTCCTATTCTCAATATGCATCAAGAGGCCTCTTTAATCCTGTTTTTGTCACCATAGAAACATCATTTTTTTACCTAAACCCTAAGTTACGGTTTTTCTACCCTTTACAAACATTGGAAATATCATTAATTCTTTTGTCTCCACCCGTTTGGACTGTAATGCCTTGTTCACTTGTCTGAGTCAGAGACTCAACCGTCTTCTCAATATGACAAAGCAAAGGGAGCATATTCCAGTAGTATCAGATTCTCTTCACTGGTTACCTATAAGCTACAGAATTGATTTTAAAATGATAGTGCTTACTTATCAGGCTGTCCATTACAATGCTCTAGCATATATCACTGAGCACTTATGTCCCATTCATAATGTGAGAACTCCAAGGTCTTCAAAGCATGCGAATCTCCCTACTGAATTAAGTATTCAATTAATGTTTTTAAAAAAAAGGTTTAAATGTTTAAACCTTTAGTCAGTCAGTCATTATCTGTACCGCTTATTCCCAGTTACGGGGTCACGGGGGAGCCGGTGCCCAGCCGGCAACTC
>JAOTRJ010000048.1:25130775-25150355 GCA_028564905.1 Leptodoras praelongus | reverse complement strand
ATAGGAATAAGCGATTAAGAAAATGAAATGAAGACATAATTATCATCTAAATCAAGCTATGATCACTTCATTTAAAATTGTGTATACATGTCTATTAGTAGCAATACTTGAATTGAAATTAATACTTAAAATTGAACTAAATTGAATATGATTGTAATTTTTCCAAATGTGCTGCTGTTTAACTGAGGCAATCAAAATCAGAATCAAGTCACTTCAGCATGTCCATCGTGTCTATTTGGCTCCCAGCCAGGTACATTTACATTTAATTACATTTACATTTAGCAGACACTCTTATCCAGTGAATGCTTGGTCGTTAACTTGGAATATCCAAATCTAGAGCTGGTAGAGCTGAATTCAAGCTACTGTGAGCTATAATACTGTTAGAATGTAGCTATATACTACCTAATAAAACTTAAAACAAGTCCCAAAAACCAAGTATTCCTAAACTACATAAAACCAGTGAAGAATAAGACAAAGTCAATACAATAACTGCTGTTAATCCCAGGATCATGCTTATGCTTAAAGACCAGTCAGTCCAGGAAATGTTATAGAGACATAATCATAGCTGTTCACATACCACATGCTAGTGTGCTGCCAAAAAAATCACATTATTTAGGTATCCTTATTCAATGGAGTACACTTTCTTGTAAAGGTGGCATAAATGTTAACATTCTCAAAACAAAAAAACTTGACACCAGAATGCAAATTCTCCACAATGGCCAAATCAGTCCTCAGAAATGGTCAGATCATGTATCATCATTGGGATTATGCATAAAACCGTGAGTCTAAGAAGCCTCGAGGGTATGGAATTGCTGTTGTGTGTACACTTCAGGATTCACTGTCCCAGATATGTTTGGGAAAACTTAATTAATCCCAGTGCAATCCTCAATTTCTCTCAACCCTGTGTTTATTTACCAAGCTTTGCCTTTCCTGGCCTCTGCTCTTAAGAGAAGATGTCATTGGTTAAACTCTGTGAAGTTTTGTGAGTAAGAGTTTGTGATCCTCTGAATAATGTTGCATGCTTTGATGTGACTTTTGACAAAGCCTGAGGACTGGGAGGTGACTTATAACATCCATCTTATAACAGTGCAGCAGTGTGGAACAATTATGCACTAAATGTAATGAATGCTGTTTAAACTGAACCACACCAAGATAGAGTCTTTTAAATGTAAACAAAATGACACATTTATAAGCCTGGAATAAATCGTTTATATACCAGTACTAGAAAGACCTCAATAGGTTACAGTCAGTGTTACCTAATACAGCAGGTGCAGTTGTTGTTGTTTTTTTTCATGTGAACTTCACTTTCATTTTGTTCAAAAGCAAAAAAAATGTGCTTGTGATTAAGTTTTACACTTGCACAACTATTTTCTTACTTTTGCTCCAGAATATTCAGCCAATTCAGCCACAATGGCACAATATCAGCCTCTTAATAGTGTTTTTTTTTTTTTTTCTCAGTTTGGTCATTTGTCAGTCTTCTGATCTATGCAGTCCAGAGAAAGTCATAAAGCTTGACACAATAATATGAGGTAAAGGCACACTTGCACCCTGTTAACAGCCTCTAGCTGTGAAGAGCACTCCCAAGGCTTTTCTCTCTGCCCGTTATTTCTCCACTTTTATCGCCTAAAGCACATCAACCGTAACAAACGGTAACATTTATGGTTGATTTTGCAACATTTAATCATATCATTAAATCACTACTAGGGAACGCCTGTTTCTCCAATTTCAATATGGACAGTTTGCAGAGCAGAGCAGCTGGCATTCAACACAATTCTGTAGGAAAATTATTCTAGTGTGAAGGTCTGGATCCTCAGTCTACAGTCAGTATGCAGTTAAATAACAAACTTCAGCATACAATTTGAGCTGGGTCGGAGCAGGACTAGCGCAGCTCATGTACCAACATGTACTACTACACAGAAGAGCTCATTCTGAGTGTTAGTGGTTACATGTGTTATTACACACATATATCGGTCTGTCTTGCAATAGTAAAACAGGTCTAGGTGGCCCCAAAGTTTAGAAACAGATTCCGTTGTGAAACTGGAGTTCAGGGTATGACATCAATGCTGTGAGGAAAGCCTAGGCTGGGGATCCTAAAATGAGGGATATAATAGTGTCTCACATCTAAACTAAACAATTGTTTTATGATGGACTGGTCATGGTGTGTGGTGATAGCCCAAGAACTAAAGCAAAATGTTGCAACAGCCATGAATCTATGAACCAATAATTTATTTTCTTTTTGGTCATTGCGATTATAGAGAGGTTAATAAGAAGTCATCCTCTACTGTCATTTCTGTCTTTGAACAATATTATGAGGCAACAGTATGACTGTATAAGATTCTTACTATAAAAATATTCATATTTGAACTCATAATTCAGTGCTATACACTGAATACACAGCAGTTAATACTTAGTAGGTCTTGGAGGGAAGGTTGCATACATTGTCCTCATGCTGATGATTGTTGAGGCCCCAGCATTGAATCCAATGTTACTTGAGGCGGTGTTGCATGCTTATCGTGTGAAACAATTCTTGCCAGCTGACACCGGTCACGTTCACCCAGAGTCTTTTTATGGTCACACTGCTGCATAAGATTTTGCTGGAATGCTTGTAGTCACGGTACACCCCTGAAATGCTCATACATGAAAATCCAAATGTTGCTTCTATCTACGAAATGATATAACCCATCTCACGAGCTCCAACTATTAAACTGCGTCTAAAACCGCAAAATCGTGATAACTCATTCTCGAGGCGGAAACAGCTTTAGAAGCTTCCATAGACGTCTGTCACTGGTGGATGAAACCAATGATGTGCATAGGTGGTGTTGCTATTTATTTTTGCATAGGCTATGTATTTTGCATACTTTTCCTGGTACTTCAGTGCACATCCTTCTCATCATTCATTCATTCATTCATTTGTTCAATCATTTGTTCAATCATTTTAACAAACTGTCAGTTAAAACATACTGTCTATGTCACAAGTAATATAGAAGAAGAAGCTTTTATTTGTCACGTATACGGTCTAATCAGAGGCGATTGTTCTAAGACTGCAAAGGAAGCTCAGCTTCCCCTAAAATGTCAAAAAATAAGTGATCAATTATATACTGTTGTGTGTACATGTCATTGACTTATCCTCGCATATCCCAGCTTGTTAGGAAGTTGGTCTCAGCATGCAGGGTGTCTGGAGCAGAAAGGATCTTTTCCGATAATTTCCAGAAACTTGTCATTTTTGGGTTAATTATCTGGAAGGTGCACGAGATGGAGAAAGGCATCTTACTGCTCTTACCCAGGCAGAAATAACAGTTTAGGATTAGTCAGTTCCTGTGGACAGGGAGGAGACAGTGCGTTTGTGCACATGGCTTGGAGACGGCAAAACATGGTCAAGAGCCATTAGTCTCAGAGTGCAGTTGCATAAATGATGTTTGATCTACAGCCAAGCAAGAACTATGATACAGATGCTCTGTCTGTGCAGCCCTTAGCCTAGAAATTATCCTAACATGTTTCTCAGTGTAAAACAAATGTCTTTGTGTGCCTAGCCTAATGCTGCTGTGGGTCTTAGAGGCAATGATTAGAGAATAATTCGGATTTGGGGTTTATTGTTTAGTACTGAGCGGAAGGATTGATGTGACCGTTGTGAATACCAGGTTATTTTTTTCCCTGAGTAAATAGCCCGGATGCCTTCTTTTCTTAGGTTTTGGGAAAACAAAAGCCAATAAGAGTCACTTGCTAAAATAGTTTAGCACAAGCTGTTTGTTTGTAGGCATGAGATCCTGTGGAAACAGGAAATGTTTCTTTTAGGAGGCGGATAGTTTCTCCTAATTCGATTCAATCCTAGTGAATTGATCACTCCCTTATACAGGCATGTGGTACTAACAGTTCCAATACAGCAAATGAAAATCATACTACCTCATGTTAGAGAGCAGATCTAGCCCTGGGGGACCCTAACAACACTAAGCCAAAACGTTCAGGTATGTTCTGCCTCCTGTGTCTGCAGGAGGGATAGAACTGGCGTCCAATGAGTGATGATGAAAAGTGATTTTTTTTTTCCTCAGGGACCCTGATGGGCAGTTCACCCATAAAGCTGGAATCACCATTAAATGTATAGAAGCAGAGGAGTGAAAGAAGATTTATGATGTGTACAGTGTCCATATCCCAAACAGATGTGAAATGAATGAATCTTGATAGTATGAAATAGAAGTGTACCAAAAAGATCAGCATAGCAAGGGAAGAGGTTGACAGCCAAGGTCCAGTTTTCCTAGAAGCAATAGGAACAAATCCTATACTACAGGGATTTTAGCTCCATGGATTGTAGAATAACCTGAAGATAAATTATTACAGAGCGTTTTGGGACTACCTCAGTGTCTCCTATGAGTTTCCTAAATTTAAGAAATATGCAGACCACCTGGACAATTCTTTTAGTCAAATCACTTAAATGAGCTGTATATAAACAAACTAGTTCTTGGACCATTGGTTCCAGTCACATAACACAATATTACTTACATTACTGGCATTTGGCAGACACCCTTATCCAGAGTGACTTACATTTATGTTATTTGTACAACTGAGCCGTTGAGGGTTAAGGGCCTTGCTGAAGGGCCCAACAGTGGCAGCTTGGTGGTGCTGGGGCTTGAACGCTCAACCTTCTATTCAGTAACCCAACACCTTAACCATTGAGCCACCCCTGACCTAATATGTTCAATTTCAGCATAAATATATTTTTTTATTTATACACCATAAAAAATGCCATAAAATGGCTTTAAAATATTTGTATCCCTCTGTGTGCTGTGCATCTTAAACAGGCTTACCCAATTCTTTGGTTCGGCATATACAGAAGGAATAATTCATTATGTGTTTCTTAATGTAACTAAGATCCAAGAACAACACATATACAATGAATAACATATTGGCTTTTCCTACTATTATAAAGTACTGTTTAAAAACAATAGACAGGATGCCTGCCAAATCTGGTTTTAAAAGGAATCACATGTTTAAAAAAAAAAATAAAAATAATAATAATAATAATAATAATAATAATGTAATATAAAATGTAATGTTAAATGTAATGTAAAAAATAATAAAATAAATAAACAAACTTTAACAACTCTTTAAAACTGAAAGTTGAATTCAACCCTATCTTTTTAAGCATGTGATGTCTTTCAGTCTGCATTTATCTCGTCTTAAAACAACAGTTATTATAACAACATAATCCCAAATGTACTGCAATACCATTTTTATACATGCCTTTTGCTCTCACAAATTTCCATCAGTACCTGTATTTCTCTCTCTCACTCACTGAATTGTAGCCTGACAGCTTATCCTTGGCCCAGATGGAGGGAAAAAGCCTTGTGAAGATTGCAGACACTTCAGTCATTTCATAGACATTTCAGTCTATTTTTAAATACTAGTTCAACAATATGCCATGATTGTGCTTTAACTCTAGTCAATTGGATGTACTTGGGAGCCTTGAATGTATTCCACTACCCTATCCCTATACCCTACCCTACCCTGCAAATCTTCCAAATTAAAGATTCTGTTGTCTACTGTGCCACCAAAAGCATGTATATTTTTATCTAGGGCCTGATTAATTTATGTGTTTTATTTGCAGACTTTGTACTTTTAAAGCCAACCTACAGAACAGAGTTTCTCCATTCAATATATCAAACCAACCAACCACCGAGAATGTTACAGTACAAGGGATTTACTTTTGGCACACTCTTGTAGTAGGTGTCTTTGTGACCAACAACAACACAACAGTGAAATATTATACAATGTTCTGCATAGAGAGAGGGATTTTGTGGTGGTGGGCTTTGTTTTCATGCCCAGTCTGTCATTTGATCGGTAAAGCTGGACTCTTAGGGAACCAGACAGCGTAATGGGTCCGGCTAAAGTCAGCCCTTTTTGTAAGCTGTTGGATTTCTCTACAGTAGAAGGGGATCTGATGGGAGCATTAGAGGCCCTTTTCCAAATCTCTGACACTGATGAGGCTTGGAGGAGAATAAGATGCAAGGCTTTTAGAATAGAGAAAGACAAGATATTGACCCAAAATCTTTCTTTGTTAGAGGTAGTTTCAAATTGTGTTTTTTTGCTAGTGTGTGTTCCTTAAATCATCCCCTCCAAAAACCTTGTGTTATTATTAATTATGCAATATTACTGGCTGATTAGGTTCGAAGCATAAACACAAATTAATTATGGTTAAGAACTGCATGATAACAGGTCACAGTATAACATTAAACAGCTCCCCCCTAACATTTCACCACCTCACGTTATAACCCTTCAGATGACAGCTTTGGAAAAGATTTATACCAACAAATAAGTTGTGTCAGCCACATAATTGGTTAGAAACAAAGCATCATCCAAAACAAGAAAAAACACTTGGGTTTTGGAACACTCAAGACGAAAAAAAATTAAAAAAGAAAAAGAAAAAAAAACAAGGAACAAAGCCATATTGAGCAACTAGGAAACACATACACAGAAACACCCATGGGTACACCCACTGTTCTACGCACAAAATGCGCAAAATTGCATTTTTAAACACACCCTCATGAGTGGAGCAGTGTTTCCAAAACAACTGATGCATTCCACTTTTACAAACACTGAACAGCATCAGTGGAACAGGAGCACTTTGTTCCTAAAATGGATGAACCTATGCCACAAATTCACACAAATTTAATCAAACCTGTCAATATGGCAACCATGACATTAAACAAATAACATATTTCTGACTATCTACCAAAGGTTTCTTTCCCACAAGATGGGTTGCATTTGGGATTTACGTTTCCTTAAGATCATCCTTTTTGCCATTTCCCAAAACCCTGCTGGCAGGCAATGGTTGAACTTATTTTGTTTTGGACTATTTTTATGAGGTTAATATACTTATGTAGGTTAGTAATAAATAGTTAGTTATATGCTTTTGCCTTCACAAACTATATGTTGCTGGATCTCTTTCTCTATACGTGTACTGAGCCAGAGTTCCAGAGGGCATGAATGACATACTGGGACGCAGCTCTGGGCTTGTGGTTAAGGAACCAGCTTTGTGACCGGAAAGTCGCCGGCTCAATCATCATAAACAATGTGCCATGACCGAACAAGGTACCCTGCACCCAACCCCCAACTGCCCCAAGGGCCACAGACCAGGCTGCCGTCCACTCCAGGACAGCATGCTCACCTCACCTGTGTATGTGTGTATATGTGTTTCACTGCACAGATGGGTTAGATGCAGAAGTCAGATTCCTCTGTCTGCAAGCATAATAAGTCGATAGTTCACTTTCACCTTCACTACTGTATGATCTCATCACTACATACTACATTTAGGCATTGTTTTTACATACAAGCATACTAATAATGCACAAACAAATAGTATATAGACTTTCATATAGAATAGTATATTTCACATAGGACCCTTCAGCAGTATTGTTTTTGCATAGAGATTCACATTCAAACTGCTAGTAGCATACCATTTTGTCGTTCTGTTCTAGATACAGGCTTAGCATGCTGGCTTGTTAATTGTGTATTCTGTTTAATTAACGAGTACTCAGCAACCCTACTGCTTAGCCACATCTTTAATTTAAGGTCTGCTGACATGTTAGGCCATTCAAATTGGATCAAGAAAGTTTTGGACATTTTTGTAATTTCACATTGCTCATTAGCTGAGCAGCCTGAGTTTACCCACAATGGAGAATGACCAGCTTGCGGTTGTGGGCAATGGAGGCAGCTGTAATTTTAAATATTACACAAGCCAAGGCCGATTACAAAAAGAAAAGCACTAAAGAGCTCTGTTCACAGTAGTGACCAAAGCAAAGAACCCTGTCAAACATTTTAATACTTTCTTCATTTCCAGGGTTATTTGTCCAACAATCTATTTATTTTACTATATGTATTTCACATATCTAACACATCCACATAAACACTATGACTACTGCTGCCATGCTACAGGCAGTTTCTTTGTACTGTTGATTCATGTGTGCTAGGAGACTGAATCTGTTTTGTTCTCCAAATATTCATCCAGATTTGAACTTGAAGCAGACATGTCCTAAACCAAATCCTTATTATTTTTGTAAATATGGCCCTTTCACTATGGTAGCAATGTAATTTATAATTGGTCTCAACTAGAAATGTGTGCGAGACCGTTTTCTGTTCTCCCACTTGTGTTTGCACATGCCTGTGAAGTTGGAAGCACACAGTTGTGTAGGATGTAGCATTTGTATGCTGTAGCATTACAGTTTGCCTCTACTAGAACCAAGAGGCCCAAATCTGTTCTAACATGACAATGCGCTTGTGCACAAAGTCAGCTCCATGAGGACATGGTTTACCAACACTGGTATGGACAAACGCGAGTCCTGACCTCAACCTCACTGAACACCTTTGGGATGATCTGGATTGCTGACTGCACTAAAGGCCTTCACACCTGTTATCAGTGCCTGATCTCACTAATGCTTTTGAGCCCGAATAAGAAAATCTCTATAGTCAAGTTCAAAATCTAGTGCAAAGCTTTCTCAGAAGAGTGGAGGTTATTACAACAGCAAAGGGGAGACTACTACTTGAATGAGATGTTCAACAAGTACATAAGAGTGTTATGGTCAGGTGTTAACAACCTTTTACCCATATAGTGTATAATGTTTTCCCGTATACTGTTTCTTTAACTACACTGAATCAAATCAAAATCTTTAATTGATGAGGGCACATGCAACAGTTTAAACATCAAAGTGGTAATGTGAATACTACATTTAATTATTACCATTAGCTATACTATGGGCAATTCCACACCTATTGACTATTAGTCTACATATAACTAATACACAAACACATACACAGTATTGACAGGAGTCAATGAGTGTGTGATCAATGTCTTCAGCCAAATATAAATGCTCCGATTACAAGTCACAAGATGATAACATAACATAACTAAAACTTTTACTGACTACATTTATTATATTTTTCCTTTTAATGGCTTGCTTCAATTCTTGGGGTCATTATATCTTAACCTGGTTTTTACAGGTTTTTACACCAGATGTTGGATTTCTCTACAGTAGAAGGGAATCTGATAGGAGCAACACAGGCCCTTTTCCAAATCTCTGACACTGATGAGGCTTGGAGGACTGTAAGATCCAAGGCCTTTAGAATAGAGAAATACAGGTTATTGACCCAAACTCTTATGGTAATAGAGGTTTCAAATGGCACAACCTTCCCATTTATTGGGTTTGGGACTGGCACTGTGTTTGTATTTCACCCCTATGGGTAGCTGGGTTAAGTAGCAGGTTAAGGGCTTTGCTCGGGGGCCCAATAATGGCAGACCTGATGTCAGGGCTTGAACACCCAACCTTCTGATTAACAACCTGAGTCCTGACCTACAGGGCTACCACTGCCTACTGACTACCTCTATGGAGGTCTGAAGAGTCATGTCAGATTACTGTAAATGCTGCCACAAAAATACAGAGTGATCATGTTAGATTAAGTTAGAAGATTTTAAATCACGGCGACACGGTGGCTGGGTGGGTAGCACTGTCGCCTCACAGCAAGAAGGTCCCGGGTTTGTTCCCCGGGTGGGGTGGTCTGGGTCCTTTCTGTGTGGAGTCTGCATGTCCTCCCCATGTCCGTGTGGGTTTTCTCCGGGTTCTCCGGTTTCCTCCCACAGTCCAAAGACATGCACATTAGGTTGATTGGTGTCTCTAAAGTGGCCCTAGTATGTGTGTGTGCGCGAGCGTGTGTGTGTGTGTGTGAGTTTGTGCCTTATGATGGATTGGCGTCCTGTCTAGGATTGTTCCTGCCTTGCGCCCTATGTGGCCGGCTAGGCACTGGTTCTCCCATGACCCTGAAAAGGAACATGCGGCCAAGAACATGAATGAATGAATGAATGAATTTTAAATCACAACTAAGTATAATTTACCCTAAAACTAAATCATCTAAACTACACTAGATTACACTGGTTATTATGGGGACTTTTAAACATTAGTGGTATAATTAAAATGATATAGATCAAATAAAATAAAGCATTCAGTCATCAAACAATATCAAGGCCATAATTCTTAGTTGAGATTTAATTTCCCTCTCTAGGCTCATGTCAAAGATTAAACATTGCCTGGTCCACTTAAAAGGTGAAAATGTTTGTTTTTAGCACCCTGGATCGTATCTGCTGTTCAGAGAGAGGTCAGACAGAGGACAGTAGGATCCATTACTCAAACCTTGTCTCTTTAGCTCTGCCTAAGCAGCGTGTTTATGAGCTTTGGAATCCTGTTCACATCCACAGTCTCACTCCATAAAGGATCAAATCTCATACAGTATATCGTAGCTCAGAGAAAACCACAGTTTGGATAACTGGAATCCCCTGAGCCTGAGTCTTGGAGATGAAACAGTCTACTCAGTACAGTGGCTCAATTATTTAGACTGACTGAAATTATTAACCACAGAGTTTACATCACTCTTGTCTTGGTTTTTCACTAGCTCATTCGAGTCAATGACAATACATTTTTTTTTCTTCGTTATTATTGTACAGAGGCAAAGAGTGAGTCAGCTACCGTGTACGAGCCTGCACATGGAGATGAATGAAACAAACGGAAGCTGTGCATGAAAGATTAAAACACTTAAAGTTTTCAAAGAGGACCCATGCCCAGAAGTGATATTAGTCATAATTTAATGAAGAAGCTGTTAACCGTCACCTTTAAACACACCGGTAAGGCTACTATCTCTAACCGTCTCGTTCTTTGATGACAAAGCGTGGGAGATGGGAACCGATACTGGAGTGGGGGTGGATATAGATACAGGGGGGAAAAAAATCACAATTAAAGTTTTAAAGAAATAATCAGAACAAAAAGGGAATTTTCAAAATCTTAAATATTAAAGATTCTGCGTAAGGTGTCGGTCACTGTTTCAAGTATACACAGATATGAAATTGTGACATTGGTAACTCCTTTATACAAAATGTCAGATATTCATTAAGATTTATTAATTCCACTGAAGAACATGTTTAGACAACACTACCATGGTTTTGATGTATCGAGCTGTTTTTTTTTTCCCAAACTTGGGAAGTCGATGCCAGTATGAGTGTGCACTGTCATTAAAGCAAAGACATTTTCATGCAAATATTCTGTAAAATTGGACTCTTCACTCAAGTTATTGCTGATAATATACATTTTATATAATATACATTTTAATTTGCACAATACATTTACGGCATTTGGCAATTGCCCTTATACACTCGCATTCATTTCATTTACAAGGCTTAAGGGCCTTGCTCAAGGGCCCAGTAGTGGCAGCTTGGCTGTGGTGGGATCTGAACTCACAACCATCTGGTCAGTAGTCCAAAGTCTTAACCACGGAGTTACACTGACTGTACAGTGATCTCAGAGATTTGGACCCCACTGCATATGCTGAGATTCTGAACAGGAAATAATCCAGGGCAGGAGTGAAATCTTAAACTCTAAGGACAGCATAAAGAAAAGGAACACATGCCACAGCAGAGCCACAAATCCGGTACACCGATGCCTTGCAATGTTCATCAAGAACCCCCTCAACTGCCAGGTATAATTAAATAATGATTCACAGAGCATTTATCTTCTGACTAGGCTAAAATACCTACAACTCTTGGCTCAGACAAGCATGGGAAAAGTGCATCGATTGCTGTAATATGAACTACTGAATGCATCAGGCTGATCAGTATTTACAATTACATAGGATCTATACAAATTATGATTTTATCAAACAGTAAAATTGGTCATGTTTAATTGTTTCTATTACTTTGTTCCATCTCCAAGTAAGCTTTATTTGCCCATGGAATGTGTGAAGGAGCTACTGAAGGCTCTGTGCTAAAACCCTATACCCCTTCTCTCCAGCTAGCACCATTCATCCTAATATATAATGCTAATGAAAGGCAGTTGTAAAGAGTAAAAAGTGGTTATATGAGTTAATGGAGCCTTCCTGTCAGCTTGAACAAGTCTGGCCATTCCCATCTGAACGCTTTCATAAACAGATTTTTAAAAGGTCTGTGGGGAGATGGAAAAAAATAGTTACAGTAATTATTTTAAATGAGTTTTTATTCTTAAATCAACATCTAAAGTACAGAAATCTCAGAAAGAACTACAAGTTCTCCCTTAACGCGACGTGTTACAATAGAGCACACAAGTGGCCGTTTAGCTGCTTTACAGTTGTTTGTCCAGCTGTTAGCATCACATGACAAAACTTCCCAAGACAAATTGCTCATCTCGGGCAAAGGTAACCCATCCGCCTAGACCAGAAACTTTTTTGCACCATCAGTAGTCACACAAGGTTTATCCATGGTTTACGTATGGTTGCGAGATATCCATTTTGTAAGTGACCTGAAAATGAACATGTTTTCTGATTTCAATCCTTAGAAATATGAATTCACTGCCAAATCACCTAGGCAACTGACATCAACCCATATCTAACACTATTTTGCCCAGATGGAGTGCTTCAGATGCTCCTTGCTGGCTCAAAGCCATAGATGGAGAAGGGCTCACAGAGTCCTTATTGTCCACACTGTGTCAGAGCATTGCCTCTGAGAACCCTCTGACGGAAGCTGGAAACAGAGTACACCCGGTAAGCAACACTGAACAGATAATCATGTCCCCCAGCTGTTTGGAAGCCCATAGTCAAACAGCACACCCAGGGAGTCGTCCTTCCTTGAAAGGCCTCAACAAACTAAAGTGAATTTCAATTCTGCGAATACATGACTGACTCATACAGAGACGTACAGATGTTTGCAAATGTTTCTGGTGATTTGTTCCAAAGATTCGTTCCAACGTGCAGATGAAAATGATGTGGAGAGAAAGACTAGCTGCCATCTCTGCACAGGCAGAAGGAAGGAGCTGGGGTACAGCTGCTTACATGGCACAAAACATAGGCAGACTGAAGAGGAATAGAACAGCTGTCATCTGCTGTAAAGCAAGAAGCTTAATGGACTTTACTGGGTTGTCCATAAACCAGAGATTAGACTATTTAGAAAAGGCTGGAAAAAGCATTGGCATGACATTATTGTTGCATTGAGGATCACTGTGCTTCATAAGATGCACTGTATCCAATCAGACATGTCATGGAAATTAAAAGATGGCTAAATCCTATTCCAAACAGAGCAGATCATTAGGTACAACTAGAGAACACAGATTAACCCATGCATGCCCTGTATGTATTTAACCGTCCTATTATGTTGTTATTATTATGTTTTAAAATACAGGAAAAGCCTTTTCAGTAATTTGGGGAATTATGAAACCTTTTTCACTGGGTTTAATTAGTATTATGAGCATTCAAATGGAAAATGAGTCATTCAACCTGTTTGCTTCCATGTGTGAGCACCGACACCGAAATCACCGGATATATTCAAGGAGGATATATTCAAGCTGTTAATGACTACATTATTTCTGCAATGTATTTTTGTGCTATGTCCTGCCTCCTGCACCATGGTGCCATTCCTCACCTAAACCAAACAGAGAATTTGCAGTAGATGAGAATGCGTCTGACCCGGACAGTCTCTTATTTGGTGCTACGTGTGTGAGAAAGGGCAACTCGGATAAAGTCTGGGCCTGAATCTCCACACACATGAGACATCACATGCAAAAAGGTCTATAGAAAGACAGACACACAGAATTTGTTCCTGGACCCCATTACATAGCCAACTTCTCTTATTGTCCTGAAAGAATGGAAAATGTTGTGTTGAGTACATTGCATAAGGATGACAAGGTCATGCCTTGAATACAATACAAAATATTCAATTCCATAAAACTTGTAGCGGCATTCTACTACTCATGTGCTTCATACACATACACACACGTTTGTACTGCTATACTTGTGAGGATTTTCCACTGACATAATTAATACTTAATATACTTATAATTAATACTGCAGCTAATTAATGCTAACCCTTATCCAACCCCTAATCCAAACCTAACCTCAATCATTTAAAGGCAACTTTTAGGCTCTTTTTTTTTTTTTTTTTTTTTTACTTTTTGTTTTACAACAAAAATCCATTTTCCTTATGGGGACTAGCAAAATGTCCCCCCAAGGTCAAAAATATCAGATTTTCCCCTCCATGTGGGAACACTTGCTGCCCAGAAAGATATAAAAACATGGTCCACACACACACACACACACACACACTTTTCTTTCTTTCTTTCTCAGGTTACTTTTTGTAAACATTGTAAACAGCAGTTTTAATATAATTCTTATGAGTCATTTAGTGACATTTGAATTGAAAGGGTGAGTCTAACCCAGAACAGAAGAGATTTTTGTTATGAATCCGCATACCCTATGACAGAAAATGTCAGGGGGGTATGGGGGAAGAAATGTGTTGAATGTCTAGTTTTTGATCGGTAATGGGTGACTTGATTACACTAAATAGTGATTAAATTGATAAACTTGTTCATTGAGGTAATGGTGACTTTCAGATGGTTAAGCAGGCAGTGGGTCAATGTGACCCAGGAACATTACTGTGGTTCCTTAACAGGAGGCTTAAATCACTTACCATCACACTATACACCAGGGCCAGTAGGATGGGGAGTTTTGCCAGCGTATGCAACCTAACAGTATAATTATTTCTTTGTGAAGAAAAAGAGGACATTAATTAATGCTTCTGCACAATCTGGAAGCGCTGCCTTTGCTTTCTTATTAAATCTGACATTAGACCAGTGCTCTAGGAGGCTAACAATCTCAAAAAAAAAAACAAAAAAAAAAGATTTTATCTACCATGACCAAAAACTCAGGAACTCTTATAAAGCATACAATCTTAATCGAATACATTTGGCTCTCCGTTGTATTGCCATAAGCCCGTGCAGGGATCTCTTGTTGTTCCTCATCGCTGCATGTGGTCGTCAGTAAGACTGCCCCACTTTTGCCAACCAACAGTGCGTCTCTTTAGTAAGCGCTGTGAGAAAGCGTGGAGAGAAGCTATCACTGTGCCTTTATCAAAACCACATGAGCTTGTAGCTGGCCCATATGGCCAGAGTTAAGGAGCAAAGGGGAAGTTTCCCAGCTAGTTTACATACACTATTTAAATTCATCCTGCAAAGGATGAACCAGTAGCAATAGGAGGGATACCAAGGGGATTTATTCCTGTGATAAGACATTATCTTTTGAAACAGGACTGCTTCCAATGAGAGATTCTTCCTTTTTAAAAAAAAAAAAAAACATATAGTCCAGACTCACTTAACATCTATATATCGGTGAGACAGGACCATGTTCTGCAGTGGAAGAAGATGGGTGAAGTCTGTTCTTCACTGAGGCCAGGTATCACGTTGTAACAGTGCCCGGTGTTCATTACATACAAGGCGTATGAGCTCCTGTGCCCAAGCACGTTCATTGTGTGGTAATCGTGTTGTCACTGTGCAACAGTAACCCAACACTTGCCCTCATCCAGGCCGGAATCTGAGGCTACATCTCCAGGGGTTCAGTATTACCTGCGGGCCTCTCAGTTTGTGTCTGAGAGGAGCGCGCTGTTTGTTCCCACAAACTCTATTACTTATTACTTCTATTACTTTTTTGTACCCAGGGAAATTTAAGAGCCAGGGAACCAAAGTGGCATTTAAGCACCAGGGAAGGGAGGCTGGTGGAGGGGGCTCACAGAAGTCCTCATAAACTATTCACTTCAGTCAAGACAAGGTGAACCTACAAGTGGGTATAATGAATTGCAGACACAAGGCCTTCCTGATGAGGATTTGGAAAATATGACGGAATCTGACCTACTGACTATAAGAAAACTAGGCAACAAAAATCCCTTCTAACGGACTTCATTCATAGCACATGCAAACAACAGTGTGCCAAGTCTTGTGGTGCTAATTATACATATAAAATCGTGAGCATCGCTTTAACAGTTTCATATCTGCCTATTCTGTGACTCTTTGAATAAGTAAGGGTACATCAATTTTTGTAGCCCTCTATGAAAGGGGAAGGTAGCACAAATCTCATTTCCAGAAATGTTGGGACACTTTCAAAGCATGCAATAAAAACTGAAGTCTGAATTTGTTAATTCACGTAAAGCTTTATTTAACAGATAAAAGGACAAAGAAAAGTTTTTCAGTGTTTTCAATGATGAACGCCTTGATGGCTGTTTCTCCAAAATACCAATATAAGCCTCTGCATCAGTGTTACCTTCACATATACATGCAGATCACCCATGCCATCACAGATGCTGGATTTTTGCACTTTTCATTGCTAACATTTTGGATGGTCGTTTTTGTCTTTGGCACATAGAATCAGATGTCTGTCCCTCCCCCAACCCCCCAAAAAAAGCTGAAACATGGACTTTTAACTACAGTTAACTACAGTTTAACTACAGAACACACTTCCACTGTCGTTCAGTCCATGTCAACTGACTTCCGGCCCAGAGAACTCACTGGTTTTTCTGCACAAAATTAATATACACTATATTGACAAAAGTATTCACTCATCTGCCTTCACACGCATATGAACTTGAGTGACATCCCATTCTTAATCCATAGGGTTTAATATGATGTCGGCCCACCCTTTGCAGCTATAACAGCTTCAACTTTTCTGGAAAAGGCTTTCCACAAGGTTTAGGAGTGTGTACATGGGAATATTTGATCATTCTTCCAGAAGTGCATTTGTGAGGTCAGACACTGATGTTGGACGAGAAGGCCTGGCTCACAGTCTCCACTGTAATTCATCCCAAAGGTCTTCTATCAGGCTGAGGTCAGTTCTTCCACACCAAACTCACTCATCCATGTCTTTATGGACCTTGCTTTGTGCACTGGTGCGCAGTCATATTGGAGCAGGAAGTGGCCCACAAAGTTGGGAGCATGAAATCATCCAAAAATCTCTTTGAAGCATTAAGAGTTCCACTGGAACTAAAGGGCCAATCCCAACTCAAAAACAACCCCATACCATAATCCCCTTCCACCAAACTTGGCACAGTGCAGCCAGACAAGTACTGTTCTCCTAGCAACCACCAAACCCAGACAAATCCATCAGATGAGCATGATTCTTCACTCCAGAGAACACGTCTCCACTGCTCTAGAGTCCAGTGGTGGTGCGCTTTACACCATCCAACACTTTGCATTGCACTTGGTGATGTAAGACTTGGATGTAGCTGCTCAGCCATGGAAACCCATTCTATGAAGCTCTCTATACGCTGCTCTTGAGCTAATCTGAAGGCCACATGAATTTTCATGGTCTGCAGCAATCGATTCTGCAGAAAGTTGGCGACCTCTGCGCATTATGCACCTCAGCATCCACTGACCCTGCTCTGTCATTTTACCACTTCATGGCTGAGTTGCTGTCATTCCCAATCACTTCCAGTTTGTTATAATACCACTGACAGTTGGCTGTGGAATATTAAGTACTGACGAAATTTCACAACTGGACTCGTTGCACAAGTGGCATCCTAACACAGTAACACACTGGAATTCACTGAACTCCTGAGAGCTACCCATTCTTTCACAAATGTTTGTAGAAGCAGTCGGCATGCCGAGGTGCTTGATTTTATACACCTGAGGCCATGGGAGTGATTGGAACACCTGAATTCCATTAAATTGTCTGAATACTTTTGGCAATATAGTGTATGGATTCTTTTTTACATAATACAGTTTCAGATTGTATTTCTTAATGCAGCGCAGCACTGTGGTAGTGACAATGATTTTCCAACATATGTCTGAGCCCATGTGGCTATGTCCATCACAGTAACATAATATGTTTCTCAAACAGTACCATCTGAGTTCTCAATGGTCCCACATATTCAGCAGTGGTTTCCAGCCACTTAAAGAATCGTTAAAAGGTTTTCATTGTACCTTTTTCAGTAAAATAAAGGTTAAAGCAATTTAACAAATTATAGTTCTGTTTTTTTCAGTCCAACTTTTCTGGAAATGGGGTTTGTACATAGAATCTTTAAGACTTTTCTCAGAGAAACAAAATGAAAGAATGTTTTAGTTTTTAATTAAATTTAGAATTTAATTTCAAAGGTTAATGGTGGTATTCATTTTTTAAGCATGTTATACCTTCCTTTCAGTACATTTAGCACCAATTTCAGGACTTAAATTTAAATGGTGTTCAAGGGAAACATGAAAATCTTGGAAGAATGCTTAGTAATTAATTGACAATAAAATCACTAACGGACAACTTACAATCAGGATATGCACTGAATAATGAACTGGGAATGACTAGCATCTGTTTAGTTGCTGGTGAAATTCTGAGTCTAAGCTCACAGGAAGGTGAATGAGGTCCTGCATGCTACAAAAAAAAAAGCATCCAATTATGAGAGTGCAGTAAAACCACACAGGCCAATTTATAGTAATAAGGAAAGTAAACTAATGACCAAAGACCTGGTGTTGGCATGAAAACCACCCGTGTGTGTGTGGCAACAAATGAATACCAGACAGATCTAACATGGGAGCTTTTCATCATTGCTGTATACAGACAGAACATCTCTTGAAAACTAAGCAGGTTCTTCATAAGGTATTTATCACTAGCGGTCTGCCTGGAATCAGATGTACAACAAACCTGTGTTATGAGGTGTTTTTTGCACAGAAAGCTACAACAGGCCCAAAAGGTAACTTAAGGGCATTGTTCACACAGAAGGCAATCTTGGCAAATGCATACAGTATGGGTGGTTTGTAAAGGTAGTTGCAAATGCACACAATTCAGCAAATTGGGGATGTAATTATAGTATATGTGCCTAAGTATAGTGTTCAGATTAAATTCAACAGGCTTTGACTGAGCCCATTCAAGACAAGCAGATTTTACAGTCGTCCCATCAATAAACACTAAAGTACCAGAAAAACTGGTATGGGAGCCTTTACAAAATACATAGTAAGCCACCTATGCATGTCATTGGTTGCCTTTGCCAGTCTGTATATAAAGCGATAGACATCTAATGAAGCTTCTAGAGCTGTTTCTGCTGTGAGAATGGCAAGTTATCATGATTTTGCGATTTTCAGCAAGGTTTAATAGTTTCTGAGACAGGTCATAGCATTTTGGAAGGAGAAGCAAAATTTTGATTTTCATGTATGAACATTTCAAGGGTGTACCGTGACTACAGGAATTCTGGCAAAACTCCGAACTTACGACAGCAGCGTGGTCGTAAAAAGACTCTGCTGGCAAGAATCGTTTCACATGATAGGCGTGTAACACTGCCCCAAGTAACATCGGATTCAATGCTGGCGCCTCAACAAACATCAGCGTGAGGACTGTGCAAGATCCCATGGGGGACCTACCAAGTATTAACTGCTATACCAGTTTTTCTGGTAGATACAGGTACAGTGGGATGAAATATTGCACCTCAAGGTGTCACATAAAAGGCTAAAGTGAGTATGGTATATAGGACAACAAAACATTTTTCAATTTTCAAGTGAAGTTAAAAAAAATAAAATACAAAATAACACAAGCGAGCTTCATACACAAACTTCCTATTGTACTAAAAGTAAATAACAGTTACATTTACCCACCTACTATCTAATTTCAGTGTCTATGCCATCTATTAACATATTAAAAATAAATGCCGAATGTCAGCATCAAATGAATATTGCATCCTCCAAGTGAACATTAAAGCCACTACACTACAGGGGTTAGACAATGAAACTGAAACACTTGTCATTTTAGTGTGGGAGGTTTCATGGCTAAATTGGACCAGCCTG
>JAOTRJ010000048.1:25119570-25130675 GCA_028564905.1 Leptodoras praelongus | reverse complement strand
TCCCTCTGACCACTGTGCAGGACTTGTATATGTCATTCCCAAGACGAATTGACGCTGTATTGGCCGCAAAAGGAGGCTCTACACCATACTAATACATTATTGTAAACTAAAATGACGGGTGTTTCAGTTTCATTGTCTAACCCCTGTATGTCTGACCTTTGTCATGCTTTGAATCAGCAAATCACCTTACATACAGCACTGTGCAAATGTCTTAAGCACCTTATTTTTTTTTATTTTTTTTTTTTCATTACAATTGTTTTCGATGTTCGACATCTGGATTAATGGGTCAGTAAAGTAAAAAAAAAAAAAAAAAACCTTTGGAGAAATTTCAGAAAAATATTTGCCAATAAATGTATGTCAATAAAGGAAGTAACATTTTATAATAGACTCCTTTTCAGGCAAGAAACGTAATGCGTAGGGTCAGAGGGTCAGGATTTACCTGCAGAAACAGATGTCAGTGTGACGGTCAAAGTCTCTGTCACTCTGTCTCTAGTAGATTGTCCAAGATGCTTCAAAAAACGTACCAGCTAATTTCCTTACATTTCCTGCACTTGGGACTACTGGTGCGTTTTTAACACTCAGAGCGTTGTCAGACCAAAATCATGACTTACTTTGCTTCATTATTTTTGGTTTACAGCACTTCTTTACACATAACCAAGACTTTTGCACACTACTATATATTGTACTATAATAAAAACCCAATTATTTCTCTCTATACTCTATGCACAGTATCTTCTTTAAGCAACTCGGGATAGACAGACAGACTGTGGGAATATTGTCCCGGATGTCGACATACTCCAACAGTCACCAGAGGAACCTTTTGGTTCTTCTTCTTCTCCCCCAAATCACATCTGGGGTGGAGCATGCCAGGAGCATCTGCCAGCAACACACAGCTGCCAGACGGAGTAGCAGAACAGACATACTCATTCTGTGGGAGCTTACTACACTCTGCTGGCGTGTTCGAGTACAACAGAAAAATCTCCACACACCAGTAAGCGATACCAATCCGTAAATCCGACTCCCTTAACAGTCACAGGCTCTTAACCGTTTCTGCGCACAAAGGTATTCTTAGGCTTTCTCAGAAATCAAACCAAAACATTCAAAGGGCATCAGTTTCAAAATGTATTTCTCCTCAGTTGGACAAGTTACAGATTTATAACTAGTGTTTAAGAGTCTGAGCCTGATAAGAATTCTTCTAACATGTGAATAATGGTTTCCATCCCTTGGTGCTGCAGGACCTCTGCTCCAGCACTCCCACGTCGACTCTTGGCAATCAGTCGATCGGTTGGGTCAAACGCGCCGGGAGACAAAACTCGCAGTGTTCCTTCAGCACCAGAGTTCAGATAACGCCATATTGAAAGTTCTCTGTGGTGTCATTTTATCTTTATCCTTACTAAAGCTCATTCCTTAATCCCTACCGAGTTTAAAAGACTATTATACTCGTGTCTCGACCCACGTTTCTGTTGTCGCAGCGGGGCCTTCAAAACAACAAATTAATCACACTGACCAATATCTGACACGTTTGACATTTTAAATGAACTCCATTGTTGAACGTTAAATCCCTGATCTACAACAAATGGGAAGGCTTTAGCACAAGAGCGTAAATTTTCCAGCCAATGTTTCAACTGAGCTCTGGAAGTGCAACGCCTGTAAAGCATCACGCTCAACACTCAGCTGTGGCGTTGGTTTAAGGTAGGGTAACATTTCTTTAGGTTTGTAAACGAACATTCGGGTGTGTTCAGCTGAACTCCCTGTTGGCATTGTAATGGCTTCAAGCTGAGCATTCATTCATTTTCTTAACCGCTTAATCCTTTTCAGGGTCACGGGGGAGCCGGTGCCTAGCCGGCAGCTTAGGGCGCAAGGCAGGAACAACCCTAGACAGGCCGCCAATCTATCGTAGGACACACACACACACTCACGCACACTAGGGCCACTTTAGAGACACCAATCAACCTAACGTGCATGTCTTTGGACTGTGGGAGGAAACCGGAGAACCCGGAGTAAACCCACGTGGAGGACATGCAGACTCCACACAGAAAGGACCCAGACCGCCCCACCCGGAACCTTCTTGTTGTGAGGCGACGGTGCTACCCACCGTGCCGCCCCCCAAGCTGAGCATGCAAAAGTGAAATAAAAAAAACTTTTACTTTTACACTCACGTTTGTTTGTTACCGGTGGTGTAACGATCAGGATTGAAATTGAAATTAATCAAGGATCATAAATGATGAGATTATCCATTATTGATAACCAACATGAAGAGGCAATCGTTATTATAATAAGGATTTCGATTTTTAAGCTGATGTGTAAATAATTTAATAGGCTAACAAGGTGATTTGGACATATAACTCACAACAGTCCTTCACTACATCGTGATCAATTCACATTAACAGTAGGTCTAGTGCAGATTCTGAACCAAGATGGTGAAATCGATCAGAGGCAACAAAATCCAGATCACATCATATTATACTCGATCATATCAGATCACATACTACAGATTCAGTAGTGAATATTCAGCATTAAGAATCGTATCATGTGGCAGCCTGAGCTGAGGTTCATAACCCTACTTACTGTCACACATTAGAGCTTCTCTATTTCTCACCATGATCTCTGCAGTTTTGGAGGTTTCCTGGTCCCGTGACACCTCAGGAAGTCCTTACTAATCCGCTAATAGCATATGGGCTGAGAACTCCAGATGTACATGCGACAGTGATTTCAAGAGGAAAGTCCAGCTTTTGGGGGGGGCTTAATAACTTTATTGAGTTTCATCCTCAGTTCAGTCAAATGGATTGGCCAAACATCAACCATTTATATATTTTTTTCCATATAAACTGGGAATGTATCAAGTATAGACTATGAAAGTGCAAATAACATTTTCAAGGATTAGTCACTTAACAATATAAATTTTTTTTTTAATGGGTTACAAAATGTGCTTGCCTTTGTTTTCCCTCCAATTGCCAGCGTTGATGCGCGAACCGCCCTTTTTTTTTTAATTTCTCCAAGAAAATAGAACTTGTGTATTTTGATGAAATGCACAGCATACTCTCACAGAAACGATGTGTCACTTCACATCTGTACAGATGGAAAGAACCTACCGAGTGCTTCACTACGTAAGCTCCATCACTTTGGCAACACACATTACTGCGTACTGAAGAAATACTGCAGGTTTACTTCGTCGATTCTAGTTAGGTAGGAAAAGAAAAAGAAAAGAAAAACCCTTGAAAGCGTTCTGTACTACATGAGCATACAAACTACATGAGACGGTGTCACGTGTACAGTATTTTAGAAATTCTACCATCACTACTAGGACAGGTTTGGGTTTTTGTTTCCCCACTATGGGCTTGAATTTTGATTGACATTACAGCGATACAGCAATTTTTTTTCTCCAGCAATAAAAAATTGCATTAATAGATACCTTTATAATTTAGAGATTTCTTTTAAATGAAGTGTGAATTGAACACTTCACATAACAAACCATGTTATCAATGAATTCTGCCATTCAGGATTAAATAAAAATGGCAGTTTAAGTCTAAGATTCTGGCCAGGGTTTTTTGTTTTTTTTTTTTGTAAAAAATATATGCCCATACCAAAAAAAAAAACTTTGTTTGTTTAACAGCTAATAACAAGAAATCACCTCAGTAGTAACAATTAATTAGTTTAAAGCGCATTATTTTAAAGTGGCACTGTAAAAGGATTTTTTTTGACACATGGACAAGAATGTTGGCTTTCATTCGTTTTTTTGTTGTACATTATCCATCATTTCAGTTTTTTTTTTGTTTTTTTTTTATGAAAGACATTCAATTTCAAATAAATAGAAAATCAGTTTCACAATATATTAGTTCTGGCGCGTTTACATTATGGATGAAGCACAATGGCGTCACGTAATGTACACATCATCCCGGACACTCGACTCATTTTTTATCACCACTAAAACTGGTCTGGATAAGAGATACAGAAAAGAAAAAAAATATATATCATCAGCAGTGATCCCACACAAGCCTGTGTTTAAGAACCGTTTTATAAAAAGCTCTGGAGATGGAGCCCAGAGGCTAACTAAAGGGTGGTCGAGAATATAGAAAAAAAAATGTTAATACAAATGCTAAATCTGGAGACTGGTACTTCCCTTGCCGTTGAAAACTAGAGCGGCGCAGTTTAAGGTTAAGAACGCGCCGTTCGTTGAGCACTCGAGAGATGTGGCAATAAATAAGAGGGAAGGTTCAGGGACAAGGCACTGTAATAAGTTTGCGTAGTGTGACCTTTGCAGTGTTCCTGCACAGGACGAATTCAACGTTGCTTACCGTTTGAAAATGCCAGTAGCATATTACAGTGATCAGGTTTGACCGAAGAAATGAAGCGTTAACCACGACAATTTTGCTCTCCTTCACCGCGATCGGAACATCTCAGAACAGCCCGGCTCTCCGAAGGAAGCCGCTAGAGTCAAGTTCTCCAATAGTACACACCGGGTTTAAAGGAAGGGTTGTGTTTAGAAAAGGAGCAGCAGGCACAGTCAACACACCACACTGTCCACCACTCTGTGCGTGAACTCTGCATGTGCTGACCAGTGTTTATGGCACCTACAGTAACACCTATCACTAAGATCGCAGGTCTTTCCAAAAAAAAAAAAAAAAAGAGCCTGCTCAAGTTGCACAGGACATTCAGCACACTAACAGTCCTGTTCCATACAGCAGACCTTTTTCTGAGAAAGAGATCTGACGGTTCTGTAATGAAGCTTGCTACCCTTATTATTCCCTGCCACAGACTACATTTTTTTGTTCTGTTGGCAGTTTCTGGTTCAACTGCTTTCCTTTTCAGAAGGGTTCACTTCTTCACGACTGTGAAACAGAAGCACTGTCTGCTTCTCATTAGAAAAATTACACATCATGTCCTCAAAGCACAAAAAAAACAAACAAAAAAGACACACAGGCCTGCAGCAAGAAACACCAAACAAGTTTCAAGACAATTTTCTTAAAATAGGGCTTCAGTCGAATCCTAATCACGTCAGTGTACGAATGAATCCCATCTCACGTTTGATGTCTTCGTCAGATAATTCACATCAAAAGTGGTTTTCTGGAGGAGGAGAAGCAGGAGGAGGCTTGATTTCATACGAGGTGCACTTGTCCTTCCCACTCAGAAGAACTGCTGCTTGGCTGCTCAGGGTCCGAGTCACATTTCAGGGTGTCGCCGTGGTGGCTCGGCTGAGAGGCGCCAAGAGTTTCACTCATCTGGGGCACGTGAGCGGCAGCGGATGGTACTTCTACACTCACCAGGTCCAGCTGAGTGGGTCTGACAGGCTCCCTCTCTTGCGTGCTGCTGTACTCGCACTCCTCTTGCTCGCCCTCTGCTGTCCACTGCTGGAAAGGCTTTTCCGTTGTCGGCTCGGAGCTGGGCTGAGCGCCAAACTCTGGATCTGAAGAAGTGGCTGAAGGAACCAGACTGATGTTCTGAGGATTCATGTCATGGAACCAGGCCATGATGTTGCCCAGGAGATTAGCATTGTCAGCAGAGTCTAATTCAGTAGAGTTTGCGTGCCCGGAGGAAGGCGGAAAAGTGCCTCCCGGGGGCTCGTGGCTTGGGTTGCCCACAATGTTAAAACGTTGCGGGACATTCTGGCCACTCATGTTACCCAGCTTCTTTAGACTGTCTCCGAGCTCCAGAAGCTCCGAACTGCTCAGTGCAGCACGGGGAACATCCACGCCATGGAGCAACGGGTCCAGTCTGGAGGGCAGAGAAGTGCCGATGGCCCCCAGAGATGCCTCATGAGCCAGCAGCTCCTGGGTGTCTACAGCACCTCCGTCCCCCATGGCCATTCCAGACTCCTGCAGAGAGAGCTGGATGGCCAGCAGGATGTTCGGATCGTCTTCGTCCAAAGAGCTATGGGGCTGCAGGACAGAAGAAAGGGAAGGAATTACTCACAATGTAACTTGAAAGCGTAGAAATTATTAAGAGTCGCAAAACTTACCATAGGTAATCCTTGCCTCTGACTACAACCAACTTGTTCTGAATCTGAGAAAATATACAAGAAATAAACAATCTCATGAAATGTCATAAAGAATAACAGTCTTCAGCTTGATTACATACCCTAGTTACAATACCCTAGTAAAGGATCTGTGCTTTTCCAAGTCATTTTCTGCAAGTTGATGAAACTAGGCATGTAAAGCATAACGCAGCTATAGTGGTTCTGCGACTTACCCAAATTGCCAGGGTTGGGCTCATCAGAGTCCGGAGTGTTGCTGCGCAGACTTGTCATGTCTCCACGCCTGCGCTGTCTGTGCCTGCGTCTGTACTGGAACTCCGCATACTCCTACAGCGCAAGACAAAAAAACATAACACGCTCAACCACTTCAGAGAAGCTGCTGAGGACACGCAGAGAAGTCCCCCCGCTTCCCTGCCGAAGAAGAGCCTGTTAAAAACACGTTCAAGGGAAATCTCAAAACAACCTCCACAAAACTGTGACCCAAATCCAGACCTGTATGACTATAGCACATCTGGCAGGCTAGCAAAAATAA
Source organism: Leptodoras praelongus (assembly GCA_028564905.1). Lineage (NCBI taxonomy): Eukaryota > Metazoa > Chordata > Actinopteri > Siluriformes > Doradidae > Leptodoras > Leptodoras praelongus. Next base: position 25,124,172 of record JAOTRJ010000048.1, on the reverse strand, counting down.
AATAAAATGTATAAAAAGAAAAGAAAAAAAAAGTGGTACCGTGGCCATCCAGGACTGGACTTGTGGAAAGCATACAGTATGTGGTAACTGCTTGTTTTGCGAGACCATCATGAACAATGGTATTAACTTTAAGCAAAGGAAAAAAGCCGTTCTTTCAATCATATCAGGAAACCAAACAACTATTGATTTTCAGAAAAATCATCTTAAAATAAAAAAAAAAAAAAAAAAAGTTGACAAATTGCTAAAAATCTGTTTTAGCAAACATTTGTCCTTTAAAAACGAAAATATTTACTATTATGAAACTAGATTAAAAGTAAATGCACTCAAAGCTGCATGCAAAAGAAAAGTCTAGGCTCCGAGAATTACTATATTAAGGGAAACACCAGTAATTACATATTACACCAGTAATCAGAGTAACTCTTGAGTAAAAAAGTCTTCTTTTAGTTTATCCCTTTTTACTGAATTAATATTTGCACAAAACTTAAATAAAAGGCAAGACACCTGAACTAGCACACTTCAGTTCATATGTCATTATATCATATTCTGAAGTTATATCTGTAATTATATCAATATTCAGAAATAAAAGTATGTACATGGCTGTTTCATGTACATTCTTGCAAAGGAATGGAGCAGATTTTCAACAATACCATTTTTTTTAGGGGCTCACTAAGAGATGCAACTCGACAACAAACAAAACAAAGGTAATATTCTCTCAGGCATGAGAACTTTCATCAACTGCAGAGTACACAACCAAAAAAAGAAGCATGCTGCCAAATAAAAGAGCAAACAATGAAAAGAGTGCAGATGACGGGTGCCATTCCGTTGCTGATGCTGCCATCCCTAAAATGGAAGAATATTTGGGAGGGAGGGAGGAGGGAAGGGGGAGATTTCAGTAATACCTGCCGCTGGCCTCCTGCATTTTGAATGTGGACTCTCGGATCAATTCCTCCGAGAATTGCCTGACTCCCCTGGATCTTTAGATTAGAACAGAATAGCAGTGGGATACCATTCAGGTACACATGAACATCCAAATAGTGTTGCACCTCAAATCTCAGCATGCTTGTTCTGAGCTACAGACCGTTACGTACCAGTAGAGCTTTATCCAAGTAAACAATTCAAATCAAAGAATTAATACTGACATAGCTGTTATTTCAATAGCTAGAACTAGGGATGCACCGATTGTGAGCCGATACTGAAGGCCATGTTTAAAATAACGATTTTCCATCTCGATATCTGACTTTAGTTTGTTTATCGTAATCGAGCCAATTCCGTTTGAACTCCTTTTCGTTTTTTTACATAACTCTCAACCAACTGGCTTTGTGCAGCCAGAGGAGTCAGCACCCGTTGCTCTCTTACGCCACGTCCAGCCACTGATCGTTATGGTTGGTATGGTATTATAGTACCACCTATTGGATCTTCTCCAAACCTGCAGCTGGACAGTTATCCAAGTCTACCCGCAAATAACCAACACAACTTGATATGACACAACAGATAAACATCAGCCAATGAACGCCATGGGGGAATGTCATCTTATCTGCTGATCAGTGGAAAGCCACAAGGATTACAATACATTGCAGCTGATAAATCGGTGCATCCCTAACTAGAACTCTAAACGGTAGAAAGTAGCGTAAATCAATTATCCACAATCAAAAGCAGGTTTTATACAAATAATACACAAAGGGAAGCATTACATACTTTGTGGTAGACATGTTTTGCACTTCTGGCAGCATAAAGGGATATCTTGTGAACCCTATATGTATTCTTATTGAATATACATTATATATAAATCAAATAAAGGAATTTTAGAAAAAAATACTAAGGAAAAAGGAGGGACAACGTTATGCAAACCCCATTTCCAGAAAGGTCGGGACACTTCTTTTATTTAACAGATAAAAAGACAAAGAAAAGACTTGCAGTGTTTTCAATGAACACTGAAATTTAAACATTGAATTCTATTTGTTAAATATAAATAACTGTAGAAACTGAAGCTTGCAAAACACTCACAAAAAAAGTTGGGACAGAGGAAAATTAAGATAAGTAATACAAGTAAAACAGTTCTGAAGGGTTCCACAATTAGCAGTTGGTGAGTTAGCAATGCCAGGTCTCATTCAGCACGAGGTATAACCGTGTGGCTTGACTGGCCTGCCTGCAGTCCAGATCTGTCTCTTGTTGAAAATGTATGGAGCATCATGAAGAGGAGAATCAGACAACAGTGACCACGGAATGTTGAGCAGCTCAAGTGTTGTACGCAGCAAGAATGCGCAAAAATCCACTTGCAAAACGGCAACATAAAGTATCTTCGATTCCCAAACAATGAAAAAGTATAAGTAAAAGAAAAGGCGATTCAGGTGACTCAGTGATAAACACGCCTCTGTCCCAACTTTTTTGAGTACGTTGTAGGCATCAATTTCTAAATTAGTTTATATTTAACCATTTAAATCATTATTTGTCATTACAAACACTGAACAACTTTTCTTTGTCCTTTTATCTGTTAAATAAAGCTTCAAGTGCATTTTTTAAGTCTCACAACTTTTTGGGAAATGGGGTTTGTAAGATAGACAAGCCAAAACACTACACATGTGCACATAACACATTTGTATTTCTTATTTCCAAAGGCTTCAACCTAACAGAGCCTCTAATGAAGTGTCATTAAATCCACTAATAATCTTCCATTGTCCTGCAGTAACCTGTCCTTTATTAGTGAACCAAGAGTATCAGTACTCTTTTTCCCTGACCAAGATAAGGACATAGGAGAACCTCTTGTGTCTAACCTGATGCACATTAGGGCATGCAAATTCAACATCTTAATGAAACAGATGTTATGATATTCGCAGCACACGGTTAAGGCAGAACTGAGAAATTTCCCTTTAGGTGTATTATTTTTAATAGGCCAACATGCAAATGCCATTTACTTAAAATAAGTCAATAGAAAAACCATTACCTCTGGAGATGCAAAACCCAGGTACTCCCAGTCCCATGTGCCCCCAGCAAAACTGTAAAAACACAGAAATGTGCCGGTTGAGCAGACCAGTGATTGGCAGCATAAACAATTCACTCTCGATTTGAAATATAGCCCCAACATATGAAATAGCCTCTTACTGGTTACATTTTTAATTGAATAACAAAGAAGCGAAGATGGAAAACAAAAGAAAGGTGTACACCGACCATGCAACAGAGAAAAATAATAATGCTAGCATACCAGAAACTGACGCTATATATTCAAAATGAAATTGGAGAGTTCAGACAAAACAACCAGAGGCAATTAAATGACATAAAGTACAATATAACTAAAGTTAATATGTGACTTGAAGAAGCAGAGGGACACATCGAAGGGGTCAAAAGACGCATTCAGAATGCGGAGGACGTAATCACGGGCATGAAACAGCTACAGGAGCGACTCCGTAACAGGCTGAATGACCCAGGGAACCAGTCCAGGCACCAGAATATCAGAATCTTCAGGATACCAGAGGGATAGAATAGAATAGAATAGAATATAAAGCCTTTATTGTCATTATACTCAGCATACACAGTATACATAGTACAACGAGATTGGAAGCTACTCCTTAAAAGTGCACACAGCGCAACATGTAAACAAGAAAAGTAATACTGCAGGAGAACCAACTGTGCAAAAAGGCTACTGTGCAAAGAACATATAGGTACCCATACAGACATATAAGACAGACAAGACAGATGAAGTGTAACAATCTTAGTGCAGGTTTCCATTTAGCAGCGTAATGACTTTAGGAAAAAAACAGAGGGCAATGCTACAATGACAGAATTACTAGAGGAGCTGCTCAAGTCTCAACTTGAACTCGACTCTTGTATTGACCTTCAAACAGAACGAGCACACAGAGCTTTAGTCCCTAAACCCACAGACTCAGATCAGTACTTATATCAATAGACAAGTTTATGAGCTATAGAACAAAAGAAGAAACTCTAAGGCAAGGGCAAAGAATATATCTTCACTATACTTTTTGAAAGCTAACCGAATCCCCTTTACATCACATATAACTCAGCAGAGCAAGCGACCAAGGTTAAGGCCAAAAGACACTTTTGAATAGAGCGAATATAGCGGCTTTGCTGGACGACGGTAAGCAGGAAGAACGGCTGTGGGAAACGGCACATGGGACCAACATACAAAGAGAAATTGCAATACTTCAGAAGATTGCCTTCTTCAGATGAAACCTGACTGGAATAATGATCCACTATGACTTATCTACTTGACAACTAAATCTCGGGTCAGGTCAGCGTTCTTTATCTAATAGTGAGGAAAATTCCCTTGACTAAAAAAAAATAATAATGATTCCAGTTAAATGTTAGGAAATGGAAACAGGGACTGATTTTTTTTTTTAAAGGGCTCTCCAGTAAGCCTCTGTGAGTGAGAAAGGGAGGCATACATACTGATCATCATTTCTCTTTGTTAATGTCCTTTATTCATAGAAATGTTACAAGTCGCAGTTCTGTAAAGTGACACTAGAGATACTGACACACACATGCTTGAGACGTGAATCAGCAATTGTCTCAGATTACAGTACAGGCCAAAAGTTTGGACACACCTTCTCATTCAATGCGTTTTCTTTATTTTCATGACTATTTACATTG
>JAOTRJ010000048.1:25011341-25023214 GCA_028564905.1 Leptodoras praelongus | reverse complement strand
TATATATATACAATCGGTTTAAGTTATTCTCTCCCACAGTGGACAGTGAATGGTCAGCTCAGAGTTGGCTTCTTTACCACCAGAACTGTGAACGCTGGGACGGAGCTCACTTTTGATTACCAGTTCCAACGATACGGGTAAATTTGCTAAAATTGTTTGCCTGCTGTAACAGCAATGCAGCAGTTCTTTTACGTTCAGTTCTTGTTCCTGTTTGTTGCCTTTATCTATAAATAAAAATAAAAAAAACATTTATTAATAATATTCTATCTTTATCTCCCAGGAAAGAGGCACAGAAGTGTTACTGCGGAGCACCGAGTTGCCGCGGCTTCCTGGGTGGAGAGAATCGCGTCAGCGTACGGGCAGCAGTGGGGAAGAAGCAAAGGGAGCGGACGCGGAAGAAAGAAGCTGTCAGTGCACTCACTACAGTAAGTGGGTTTGGTCCTAACGACGTACAACCCAATTAAGAGAAGTGAAAATGTGAACCAAACTGAAGATCATCGTCGTGGCAGCCTATAGACCCCTATTCTGTTATGTTCCTTTGTCTGTGCAATTGCCACACTGATCTATCAAAGCCAGGGGTATTGAGGGAATGATACTGGGTCAGATGTGTACCTGGGACATGTTAATTGCTCTGAGACTTGAAGTGCCATAAATACTGTTCCTGAAATTACATGCCACTGTAGGAAGGTAGACGAATGAATTCCACTGCTAGTAAAGCTCTGCTTCCATGCAGATATCTTTTGGGTTCTTTTCACATGAGATGTCTTTGCTGTTTCACTGAGATCAAAGCTGCGTTTATGGCACTTCCATCGTGTTGTATATGCTGATCTCTATGTTACAGGTGGATGAGGAGCTGGAGGCTTTGCTAGAGAACGGGGACGGGTTGAGTGACGAGAAACAAGTGGTTTCACTCTGCAGGCTGATGGTGCGTGTGGAGACTATGGAGCAGAGATTCACTTGTGTGAAACTCATCCAGGTAGATCCCACATTAAACCAATACAGGCTGTTGTTATTATATGGTGTCTACAAGACGATGATGGTGGTTGCTTATTTACGTTGTAACTTGCCATGTTTTCTGGGTGTAGAATACGTCCAATTCTTCATGCCTCAAGCAGTTTTTGGATCATCACGGGCTCTCGTTGTTGTGGATATTCATGGTTGACCTCTCTGAAGCCAAAAGCAACTCCGTTAATAACATCAAACTGCAGATGGAGGTAAATGTGCATAGAGAGCAGACACCCGGACTCACTCTACTCGTTTATATCCGCTCGGCTCCAAAAGCATTTTCTTGATGGTCTTGGGCTTCACGGTATATTGATGTGATTTGTAATGGGTGATATTTTTGTAATGCTCACAATCTCCAATCTCGGTGGGCAACAGAATTACAGCACTGTACAAGAACACTATATTTTACTCCCTATTAGTTTCTTTCTTCTTTAGCTTTTTTTTTATTTTATGTCAACTAATATGGCCACGGTAGAGCAACAGAAGAGGTGCATTTGGAACCTTTTCCTGTAGTTTTCAGTAATTTGATCTAGGTAGAGAAGGACCTCTGGAAATACAGCAAAACAGAACTTTGTGCATGTCACTGATCCTTTCCAAAGATAGAACCTGTTTATACTGAGAGTCCAGATATGTGCAGTTTTTCTATTCAGTACAGCAACACATGCTTTCACTCTGTCTGTACTACAGTACGTCTTTCCTAAAAACAACTAAAACTTTGTGTCGTCATGCTCTGCACAGATAATGAAGGCACTGGCAGTGCTGCCCATTTCTACTAAGAACATGCTGGAAGAGAGCCGTGTGCTGCAATTCATCCAGCGCTGGGCCCAGAGCCATCCACTTGGCCAGCCTACAGAGCAAGACGGTTACTCCAGTGAGAGCACCTCCCGAGCCCACACACCTCTCAACACCCCCGACGGTCCCCCTGCTAAACTGGCACCAGAGCTGGATGGAGACACACCAAAACGCGCCGTCTACCGCAGACTGAAGATCATCAGCGAGAACAGCCTGGATAGCGCTCTGTCAGACGGAAGCAAGGTCTCCGATGGTAAAGAGGAAGAAGACGAAGAAGAAGAGGAGGTGGAGGAGGAGCCCTCGCAAGAGGTCACTGCGGACGCAGCAGGAAAGCGAGAGACCGCTGAGGAAATGGCTGTGACCGCAGAGCCAGTTGTGAAACAGGAAGCTTCAGATGCTGTGGAGAGCAGCCAGACAAAACTAGAGATAAAGGACGAGGAGGGTAAGCAGGAGAAAACGGAAGCGCAAGAAACAGAGGAGAACCCAACTAGCAAGACGGATGAGAACCTGCCTGCTCGCATGGAGCAGAATTGTGAATCTGAGCCTGCAGAAGTGCAGACACCTGCCATAGATCAACCTCATGATGTAGCCAGTGTCAAATCTAAAGAAGATGCTAGCCCCTCTGTGCATCCCCCTGATGAGAGCACTCCCAGCTCTGTCTCATCATCAGAGAATGAGAGCACTGAGCCTTCAGTCACAAGCATCGTGGCTCTTTCCACCACCAGCAGTGCACCTACAGAATCCCTCAATGTCAGTGTGACTTCAGATGGTGTGGAAACCACACCTTCCGAGTCTACAGTTAACGCAGAATCTTCACCTCCCAACTTGGAAAACGTTCCACCTAGCTTTGGCACCAGCTCTGCAGAGAAAACATCGACTGAAGTCAGTGCTGTTACCGTGGAAAGCACTCCTTCAGTTTCGGCTGTTGGCACAGCAGAGGTGCTACCCCTGGGAATAGTGGCGACAGAGGGCACGGTGGTGGGCACACCTTCCCAGGATGAGGAGGAGGCTGTGTCTGATGTTGAAAGTGAGAGAAGCCAAGAGCCTCAGATTGGAGCTGCTGACATCAGTGAGATGGCCACCCGCCTACTCGACAGCTGGAAAGACCTAAAGGCAAGATTAAATCAACAACAAAAGAATTGCTGTTAACTAGTACTTTGCTAGCAAATTTCTGCCACTAGTAAAGTGGTATTCTTAGTATTTAAAATCATAGAAAAGAATCGAAATGATTCTAATTATGTTTCATCCATCAATCAATCAGGAGGTGTACAGGATTCCAAAGAAGAGTCAAGTAGAGAAGGAATCAAATGGTAAGTATTGTTTAGTCTTTATTTACTGAACTGTGTTCTAATCACTAGTTTTACTGTAATATGCAAATTGTTCTTAATTAAAAAAAAAAAAAAAACAGACCGTAGTCGGGACCGAGAGACGCTGCTGGCGTCCCGCACTTCCTCCAGTAGCCGCGAGCGGGAGAGGGAGAGGGAGAGAGAGAGAGAGCGGGACCGAGAGCGGGACTGGGACCGAGAGCGGGACTGGGACCGAGAGAAAGACTCTGACAGGTTGTTGTTGCGGAGCGCTGAAAGGCGGCGTAGACGAGGCTCCGCCTCTCCCCCGTACCCATCTCCCTATGAAAGGAGTAGCCGCAGAAACGAGGACCGGTGAGATGCACAATACGCTTTGACTCTGTCTTTATGCTATGTAGTTCCTTAATTATTCTGTGTGACCGTTTGTGTGGCTTTTTTTCCAGCTATGACTCAGCTGGCAGTAGTAAGAAACCTCGAACCAAGGAGGTTCGTACCAAGCTTTCCACAGAAGAGCGACGCAAGCTCTTCGAACAAGAGGTGGCTCAACGAGAAGCCCAGAAACAGCAGCAACAGCAACAGCAGCAGCAGCAGCAGCAGCAACAACAGCAGCAGCAGCAGCAGCAGCAACAACAGCTACAGAGGCTAGCATTCAATTCTCTTGTGTACCCCTCAAGCCCAAGCTTCATGACCTATCCGCCTGGCTACCCTATTCAGACGTATGTGGACCCAACTAACCCCAATGCTGGGAAGGTGCTATTACCTACACCGCCCATAGATCCTCTGTGTGTGGCTCCAGCTGGCACAGTTCCTTTTGATCAGACTACTCAGCAGGCGCTTATTTCTGACTTGACTCTGGCAGCTCATTCCCCCAGCACCACTCAAGCCAGCTCAGCCACAAGTCTGGCACATGTGCCTGCTACACTGGAGCTGGCAACTTCTGCCCAGCCGCAGCAGTTCGTCCAGCCGGCCACGCCAGCTCAGGACCCCGGTGTCACTGTCCTGACGGTTCCTGCTCAGACGGCCGGTGCTCAAGTGCAGGGCCAGCAGGGTTATGCAACACTTTGGGATCCCAATACACAACAGGCAGTGACGGTACAGCCTGCTCAGCAGTACTCCAACACAGCCCAGCCACAGACTGCCATTTATTACCAAGGCCAGCCATGCCAGACAATCTACAGCATTCCTGCAGGTTACCCACAGTCCAACACTCCGGTCATACAGGTACATCTAATGCACACATTATTAATTCAGGAAACATTTTATAACAAATTGTACCTAGAATTTGCCCTAGCAGAATTGAGAAAAAATTACCTTAATGCCTTAATACTTCCTTCGGTAATTGTTTTGTCTCTGTGTGTCGAAGCAGGCATACACCGAGCCTGCCGCTGGCTACCTCCACGGGCAGCAGGTCTACACTGGTCACCAGCAGGGAGTGGTGGTCCAGCAAGGTGGCACTGTTACCACCATAGTCACATCTCAAACTGTACAGCAGGTAGGTAATCAAGGTCAATTGGGGCACCACAAGAGGGGGCTGTTGGGCCTCTACTGTCATATCTGTATCCACACAGGAACGTAAGCTTCTAACAGCTAGAATGTGACTTTCATTTCATTTTTTTCTAGGAATACATTGTCACAAGATTACATATTGACATTGATTATTTTGATTAGAAGTTCACTCACTGCACAAGTTCACTGATTTCAGTTTATCAGTCTGCTTGGTCTTTTTAAGTATTCTAACTCCAGTTTATCTGCAGGAAATGATCGTACCGAACAACATCATGGACCTGCCTCCTCCTTCACCTCCCAAACCTAAAACCATTGTTCTGCCTCCCAGCTGGAAGGTAGCACGGGATCCTGAGGGAAAGATCTACTACTATCATATAGTCACCAGGTATAAACTTACACTACTGACTTGTGCTGAACTTCATTGAGCCAAATTGCTCTCTCTTTCAGGTCTTGTATCTTGTATCTTCTGTATTGACAGTAAATTTGAAGGTCGACCACTTCAGTTTCTTAGACAAGCCGCTTAAATATTCCCCATATTCCCCATACCTGATGTCACTCGAGAACACGGTTGAACAGTTAGGCTTTTGATTTGTGTTCATTTTATTAATTGTAGGACTTGGGTTAGCACACTTGTAAGCCAAGTGCCTAATATATGCGTTTGACGTGAACGAAATTAAAGCTGAGTTACTTATTCATTATAAACAAAAATGGTATGCCCTGAAGCTCATAACAAGCTATGTGGTGTTTGTAATTCAAAGCATGCAAAACGAGTAGAAGGGGGTTGCCTTCATGTCCAGGTCTAGTCTTTCCTGTTGCTAATGTGTATGCCTGAAATACATTTAACTAATACTTGAAGTAATAAGGAAGTGCCTGAAGATAAAGCTGTTTCAGACTTCAGTTCATCTGAAGGTTACTGTGATAATTCCACATAAATTCTTCAAATACTCAACCACTTGTTCTTGAGGTGTGAAGAGAATCTCAGATGCACAGACACACCAGATCCTAATAATTCAAGAAGCCTTGATGAGACCATTAGACAGTTTCTTGTCTGTGATTAAATAAATATTAAGAAAATTCAAGTGGCATTTCAAGTGGGGGTATTAATATTAATGAATATTAAGTTTGTGTGTCTAAATCAAATGATTCCCGGTGTTCCCTACAGTAATCATGGTCTGTTGACTGTCAGAGGGTTTGCTGTAATAACTCCTGTGTCCACTGGCTTTGTGTCTAATGCATAATGAACATTACTGTGTGTCTTAGGCAAACGCAGTGGGATCCTCCTAGCTGGGACGGAGTTGGGGAAGAGGCCAGTGTGGAGCATGAAGCCGAAATGGACTTGGGGACGCCGACATACGATGAAAATCCCTCAAAGGTATTAAATAGATCTTGTCCTGTTTCATCACTTACCGATTCTTCTGTTTCTCTTAAGGAAGATAGTTCATTTTTAGGTACTGGACTTGTTTTTCTGTTGAATTGTAAATTGTTCTGGAGTTCTCTTCAGAGTTTGAGGTTTGCCTGTGCCCTCTGGTAAATTGAGCATGCTTCATAGTGTTATGGGCAGCAGCTGGGTCTTGTCCCCCAGAGACAGCGCTTTTTGTTAAGCAAAAGGACACGAGTTTGAACTGCTCTACTTTGCCCCAACTTAATAAAAGGCAGTGCTTTTACTTTGCGCTGTTCATCTTTGTTAGCATTTATAAACTTTTAGGAATTATTTCTGAAGGCCATTGGGGGCTTGTCATGCCTCATCTATCATCCCTGTGCTTTAAGGAACCGCTGTGCAGTGAAGATGGAAGTTGTTTGCTCCTTCTGGCTCTACTTATTGTTTTAGATCTGCTTCCCAGAAAATCTTTATTTTAGCTGTTCGAAACTTTGTTTAAACACAACCAGGCTCCATCTGTCTCTAGTAGTGAGTACTGCCATAAAGAAATAATCTGAGAGGTCATAAAATATGACACCTCGATGTATGTTTACAGTTCTCCACCAAGACAGCTGAGGCAGACACCTCCAGTGAGCTTGCGAAGAAAAGTAAAGAGGTCTTCCGCAAAGAGGTATGCTGCTTACTTGTGCTTACATTCGCACAGGCTATATGATATTTTTCTTTCCTTAACATCCAGGTTGTTTTGTTTTTTTTTTGTATCCCTAGATGTCACAGTTTATCGTACAATGCCTTAATCCATACCGAAAACCTGACTGCAAACTGGGCCGCATTAGCAACACGGAAGATTTCAAACATCTTGCCAGGAAGGTAAGGACTAGTAAGGTTTAGGTTTTGTTTTGGCTTTTTTGTGGGGGGAAAATGTACGAAAAGCCACTATTTATTTATTTATCATCATTAATACAGTATATGCACTGTATGCATACTAGGGTATCAGAATAAATTGTTTGAATTTGCTCTGATACAATGGTATCATTTGCTCATAAGGGGCAGTGGTGTCTCACTGGTTAAGGCTCTGGATTACCGATCAGAAGGTCAGGGGTTCAAGCCTTCGCACCACCCAGCTGCCACTGTTGGGCCCCTGAGCAAAGCTTAACCCTTCCCCCTTCATGGGCATGGTATCATTGCTGACCCTGTGTTCTGACTCCACACTCCTGCCTATAATATTTACATATACACTATATTGCCAAAAGTATTCACTCACCCATCCAAATCACTGAATTCAGGTGTTCCAATCACTTCTTTGGCCACAGGTATATAAGATCAAGCACCTTGGTATGCAGACTGCTTCTGCAAACATTTGTGAAAGAATGGGTCGATCTCAGGAGCTCAGTGAATTCCAGCGTGGTAGCATGATAGGATGCCACCTGTGCAACAAGTCCAGTTGTGAAATTTCCTCACTACTAGGCAACTGTCAGTGGAATTATAGCAAAGTGGAAGAGATTGGGAATGACAGCAACTCAGCCATTAAGTGGTAGGCCATGTGAAATGACAGAGTGGGGTACGACAATAGTGTATTGTGCCAAGTGTAAAGTTTGGTGGCGGGGGATTATGGTGTGGGGTTGTTTTTCAGGAGTTGAACTCAGCCCCTTAGTTACAGTGAAAGGAAATTTTAATGCTTCAGCATACCAAGAGATTTTGGACAGTTTCATGCTCCCAACTTTGTGGGAAAGTTTGGGGATGACCCCTTCCTGTTCCAACATGACTGCGCACCAGTGCACAAAGCAATCTCCATAAAGACATGGATGAGCAAGTTTGGTGTGGAAGAACTTGACTGGCCTGCACACTGACCTCAACCTAATAGAACACCTTTGGATTGAATTAGAGAGGAGATTGTGAGCCAGGCCTTCTCACCCAACATCAGTGTCTGACCTCACAAATGCACTTCTGGAAGAATGGTCAAAAAAAACCATAAACACACTCCTAAACCTTGTGTAAAACCTTCCCAGAAGATTTGAAGCTGTTATAGCTGCAAAGGGTGGACTTATCATGTTATGGATTAAGAATGAGATGCCGTATGCGTGAAGGTAGACGACTGAATACTTTTGGTAATATAGTGTAGGTGGGTGGGGCTGTTGGAGCTGGAGATTGCTGTCTATAGATGTGCAACTGGGTTGAGATCTGATGTGTGTGAAGGCCATCGCATATGATTTGTATTGTAATGAAACTATTCAGTGAGCCCTCGTGTGCTGTGGATGTGAGGAGAGTCATCCTGGAAGTGACCGGATAGAAATGTTTCATTATAGGATAAAAGTGATCAGTCAGAGGGGTGCTGATTTGTAATCAAGTAATGCTTCGTTCTTGATGCAAACCATGCGAGCAAAATAAACACCCACGCCTTCCTTTAATTAGTCCCCATCTAAATGGATTTTAAAAAAGTAAAAAAATAAATAAAAAAAAAAAAGACATTTTCATTTATTTAGGCTCACATACTGCATTTAGCCATTATTGGAATGTCTATCAAAATGTTAATTTTGTCTTGAGCCAGTCTAATTGTGACATGCTGGGAGTTTTTTCCCCAATCCATTTTGGCAATGCTGCTGCTTAAGCAATCCTGCCACTGCTTGTAACTAGAGACACATCTGGGTCCTGTTTATTAACATTGCATAGAAAAGGTTCCAAGTAGTTTTCTTAAACAAAAAGGCTTTTTGTACGCGCAGTAAGATCGGGTGCATAAAAGTCCTAGAAAACGTAGACGTTTTCGTCAGTAACGTCTTTGTTTAATTATCAGCCCAGACCCATTGTTAAACAAGCGCTTATAGCAAGTAAAAAGCCACAGGTGTTGAATCAGGACCGCTTATTTTCCATAGCCAGGTACTCCGTGTGTGCATGTGGATGGTTGGAGCTATGTGTAAATATGCACGCCGATGTAAACAATTATTGATAAATCCCACGTTTTGCATTGAAAGATTTGTACCTATGGTTTACACACCGTTTATAAATCCGTGCCGCACCATGCAGCGGGGTCACGTGGTTACAGTGTAAGGTTACACCATTGTCCGTGCGTAGCTGATGAACATTAGATTATGATATTAAACTATGATAGTAGACTTTTGATGACTCATCAGCAATACTGTGTGTGTGTTTACAGTTGACTCATGGGGTGATGAACAAGGAGCTCAAATCCTGCAAAAATCCCGAGGACCTGGAGTGCAACGAGAACGTTAAACACAAGACCAAGGAATACATTAAGAAATACATGCAGAAGTTTGGAGCCGTTTACCGGCCGAAAGAAGACACCGAGATGGAGTAGCCTCCTTCCTCTCAATGCCGCAGATATGGCGCAGCAAGTTACCCAGCCAGTCTCTGGGCTCTCTTAGTCCATCCGTTTTTATACTGACTCTCTGACCATGTCCGTACTGCTGCTCTGAACGTCCTGCCCCTGCACGGAGACAAGATAATCATATGAAAAGTCTCGCAGCCAGCAAGCAGAGAAAAATGCAGAATACGCACAAATAGGGTGCTACACAGACCCCCCCCCCTCTCCACCCCCTCAGATATCGTGTATGCTTTTAGCCTTTTCCGCACTAATGACCTCTCTGCACTACGGTTTCATCTTCGTGTTCGCTCCCAGGACCCACAGCATCTCGTTCATCAGAAGGCCGGTGAGAACATGGAAACCAGGAGTTCATTCCATTTACTTCTCTATCTGCTTGCATGCCACCAGTGGCTTCTGTCAGCGGCCCTTATTGAAGATAACAGGCGTTTCCTTACCAGCTGTAATCAGGACTACCAGATAAAGGGGAAGCTAAGCCTGTCGGGGTGAGACGAACTGCAGGCGTTTGTGGGGTTGGGGTTTTTTTTTTGTTTTGTTTGTTTATTTTGGGATCAAGTGTGGTCTCAGGCTCTCACAGCTTCACCCAGAGCATCAAGCGTGGCTCTACTGCCCAGTTCCTGCAGCACAGCCAAGGATCTTGGGACATTCCGTTTAGCTGCATTTTTAAAGAAAAAAACTTTTAGTGAATTAAAGTGTGAAGGAAGTTTGATAAATGTATCCATTCACTCTAAGCCACTCTTGGCCACTTTTACTCTCCTCACAGCAGAGGCATGTAGCATTCGTTGTTTTATCAACTTGTTTCTCGCTGTTTTACATTAACTCATTAACTATTGCTCTTTTACTAAGCTTCGGACAAATGTGAAGCCTTCACCAGGCGTGTTGTAACTTCTTCACTCGTGTGTTCAAGATCATCAGGGTTCTTGTAGAATGACGGCACCATGAACTCATCCCACCTCTTTTTAAGTTGCATTAATCCCCCCTCTCTCTCCATCCCAAAACATGTATTATATTGCTTTATATGTGAATATATTGAGAAATAGTTTTTTGAAATCCTTTAAAATACACAGAGTTGTTGTAAACGGACTGTGGAGATTGTGGTTTATTGTGTAAATATGTGAATACCAAACTAACGAATAAAGGTCAGTCCTCAGTCCAGCCAGCAGTTCTAGTGCTCCCATAGCAACCAGTTTCTTTCCCACAGTTCTGTGTTGGGTTTAAAGGGGGTGTGTGGGTGGTGTATTTTTTTATTTTTTTTCTTGTTGTCATTTCTTCCCCCCCTCCCTTTTTATTTCTTTCTTTCTCAATTGAAAGACATTTTTTATGTAAAAACCGGAGTCCCACTCCACTGTAAGTACTGTGCAAGCACATTGTCATACTGAGTGTAAAGAACATTTTAAAATAAACTGTTTTGTAAAAATAAGTCACACGTGCTTGTGGTCTCCCGCTTCATGGTTGCTTTGAACTTGCTTCGTGTGTCATGCCGTAGCTGCCTGTTGTGTTTTATATGAACATTTAGAGCTGTACCGTAATGCCGAAAAACATCAGAGCACTTTGAAGCCTGCGCTGTTGCTCGCTTCCTGAAGCAGCGACATCAGTGTGCAGGAACACAGCAGATGTCTGGCTCCAGTAACGGCAGAATCAAAGTGATTCACTGTTTTCATTAGAGATTCTATGAGACTGGGATGAACATAGCTCAGACTTTACTTCTGCGCCTTCTTAGCAGTGAGCACCCCCCCCCCTTTTTTTTTTTTTTTTCATTCCTCTTCATTTCTCCTTCTCCTCCAGTGCCGGGCATTCCAGCAGCACTGCTCCAGACCACAGTTAAGCAGCTCCATCTGGAGAATGTGGAGGCATGCAAAGGCGCCCAGAGCTCAGGCGCTTCTCACATCCTGCTTAACAGAGCAGCCTAAGAAATCATTAACAGATTGGAGAGGCAGAAAAGGTGCTAGAAGCGAAAATGCTGCAAAACGTACCAGCTCCTAAGCACCAGCTGGGCCTACAGCACTCGCTTTCCGTCTTTGGATAGCAGGTTTTCTTTTTTTTGCATGCGCGAAGGTGAGTGTACGCAACCTGGTAATCACTGGTGTGGCGTTCTGATAGAAGAAGAATGATGAATCCTGGAAGGCACTTTGAACTGGAGAGCGTAATGCCTTTGCTCGAAGTGAGTAGCTTCGAAAGAGCTACCAGGGAGAACATTAGGCATGATTGCTCTTGTAATTATTTAGAGCTCATTTTGTTGCCTGGGTGGTGGATTTGCGCAGCACTTCACACTGACTCACACAACAGAAAAGAAATGCCAACAGACATATAATGATGAATACACAATATACTCTCAGGTAGTTAGGAAATACAGTGGATGTATTGGATGGAGGAAAAAAGATAAATAATAATTACAAGCTTTCCGCAGAGTACAACTGTTTGGTTTATGGCATTAAAAGGTGAAAAAACAATCACCAAAATTCAAGTGGAATAAATGAAGTGGGCGGCACGGTGGCGCAGTGGATAGCGCTGTCGCCTCACAGCAAGAAGGACCCGGGTTCGATCCCCGGGTGGG
>JAOTRJ010000048.1:24652661-24663147 GCA_028564905.1 Leptodoras praelongus | reverse complement strand
AGAAAGCCAAGAGTGTGCAAAGCAGTAATCAGAGCAATGGGTGGCTATTTTGAAGAAACTAGAATATAAAATATATAAAAAAAATTCACCTTTTTTTTGTTAAGTACATAACTCCACGCGTTCATTCATAGTTTTGATGCCTTCAGTGAGAATCTACAATGTAAATGGTCATGAAAATAAAGAAAACGCATTGAATGAGAAGGTGTGTCCAAATATTTGGCCTGTATTGTATATTGCAATCGCTTTGAATTACAGCATTTCTATGCATTATAATCATGTATACATGTGTAAAATCTGTGTGTATGTGCATGTAGCTCAATGAGTTAGCAAACCCAGAGACCTGGCTGGATGCAGGGGCTCAAGTATTCTATTCCTTCTCTCTGGCATTTGGTGGCCTCATCTCCTTCTCCAGCTACAACTCAGTACAGTAAGTTCATAAGTGACAGCAGTTCCTAGCCTACTAATAGTAGCTGTAACTGCTGAAACATATTTAAAATCAATGATCTGAATCTCCCCAGTAATGTGTACTAAAATACATATGTCCTTCTTTCAGTAACAACTGTGAACAGGATGCTGTCATCATCTCCATCATTAATGCCTTTACCTCAGTCTTCGCTGCCACTGTCATCTACACCATCATCGGTTTCAGAGCCACAGAGCGATATGATAGTTGTCTGTCAACGTACGTACTTGTGACTTATTCTGTTAAAAGCAGACATCGGTGCCTGGAAAAGAAGTCTAAGAATGTGCTGTGCGTCTGTCCTGCAGAAACATTTTGTCTTTGCTGAACACCTTTAACCTGCCAGAAGCAAACATCACTGAAAGTAACTACAATCAAGTGTTTCAAGAGCTAAATGCCACATACCCCGATGCCATTCGGGATCTAAATCTTCCAACCTGCAACCTGGACACATTCCTCAGTGAGGTAGAGTTGTCTTTTCTCTTAAAAAAATATATGTATATCCATAAACCCCAGGTTACCAGTTAACACTCTGTGCCCACAAACCCTCCAGACTTGAGCCTTTACCTAAAATGACATGCTAGTGACAAAAGGCTTGACTAAACAAATCAGCCTGGACTTAAACACTGACACTGTGTCTGAGTCCCAAACACTAATCAGAAGGCTGTTCTATAATGGTGGAAAGTTATAAGAGACAGCTCTGCACCCTGCTATAGCCTTCATTGTATGACGTACCAACAAAGATCCTGCATCTTTTGATTAGAGTAAGCATGGTGGATCATAACAGACCAAAAGTTAATGGAGATACTGCGGCATTCAGTGCTTTATAGGTTAATAGTACTATTTGCCGTAATGCAGTATGGATAAGATAGGGGTGGTGTGGTCCTACCTTCTGGTTCCAGTAAGCATTCTGACCTAAATGTAGATGCTCCTACTGGAACACCCAGACAGAATCCAACCTAGTGGTATGAAAAGCATGAACTAGTATTTCTGCCTCATGTCATGACATTCAATTTCATATTTTAGCAATATTTCTGAGCTGAAAGAAGGCTATCCTATTAATATGATCTACACAAGCTTCAAATGAAAGACTGGAGTCAATAATCACACCAAGGTCTTTTGCTGCTGCACATTACTAGGTAACCACAAAGCTTACTTCTAGCTGCCTGTGGTCCTAGTACAAGTACTTCTGTCTTATCAGAATTAAATAGAAGAAAGTATCATGCAGTGTCTGATGTCCTTTACACACGGTGTCTCTCATGTTGGTTGGCTGAGACTTATAACTGTGTCATCAGCATTACAGTGGAAGCTGATACTATCTTTACAAATACTTTTACCCAGAGGTAGCATATATAGAGAAAAAAGCAATGGGCCTAAAGCAGAACCTTTGGGAACACCCAATTTTACCTTTGTATACATGGAGAACTCACTATTTACATCTAAAAACTGATAAAGATCAGTCAAATAGGATCTGAACCAGGAGAGGGCCATTCCCTTACCACCAACGACATTTTCTACTCTATGAAGGAGAATAGTATGATCATGATCACTGGTGTTAGAACTGCACTAAGGTCAAGTAACACAAACAAGGACCCAC
Source organism: Leptodoras praelongus (assembly GCA_028564905.1). Taxonomy (NCBI): domain Eukaryota; kingdom Metazoa; phylum Chordata; class Actinopteri; order Siluriformes; family Doradidae; genus Leptodoras; species Leptodoras praelongus. The sequence goes on along the minus strand of JAOTRJ010000048.1, from coordinate 24,661,090 downwards.
AACCCTGAACAGAGGCAAATGCTGTCTCTGTGCTATGATGAGGTCTAAATCCTGACTGATAGATTTCATTAATGTTATTCCTATCTAGGTATGAGCATAAATGCTGTGCTACAACTTTTTCTAGGATGTTGGACACAAACGGAGGTTTGATATTGGCCTATAGCTGACAAGGTCGAGGTTAGGGTTTTTAAATCAGGGCTTTGGGAACTGCTAGTTTAAAGTATTTAAATATATAGCCAATGCTAAGAAAAGAACTGATTATTTTTAGAAAAGGTTTCATCATTTCTGGTAGTATCTGTTTGAAGAAGTTGGCAATTTTGATGAGGAAATTAGTGAAATTAGTTCAGTCATTAGAGGAATAAATCTTTCAAATTGCTGATCTGATATGGTTTGCATATGATTGGTATTTGAATGGCTACTTGCTAATGATGGTGTGTATGCTTCTGTGGTAGTCTTATTCCTAGTTAACTTTGCTAGAGTATTAAGTAAATAAGGATTATTTTTATTATCTTCTATTACAATGGAGAGATATGTTGATGGAACAGCATTAAAAGCTTTTCTATAGCTTAAAGGGCCTCCTTCCATGCTGGTTGAAAAACTATCAATTTAGTCTGATGCCATTTATGTTCTGGGTGTGTTTGATTGTCTTACCATGGTGCTAGTTTTTCTTATTTTTCTTTTTCTTATTTTATCCAGACTGTAGATAAACATTGACTCTAAACATTGTGAGTGGATTATAAAAATGAATTTTAAAGTTTCAGAGATGAAATCTGTAAATTCAGAATACAGCCTTGGGGGTCTGTGAATAATAATTAGTGGAATCAGGCAGACATATCTGATGCCTAGATTATCACTATAAATAACTGCCTCTACTCTGGCAGTTAGATAAGGCTGATGTACGTAACTTTACCCGGGAGGACCATTGTTATTTAATGCTACATAGTCATTTGGTTTGATCCATGTTTCTGTTAAACACAGTATATTAAACTCCCAATGAGCAATAGTTTCATTAACAATAAGTACTTTAGATATACACTAGATATTAGAAGAGACCTAATATTTAACAGTCAGATCAGCTTCAGAACGAAGGTGCTGGCTGTGCATTCAAAATGATCTACTTTTATGATAATTAGGTTACTAAAACAAACTTTCTGAGTATTTCTAAATTTTTGTGTAGTTTGGAGAAACATACACAGTCTTAATATGGTGGAACCTGAGTAACAACTCAGTGCAGCTATCAGACGGTCAGTTTAGCCTGTTTGTCTGCTCCCTGGCCTTGGCTCTGTATTGTCACTGACCTAAGACTGCTCTGAGACAATGAGATTAGCACCTTCCAGAGTCTGATGGATACCCTCCTGACCTAACAGGCCAGCCTTACACTCAAAATTGTTCCAAATATCTGTGAAGCCTACATTGTTCTCAGAGCACCACCTGGACATAGAATAGTTCAGTGACCATAACCTGCTGTAAGATACATTGCCATGCTGATCTGATATGTCCAGCACCCTGGCTCCCAGTATACACCTAACTAAAGCTGCTGGTGTTCCTAAAGGCCTAGCTAATTTCACATACTGCAAGATAGAGTTTTTCAGGTGTCTCAGCATCTGCTTCACCAAGGAGAGCAAACCTGTTAGAGATGTGAAGTGGAGTGGTGATTCTGTGGGCAAGCCTTAGTGTTAACTTTGGCGCTGTGATTATGCTGCTCCTCACCCATTCGCCCTGCTGTGCGGGCTCTGATGTTGAACTTGAGGGATTGGGAATTAGATTCTGGATGAACACCTCTAATACTGCAATCTTCTCTGCCAGAGAGCTAACTAACATACACTTATCACAGATAAAACTCTTGCTAATGCTGGAGGAAGAATGACTAAACATCCTGCACTCAACACCCTGAACAAATGGAATGTTGGCCATGTTAAATGTTAATGTACCTTCTGTCCAAGCTGTATGGGGATTGTTTTAGGCAGATCTGATTTAAATGGCCTCTGCTTGCTGTCTATAGACAAATACCAAAAGCAATTTTCGAGGGAATGAACATAGTGCAGAAGAAAAGGGGGGGAAATACAATAAAATGATAGCACAAAAAAACAACAAAAACATTAATGAATTCCCTTGAGCTTTTGAACTGTGTATCACAGGATTGGGTTCTAATTTCAGACTCACTAAAATCTAGGGCTTAATGAAACATGAAAGGTTCCAATGTATTCTTCTCTTGTTAAACAGGGCGTGGAGGGCACAGGCTTGGCCTTCATCGTCTTCACTGAGGCCATCACCAAGATGCCCTTGTCTCCACTGTGGTCTGTCCTTTTCTTCATCATGCTCTTCTGCCTTGGTCTGTCCTCCATGTTTGGAAACATTGAAGGAGTCGTGGTGCCCTTGCAGGACTTAAAGATCTTCCCCAAACACTGGCCTAAAGAAGCGATCTCAGGTACAGTAGCCAGAAAGAAAGACGATCAGCCAGCAATTTTGATACACATTTAAATCAAAAGATTGTTATTTCATTTTTTTGGAAGATGTTATTAAAATGTTATTAATATATATATATATATTTTTTTTTTTTTTTATTATTTCAGGATTGACCTGTGTGGTGTGTTGTTTAATTGCCTTAATATTCGTCCAAGGGTCAGGGAATTACTGGCTGGCACTCTTTGACACTTTTGCTGGCTCCATCCCTCTACTCATTACTGCCTTCTGTGAGATGGTTGGAGTGGTGTATATTTATGGAATAGATAGGTAATTGAAAGCCACTCGTTTTCTTTGACAAAAACAGTTCTTCTATGTCTTTCTTGAACATTGTTGTTTCATATCCTACCATCTTTCATGCTTTGGTATAATAGCTATTGCAATACCTAGTAACTGTGGCTGTGAGATAGTCATAGAAAAAGACTGTGGGTTAACAAGAAGAATCCCAAAGACAGTCAAAACTGCAGTATACATGAATGAGGTCAAATCTGAGACCATGTGCTCTCCCAACAGGTTCAACGAAGACCTGGTGTTCATGATCGGCCACAAGCCCAATATCTTCTGGCAGGCCACATGGAGATTTATCAGTCCCCTCATCATGCTATTCATCTTCATCTTCTATTTTGTAACCACCGTCTCCAAGGAGGTCTCCTACATTGCCTGGGACCCTGACTATGTAAGGTTACTCATGACTCTACTCATGTGCTAAGAGCTTAAAGTATAGCATGAACCAAGTTAATAAGCATTTTAAGCTAAATTGCCAAGTGAGCTCATTCTGTCTGTGGCTGTGGTGAACATTACCTATATTTATAGTTAGTCATTTAGCAGATGCTCTACCCTGCTCTGCGTACCCTAATGAATTGTTTGAATCGGAGATGTTTGCTCTGAGCAACTCACTTTTGCTTAAAACAGCAGTTCAAAATAACACCACAGAGTTGTTCAGATTAGTAAAACCCACCACCTTAACTTGCCTGTGACTGAGATGTAATTACATTAAGATACTCACATACTCATTTGAAATGTCCTCGTTAATATAAAATGGCAAAATGCTGCTACTAAGTCTTCTCTGAAACGTAGGTCCTCCACGTTACTGTTCCACTTTTCACTCACCTGACTCAGGTTTTTTCATTGCACTTGAAATGTTGACCAAAACATTTACAGAACACTACATTTATACTGTAGTTGTTTTATAGGTTTACATTTTGTTTCGGGTCCAACTGTTTCCGTTTTTCATGTTGTGCCGACATACATTTTTACATTCCCACGACATAGAGTCCATCCATATGACTCTACTGGTCAGGGAAAAGATGTTTCATAGACAGCAGTTAGCATGATAATCTCTGCTCCTCTGTTTGAATTTCAGGAAAAATTTCCGACTTTGGAGAGGAAGCTCTATCCATCATGGATCTATGTAATAATCTTCACATTGGCTGGGATTCCTTGTCTTGCTATACCTGGCGCTGCTATTATCAGGGCTATACGGAAACGCTGCTGTTAAAAGGAAGTTGGTGTCTACATAAAAAGCACAATTCTTAATTCAGTAAACAGTAAGCATGTATATATAAAATATAATATTTGGAAATTGATATTATTTCCTTTATGTCACAGTTTTAAAGGACTACAACTATAACTCTGGCAATAATAATATGTTGTTTGAAATACACCCCCTGCTGGTTTTATGAAATTATAATTGTCCTTAATTCATAAATCATTACTCTGTTTTAAAAAGCTATGTCAAATTGTGTATTAGTTTGTGGTATCATAAATAACCTTATTTATTTTTTACCAAACATTTTCACTGTATTATATTTGCATTATATGACAATTGTAGATTTGTGTTGCACCTTTTTTTTATGTAATTAATCATTACTTGAAGCACTTTGCATATATACATTTTGGTACCTTGTATTCCTGTTTTCCTAATTTGCAATGTAAAATAAAAAATATCACTCTTAACTAAAATATCGAATTTCTTTATATGTATTTCTTGTTATGAGTATCAGTTAAGTGCAAAATAATACAGCAACGCCTGTCTGTAACAGTGGGAGAAAGCCTATAGTTAACATCCTTTGATTCTGAAGTCACGGCAATGAGTAACTACGTAACTGCTAGATTAGATGCTGTTTGCAACCGCAGTTGGATTAAATAAACACCTGAGTAGGAGGAGTGCTTGAGTCTGTGGCTGTCTGCACTTCCTGGCATATCTCAGTGCTGCTGGAAATGTGCCAGAAACAAAGCAGAATAATGTGGGATTGAACGAGAGTATCAAAGCTCCTCCCCTTCTTTTGAGGGAACAGAAATTGTCAAGAAGTGAGAGCTGGTGTGAAGAGGAAATGACAGTCAAATCTGGCCTGTAACTCACAAGTCAGCTGCAACGTGCTCTGAATGATGGAGGTTCAGAACACCAAAGACACCAAGCTGAGCCAAGCTCAAGAGGAGGCCACTAACACTGACGAACGCCCCAAATGGGACAATAAGGTTCAGTACCTGTTGACGTGCATCGGATTTGCTGTTGGCTTGGGCAATGTATGGAGGTTCCCGTATTTGTGTCAGGTATATGGAGGAGGTAAGAGGCTTGTGGTAGTTCGTATTGTACAGAACAGGCTTGATTTTAATGAAGGCTTTATTTCTTATTCTGTGTTGTCTACTAATTTATTTATGAAATTTCTCTAGCTGAAGAGGCATGCTAGCTACTTTCCATAAAGAGGTCAGGTTTATAAATATGACTAATCCCTCACTTCCTACTTAAGTTCTTTGAATGATACTTCCTTCCAAATATCTTGTAATGATGACCTAATGATCATAGTCATGATCGATATAGCAGTAGCAGTTATCAATTTGTAACCTTGGACCTAAGTGTTGGACTTAAGTCGACCCAAAGGGTTCTGTGGGTGGATGTTTCAGGGATAAAAAGCAATGTGGTACCTATAAATAGACAAAATATTATAACATAATGAGCCTAATATTCAAATACCTAGATGACCCTTCTGCTACAATAAGAGCAAAACATTTATCTAAATGTATAACCAGCGAAGTAACTGGCACTGGAACCTAAAATAAAAAAAATAGTGAACGTATTTAAACTCTGTAAGAAAATGAAAGTTAACAACGGTAAGACATTTCCGATGTTACTTTAAAAATCAGTATCCAGACAAATTGGAAGATTCTTATTTTTATTTATTATGTTCCTTCATCAGACGTTATCCGTTTTTCTGTTTTCTTTTCATATACCCTAAGAGCAACGTGTGATGAAACTAACACTATGGATGACATTCAACTAACCATAAGCAGGCAGTCTGCGTGATGTATAGCAGTGAAGAGGAAACTGTGGTTAAGCCAGTGTAGATTTGGTGCTTGCTTCAGAAAGGCTTGTTAATCAAAAAAACCTTGACAAACGGTCACATTAAATAAATAGGAATCGCTGAAAAATAAACCTACTCATTTCAGAGAGTGAACTTTCAGGACTTAAATGCAAACTGGCTTTGATAGCAACATCATATATTAGGTAGGTATATCATTATGTAAAAAAAAAACAATCTAATTGAATTTAACTTTGCCTCTCTCTCTCTTTCTCTCTCTCTCTCTCGCTTTCTATTTATACTATGGAGCACACACCCACACACACAAACCTTCAACAAGCGTTCAGACATGAATGAACAGCTTTTAACAGAGTAAATATAATTGTACATAGGTAAATCTGAACATAGAAACCCGATTCACCCACTGCACTATGTACAGTTCATTAGAAAGAAACAAAACATTCATTATTGAATCAATCATATAGTAAAGGTATTCTGAGATTACAGAATTCGAATGTAGCCTTTACACAGAAAATGCTCCCATTCTAATGTTTTAAGCAACCAGGATTTAAAGATAAGCTCAGTAAGATGACACATTATCAGAAGATAGATAATAGAACTTCAAAGAATGGCAATGTGCCTTTTTCTACAACGTGCAGTAGTATGCTGAGTGGGATGGTAACAAGGATAACACAATAGAAAATGTCGAAGTTGTCTTAATTTGTCTTAAAAGAATCTTAGCCGCTAATATCCACAGTCCTTAAGAACTTATCTCTGTATTTAGGTGCATTTCTGATCCCGTACTTGGTCGCACTGGTGTTCCAGGGGCTTCCGCTGCTTCACATGGAACTAGCTATTGGTCAGAGGCTCCGCATGGGCAGCATAGGAGTCTGGAACTCGATCTCACCTTATCTAGGAGGAGTAGGTGGGTACTCTTTGCCTTTTTGGAAGGACTATGCGCACAATTGTTATGAACACTAAGTATGTGTAACTGTAGTGTTTTGGCAGTAGTGTGTTGTATCTAGTAATGGTACACTATGGGCACGTTTGTGTCATCGGGTCTATGTGATAATGTTGATGTTCCTTGGTATGTAAATTGTGGTGAAATCATTCCTGTGCTGTTATAGGATCATCTTTTCTGTGTGTGTATCTGTATGTGTGTGTGCAGGTGTGGCATCTATGACTGTGTCATTTTTGGTTGGTTTGTTTTACAACACTATACTGGCCTGGGTTCTGTGGTATTTCTTCCATTCTTTCCAAGACCCACTGCCATGGGAGTCATGCCCAGTCACCGGCAATCACACTGGTAACACACAAACACAAGCACATCAGTATATTAAAGCAAGAGAGATATTTATTTATCCCTGATTTATCATTTTTGTTTACTCTGGTGGAAATCACAATCATTATTGAAGATATTATATTTATTAGTGTGATTGCAGGAGGCAATCCATCCATCAGGAGTATTCGGGGTAGTTTTTTTTAATATCGACACCGTTCCATCTCTAAAACATCCAACATTCTTAGGATCGGTGCGCTTGTATAAGGCTAAGGGATCCGTGCACTCGTTTACCCACCACAGTTGTTTTATCCCCCTTTTTCCCATCCACTTACATTGATTTTCATTTCAGTTTCAATTTTTTTGTCATCAGTACTTCTGCTTGAATAACAGTTTGTTGACACACTATGACCAGTCTGATCAAATGTATTTACACTCCCAGCTACTGTATGCTTACAAACACACAATCCTGTGTTTGATCAAAAGTATTGGCACCCCAAACTACTGTGTGTGAGTTAATGTATTGGCACCCCCAAACCTTGCTGCTGGAAAATACGAGCGCTCGGAGACAAAGACTCAGACCACAGTGTAGTTTGAGAAACAGTGTCTACATTATTGGTACAGAACACAGAATATATAGAAAGGCTTTATCACAAGTGTGCACGTAAACGTTACCTAATTTGGGCGTAATGTCCTTGTCGTATATGGGCAGAACATTTACTCCTACACAGATTGTTTAAAGTAACCAGAGCTAATGTTTTCCTGAATACGTACAGTATAATTCCATTTCATTGATGATGCATTATTACACTATACGGTCAAAAGTATGTGAACACCTGACCATCACACCCATATGTGGGCCAGATTCACAAAATCTGAAGCACACAATCATAAAGAATGTATATGGATGCTCTAGCATGCAGATTTCCCTTCACTGAAACCTCACCGAACCTAAACATCACCAAACACCAAACGCAATGTTGCAGCATGACAACCCTTGAGATCCATAAAGGCATGGTTTGCTAACATTGGTGTTAACAATCCCACTGAATACGTTTGTGATGAAATAGAACACCATCTGTACCCCAGTCCTTCTCATCCAACATCAGTCCTCAACCTCATCAATGCTCTTGTGGTTGAATGGGCAAATCTCCACAGCCACACCCCAAAATCCTGTGGAAAAGCTTCCCAGAAGATTCGGAAGGTTATTATAACAGCAAAAGGGGACAATTTTGTGTAAATGCAAATGGTTTTGGAATAGACATGTATGAGGCTGATGGTCAGGTGTTGACATACATGTGGCCATACTGTATATGTCAGTCAGTCATTTTCTGTACCGCTTATTCCCAGTTACGGGGTCACGGGGGAGCCGGTGCCCAGCCGGCAAC
>JAOTRJ010000048.1:24562156-24573621 GCA_028564905.1 Leptodoras praelongus | reverse complement strand
TGCTGCCGGCTAGGCACCGGCTCCCCCATGACCCTGAAAAGGAATAAGCGGTCAAGAAAATGAATGAATGAATGAATTTAGGGGACTTTAACGGCCTCCCCAGTCACTACATCTGAACCCAAAAAGGCACATTTCTGGACGTGGCAGAATGAAAGATTTACAGCTTGAATGTGTAGCTGAGAAATCTGCAGCAATATGATGCAGTCATATCAACATAGATTAGAATTTCAGGGGAATTTTTACAACACCTTGAGCCATCCATGGCACAAAGAATTTAGGCCAGTGTGAAAACAAAGGGGATAATGTACACTGAAAAAAAACCACACTGAATTTACTCAATTCATCAATCCCATGTGACTGAACTAAGTAACATGAACACAGTTTATTTTCACACATATAACATGATTTGACCATGCATTTTCCAAAGCACTGTATAAAAAAAGTCAAAAACATACACACTATACACTATATATTCCCTATACACACACACAAACTGAGGGTTGAACCCAGGATGCTGGTATTTTGCAACAGTTTCATTACTGCTCTCTTCTCCTGCACTTCACTGTATGCTTTTAGAATTTAAAACCTTAAATAATCAGGTGCTTTATTCTAATTCACATGCCAAGAGCAGGTCTTTGACCCCTGGGTCTGACATCAGTGACAGATGAGCAGCACCATCTGTGTGTTGGAAGGGCTTGATCCAATGCCATAGCAGCCTGTCCTAGTCACCGTTAATCTACTTCACTTCCACCGCCGCATTTACATGTGTTTCCCATTCATCAGACAAGCACACAATGAGGCCCCCTGCGGCATGAGAGTGTGTATTCGTGTGTGTGGAATGGATGTCCCAGGGGGCAGTGAGGAGAGAAGCTTCAGTTTTAGGAGCTAAGGATACATTGCAGTGTGTGTGTGCGTGTGTGTGTGTGTGAGAGAGAGAGAGAGAGAGAGAGAGAAAGAAAGAAAGATCAAGAAAGTCTGACCGGAGGAAAGCAGGGCGCTGATGATGATAAGGAAGCGCTCATCAGGGATCTGAGCATCTGTGAGCAGGAGCACTGTAGGAAGGTTTTTCACCCCAGTGTTTACACAGAGACCTGCTAGATCCACCTAAGTGACCACAACAGGATTAGACATGATTAAGACATATGTTTTCTAAAACAAACTAAGCTTTTTACATGCAGTCACCTCCCTATTTCCATTCTCTATTGTCCTAAAGGTCAATAAAAAAAAAAAACTGAAAATGCATCAAAGGATATTTTGGGACAATGAATAAAGGGCACTGCATATGCTGTCTCCAGAGTGTTAAGTGTGTTGATCAATGCAGCAGGCCCAAATGGCCTGAGATTCACACACCATGATGAATTAAACGATAGCAGCAGCCTCATCAATAGGGCATTGAAATATTTGCCCAGACTCTTTAATAGTATCTGACAGTCCTTCGTTGTCGAGTACAGGCAGGACTAAATGAGATCAATGGTATGCACAGAGCAGGAGTGGATATTGATTAGGGGAAATGTTGTCTAAAAGAAAACATGATCTCTGTTAATGAATCACTGCCATTTTAAATTTATCCTTAAACTGATGGGGACTGTCATCTCTGCTAGTACGACTACAGCGTGATATTGTTGCAGCATTGATCTGGTGCCTATCTGACAGCATATCTGATAAACTTCGAATGTACTTTCACTTACTAGCTCAGATGTTACTTAGAATATATTGGCTACAATAAGTAGTAACATTTCAAATTATGTTACATTTAGGCCTCTTATGGTTAGTAGGTAAACAGAAATCTGTTGAGGTGGCTACCTTCAGGTCATGGATGCTGTATCCTTCGTGCAGGATGGGCTGGAAGGTGTTCATATCAGAGAAGTAGGCAGCCAGACGAGTTAGGCTCTGCTTGCCACTGCCACCCACGCCTACCAGCAATGCATGGCCACGCTGACACACCAGGATTCGGTTGATCCGACAGCTATCAGATCACGAAATAATGTACTCATTGATTGAAGATAGATGGAATATCAGAGCACAGCATTTTTTTTACATTTCTACATTGTTTTGCAACCACCCTAGAGCATAATAAACTTAATTGGCCATCGACAAGCTTTAGTATAATTATAGCAGCATTTGATTAATACAATTCAATGCTACAATTGTACAATTATAGTGATAAAACCTCAGTTTGTGTTACTTTTATTTAATTATTATACAGTTTAACTATTTACTTTGGACCAGGACTAACGGTTCTAGCTTTTGTACTTGAGAATGATGATTTTTTACATTTTTTTTACTTTTGTTTTTCTGGGTATATGAGATAGCAATAGCATTAAGGTATTTATCATAATTTGTCATTCATTCATTTATTCATTTAGGTCATTTAGGTATATTTCACCCTGGAAGATGGGATGCCAGGATGGGATGGGAACTGCAGGGCCCCATTGCAGAGATTTAGACTTATGGGCAATTTAGCCTAGTTAATCCATCTACCTGCATGTTTTTGGTCAAGGGGAGGAAACCTGGGAACCTAAAGTAAACCCATGCAAGCACAGGAAGAACATGACAACATGACTTCACATAAGCAGTAACCTAAGTTCAGGATCCAATCCAAGACCTTGAGGCTGCAGCCTCTGCTCATCCACCCACTGCACCACGGCACACTCAACAATTGGCCCAAATTAAAACACTTTTTTATTTCAGCATGGTGTTATTGCTGATGAAAAAACATCAATTAGCAATTTTGACATTAATTTCATTGCAGCCAATCAGAGACATGAATGAAATTAAGTACTGCTGCTCCGTGTTCAGGTTTAGGAATTCACAATGGGAAAAGACCAATATAATGTCATATAGACCTACAGTACACTGAAGCAAACCCATCTTCGGAATAGCATGATTTGCTGCAGCAGACGCTAGGCATGGCTGCTTCCAAAACACTTACACATGTTGCATGGCTTCTTTGAACAACACTAGATTCATGGTGGAATGAAGCTGGTTATACGTGTCCAGGGCAGCTGTCAAGGTGTCCCTCAGCTGCTCCCATCCCTCTACAGGACCATAGCAAGGCTCCATGGCCCCCTTGCTGCTGTTCAGGTATATCAGTGGTTCCTGCAGCATAAGCTGCTTCTAACAGCAGGTTTACACAATGTTAGGATACAGGCATTGTAATGTGTGCAAATTTATAAAAGATGCCACAAAAAATACATGTATGAAGTTGTGCATGCATGTATGTACTTCAAACACTTGCTGAACAACTTCTGCCTGGAGCCTGTGGAAAAGCTGCAGGTCAGCAGTTTCAGACATCCGGTCAGAATATACTCTCCGGGACTCATGCACCCACAGCTGGACCAGGTCAGAGCTATGGCTCACACACTCAGGTCTAGATAGCAGTAGGCCCTAGAAATCACATGTATACAGGCTAGTAGAAAAGAACACAGGTGTTGAAAACAGGGCAGCCACATTGATTTATTGATACCTATGCTGGTAAGTGGCTGTGCTTTGATGGCTACCTAGGTACTTACACTCATCAAACACTTTATTAGGAACACTGTACTAATACTTAGGTAGGGTCTCTCTTTGTTCTCAAAAAACTGCCTCAGTTCTTCATGGCATGGATTCCACAAGATGTTTGATTCTGGTCCATGTTGACATGACTGCAATCATGCAATTCCAGCAGATTTTTCAGGTGCAATTTCATACTCTGAATCTCTGTTCTACCACATCTTTAAGATGTTGTACTGGATTCTGATTCAGTGACTGGGAAGATTGGTAACATGGTGCATTATCATGCTAGAAGTAGCCATTAGAAGATGGTAAATTGTGGCTATGAAAGGACACATGGTTGGCAAGAATACTCAAATAATCTATGACATTTAAGTGATGAGTTTGTTTTAACAGACCCAAATGATGCCACAAAAAACATTCCTCACACCATCAAACCACCTCCACCAGCATGAACTCATGCTGTTGGTACCAAATTCTGAACCTACAATCTCTAGTTTTGGTGAGCCTATGCTCACTGCAGCCTCAGCTTTCTGTCCTTGGCTGACAGAAGTGGAACCTGATGGGGTCTTTTACCATTGTAGGCTTTCCACCTCAAGGTCTGGCATGTTGTGCTTTCTGAGATGCTTTTCTACTCACTACAGTTATACAGAGTTACTGTAGCCTTTCTGTCAGTTCAACCAGTCTAGCTATTTTTCATTGACCTCTCACATCAACAAGGCATTTCTGTCCACTTTACAGACTGCTGTGAATGGAAATCCCAAGAGATCAGCAGTTATAGAAATACTCAAACCAGTCTGTCTGGCACCAACAATCATGCCACTGGGATCAAATTTTTTTCCTCATTCTGATGGTTGAGGTGAACATTACCTGAAGCTACTGGCTTGTATCTGCTTGATTTGATACATTGCACTGGCGCCACATTATTGGCTGATTAGATAACTGCATGAATAATTAGGTGAACAGGTGTTCCTAATAAAGGCTTCTGTGAGTGTATAAACAGATGGTTTATGCATGTACTCTTCTCACCTGGAAGAGCTGGGAAATGTCCCACAGGCTGAAGAGGTGGTGGAACTTGTTAACAGAGGGGAGGAAATGGTGGCTCACTCTTTCATGTAGAGCAATGGCTGCTTGCACCACAGAGGGGATACTCCTGACCACAGCCGTGTTGAATGGCAGGCTTTGTATGTGCAGGCTAAGAATAGAGCTGTAAATGGAGCTCAAAGCCTCGTGGGTAGGGTTGTTCACTGCTAAAACTGAGAAATGCCTCTGCAAGAGATTTAAATCAGGTAGTGGCTATCAAGAAATTACACACATTTCAAATATAAAAAGTCTACACATCTCTGTTATAATGCTAGTCTTTTGTGATGTAAAGAAAAAAAGTCTGAGCAAGAATAAATAAATCATTTCAGATTTTTTCCCCCACTTTTAATGTGACCTATAATCTGTGGAACTGTTGTCTAAAAGAAAATAAGGAAATCTGGGGAAAAATAAAAAACAAAAATATTGTGCTTGCACAAGTGAGCACACACTCTTATAATTGGGAAGTGGCAACGTTCAGAATTAACTAATCACATTCAAACTCGTGTTAAATAGTAGTCAGTACAGACCTGCCATCAATTAAAGTGACTCTGATTAACCCTATATGAAGTTCAGTTGTTCTAGTAGGATTTTCATGGCATTTAGTCATGCAAAAGCCATTGTCTGGAAAAAGCTTACAAAGCACCAAAAGGATCTCATTGTTGAAAGGTATACATCAGTGCAAAAAAATCCCAAAGCATTAGATATACCACAGAACACAGTGTAGATGGTCATCAACAGGTAGATAAAATATAGTACAACAGTGACATTACCAAGAGCTGGGTACTCCTCCAAAATTGCTGAAACCACAAGAAGGAAAAAGATCCAGGAGGCTGCCAACAGACTTACATTATATTAAAGGAGCTGCAGGAATTTCTGGCAAGTACTGATTGTGTATTATGTGACAACAATCTTCTGTATTCTTCATATGTTTCAGCTGTGGGGTAGGGTGGCAAGACGAGCCTTTTTCTTACAAAGAAAAACAGTTTGCGAAAACCTCTTGAACTTTTTGGCCATAATTCCAAATGGTATGTTTGATGCAAATACAGCACTAAAAACATCAACAAAAGAACACCATACCCATGGTGAAGCATGGTGGTGGCAGCATTGTGCTTTGAGGCTGTTTTTCCTTCAGCTGGAACCAGGGCTTAAGTCAATGTGTTCCAAATATCAGACAAAGATGAAGGGGTATTTCACCTTTCAGAAAGACAATGACCCAACACAATGGCACCCACATCAATAACATAATGGCTTCACAAGACGTTTTTGGAATGGCCTAGTCAGACCCCAAACCTGAACCATACTGAACATCTGTGGGGTGACCTAGAGGGCTGTGCACAGGAGATGCCCTTGCAATCTGACAGATTTTGAATCCTTTTTGAGAAAGAGTGGGCAAAGATTGCCAAGTCAACTCCTAGCCAAAAAGACTGAATGCTGTTATAAAATCAAAAGGTGTACTTCAACAAAGTACTAGTATAAGGGTGTGCATATTTTGCAAACACATTGTAACTTTTTATATTTTTCCCACTAAAAGATATCACTTTAACGTCTTTCACATTAAAAGTGAAAAAAGTTCTGTAATTTTTTTTTTTTTTACATCACAAAAAAGCTGACATTTTAGCAGGGGTGTGTAAGCTTTTTATATCCACTGTATGCTCTACGCTTTTAACTTGTTTAAGATGATTTTGCTTGTGACATTTACTTATTAGTTAAAGTCAGAAAGTCAGAGTCCTATTGTTCAAAATAATAGTAGTGCCCTTTAAAAAGATAAAACAAAAATAACAGCAATGCAGAAGTTCAGATACTGTACCTGGAGTCTGGGATTGATTGCGTAACCGCCCGCTTGTGGATTCAAACAGGCTATATACTGGGTCTTATGGATCTCTTTCAGAGACAGCTTTTGACTGTCATACCTAAATAACAGCACAGCATTAATATGAATCTGTAATGTACATTAATAAAAAAAAACTGTCATATACAAATAAACACGTTTCCTAACCAGTGTTTATAGTCCAAATGCTGGCGTATGAGGGTGTGAGGCTGAACTGTGCCATAACTGTCTGTGGCTGTCATATTCATATCGTCAACAAAGTAGACGAGTCTCTTATTCCCTGAAGGAGCATACTTCCTGCCTGCTTTCTTCTCCAATGGCCTCTCCAGCATCTCTGAGAACGCATTATTAAATACAATTATTTTTCACCACATGGTATTTGCTGAAAACTACATGCACTTTCGTTACAATATTTAGGTACACTGTTTACTATAATAGTACTTTATACCATAGAACATTATTATATATATTTACAAACAAAAAATAAATAATGAACATCTCTCTCTTGCTCAATCATATGTCTTAACTTTTTGAGTGTTTGTCAATAAGGCACATGCGGTTTTAAACAAACAAATGGAAATTCCTATTACAAGCCAACAGGAGGCATAGTGCTACCTGTTAAAAAAAAAAAAAAGTTGTCCAAAAGAGGAAAGACAGGACTCACTCTGCAGCGTAGAGGATGTGCTGTAGTAATGGAGAGGCACGCTGGCAGATACAAAGGGTTCCGGTAGTGTGGCCAACAAGTCATTGACTATAGCCGTTTTTCCTGTGCCGACTCCCCCAACCAGCATCAGAGGCTGAGCACTTTCCAGTAACAAGTGCATGAAGTACTGAACCCGCACCGTCTCTGCTGTAGGGATCAGCACTGCCTGAACTCAAGATACAAATCATGGCACAGATTAACAAACACAGTAAATATATTATTGTATGGGTGCTTGCCTAACTGTTCTTAATTATATTTAAGAATATATAATTGAAGACATTTTGAAGCATTTTATAATGAAATATGTTGTATAGCTGCCGCCATTTCACTTATCACTGAACATGACACAACAATATTCTGTAGTTTGTGTAATCGATTACTGTATCATGATCACCTCAGGAAAAAAAGACTGGATAAAGAAAGCTGGTGTGTGTGTGAGAGATAGAAAGAGAGAGAGAGAGAGAGAGAGAGAGAGAAAGAGAGAGAGAGAGAGTTCTCTCTGTGACATGGTTTGGTAAGTAGACCCAGTACTGAGTTGCATTTGACAGCAGAATAACCTCACGGCGAGGACTGCTGCTGTCTTTCACTTTGCTCACTGACCCTTTCTAACATGCTAAGTACTCTAAATTAGCCTGTTATTGTGTGAAATTAAAACTGCTTGATGTGGGGGTGTGAATTTTCTCAGTAAAGAGTCAAGCTGGTAGACAAAGAAAACTATTCAAAGCATGCTATTCAGGAATTAAAGAAAAAACTTTATTTGGACTCCAAAAACTTTTTGTGCTATATGCTATCACACCAATGACCTGCAATGGTTTGTCTGGTTCCGTGTGAAACGCCGGAAATTTGTCAGTCCAAGGTAAGAAACGTCTGGTCTGAGGGTCCAGGCAGTAATCAAACACAGAGCCATGTGCCGGTAACTTAATGCTTCTCATCTCTTTAGTCCACCACTGACTGAACTCGGCTCTGTAGTCACGCAACTGCAAAAAGAAATACGACACATCCGTTTTTCACACCTTTTGGAACTTCCTTCCTTACATATACATGATACACTCGATACATGATAGACTCAGCACTGCCAAAAACACTGCAGCTTTCATTAGCCTGAATCAACAGATTATGCTCAGATGGATCACAACACATACAAGAGTTATAATTTCATAGAAACGGTTACAGCCGTACCTGATCTTGATATGTAGCACCACCAAAAGCCCAGATGCAAGCAAATACAAAGTAGGTCTCGTATACTTCACGGGGAGAGTCGGGTGGAACGTTCTCAGGCGTGAGCAAACAGTCCAGCAACAAGCACAGGGTCTCAAGGGAAAAAGAGACAGAAGCATCACAAATTATATGAACTGCATTTAAATGACTGATATAAATACTGATGCCTTCTGGTTGTACTGTTCTGAGTGTACACTTATTGTCTACCTGTCATGTGTGTAATTATCTAATCGACCAATGAAGCGGCAGGAAGATACATAATTCTTATAAGCATGCAGACACGGGTCTAAAGTTTCATTTAATGTTCACATCAAACATCAGAATGGGGAAAATGTAATCTCAGTGACTTTAACTGTGGGTGTCGGATGAACTGCTCGAGTGTTTCAGAAACTCCTGGGGTTTTCATGCACAGCAACCTCTAGAGTTTACACAGAACAGTGTGATAAAGAAAAAACATCCAGTAAACACCCATTCTGCCACATGAGAGAGGTCAAAGGGGAATGGTTAGACTGGTCTACGGTAACTCAAATAGCCACTCTTTACAACCATGTCGATCAGAAAAGCATCGCAAAATGCATTACATCCTTTGGAACGATGGGCTACAACAGCAGGAGACCACATTAAGTTCCACTCCTTTTGGCCAAGAACAGGAATCCGAGGCTACAGAGATCTTTTTCCATTTTCAGAGAGGTTCAGTTGTCTAGTTTTGAGAAGCCAACTGTGCCCAGATCATAAACATGGCATAACCATATTTTGTTCTGCTGTCAGTTAATTGGCTGACTAGATAACTGCACAAACAATCAGGTGGAAAGGAGTTCCTAATTAAATGGACAGTGACTGTAAATGGTTTTGTTTTCTACCTGTACCATGCTGTTTTCCGGGATTGGGATGATGGTCTTAAATGAGCTTCTCATTTGCTCTATGCAGCGAGAGACATATTTGTCAAATAGGATGGTGAGGTGGGCTTTCTCAGTCTGGTGTTTCCTTCTGTCAATCCAACTGGTTACATACCTACAAAAAGTCATGCTAATAACTATATAGCTATAATAATGGCATACGTATTTCAATGTACTAATTATCATAATAAAAATCACTGTTAGAATAATGAAGCAGTCAAGCATTTAATAAATGACTCACAGGTTCCAGCTGAGATCTTGTGGGTTGACGTATAGGATGCCGGCTCGAGACACAGTGGCGGGTGTTGCATTCCTCAGGTGGCTGATCTCAAACACCAGTCTCATTGAAGTGGTCAGTGGTATCCTCTCATTGCTGGCCAAAGTTAGCACCTGGACAGAAAAGAAGGCTTAAAAAAAATCTTGAAATATAACCTAGCTAAAACAGACATGTGTGCTTAAAGAACTGGCAAATCTATCAGAAAGCCATTAAGCAAATAAAAGGAGACCTTATTGTCATCCATGACAGTGTTGAGAGACTCTATCCACATGGGGTCTACATCTCCATCCAGAATAATCCACTTAGGACCAGGATGAGAGTTATTGGCCTGTTCACGCATTAAGCACGACAACAAGCCTGCCACATGAAACAGTTCACCATCAATCACAGCTTTCGCAGCACGACTCTACATCAAAGCGTCTACATCACGAAATACAAACTGTAATATAAAGGAAACAAATATTTCCTACATACCGTCTTTCCATTCCCGAGTTCCGGGATGGATGAAACCAAAAAGTTCGTCTCTACTTATCGCCTTGGGGTTCAGATCATTCCACACAGGTTTCTTTTTCATCTTGATGTAAGTTTTATGGAGGGTTCTTAGGATCTGTCAGCAAATAAAGATCATGATGGTTATTCAACAGCAATCAATAATCGATCAATAATCTTTAAAACGAGGGGGGAACCGGTTTTGCCTGATCTCAGTGAAAAACATTGGAAAGAGTACCTGGCTCTTCCCTGTGCCTGCATTTCCCACCACAAACACAGAGTGACGGACACTCAGAAGTTCTTCAAGCTGAACGACCTACAAGAATTATCCAGGACATTTCAGTAGAGTCAGAATGACAGTTACAAGATCTCATTGGTATTAAATTCACTTCCTTACAATTATATTTTAAATTTCCACAGAATTCCTATAAAGCCTATGAAAGGTTAACCTTGAGGATGAAGGGATCCTCTGGTTGGAGTTTGAGTTCCAGGGCGCTCTGCCGAACCAGCTGTTCAAAATCACAATCGGTTTGCCTCTGCACCGTAACACCAGGAAACAGGTCGCTAACTAGACCTAGGAACACTGGGACATCCTCCGTGACGATTTTAGGCATGTTGAAATCACGCAGCGCACGCATTAAGACCTGGTCACGTAGAAGGACCATGTGTCAATGTACAAGTTTACCAATTATGTTAAATCAGACATGATTGAATTATTTCCAAGATGTTTTATAGATGCATGTTACCTGATCCTCTGGTCTGGCCTTATCCTTCCTTTTAAGAGCACCAGCAACCACCAGGACAGACTTGATGGCACGCAAGCCCCAGTCATAATGGGTCTGTGGAATTGCAGTGGTTACTTTCACTGTGATTCCACAACAGTGTTTCTAAACTGAACATTTAGTCTCTTTATCATTTACATACTTATTTGCATCACTAATAAGACACTATGCAGTTCAGTACCTGCTTGGAGAGCAGCTCTTTGCAGAGGTTGTATAGGGTGATGAACTTTCTGCCCAGGAGCCTTGCATTCAAAAAGCCCTCAGCCATCAGCATAATCTCACAGATCAGCTCCAAATCTGGCACCACCATGGCACACGGCCTGCAAATCCATTTAGCATTCACAAAAATCACAAAGGATCTCAGGAGGCGTTTGTGAATGGACGTGATGACACTAAAATATCTTCATTTTCCTATGTTTGTAATATTGGTCGAGAAAATACTGGAGAAATCTTATTCTTATTCAAATTATAAATCTATATTGCTACACAATCAGCCAAAATTGGATACATGTCACTTCTATTGTTTATAAGCCTATTAAATGCAAAGTTAAACACAAATAATAAGGCATTAATTGAACACTGCTGGTGCATTTTGATTATCAATAAACATAATGCTATATATACAGTCAGTCAGTCATTTTCTATACCGCTTATTCCCAGTTACGGGGTCACGGGGGAGCCGGTGCCCAGCCGGCAA
>JAOTRJ010000048.1:24465851-24477116 GCA_028564905.1 Leptodoras praelongus | reverse complement strand
GTGTTCATTCATAGTTTTGATGCCTTCAGTGAGAATCTACAATGTAAATAGTCATGAAAATAAAGAAAACACATTGAGGTGTGTCCAAACTTTGGGCCTGTACTGTATGTCTATATTATATATTTTTATATTATATAACCTATATTCTTCTTCTTCTTCTTCTTCTTCTTCTTCTTCTTCCTCTTATTATTATTATTATTATTATATCATGACATTATAAAGTAGCCTATATTTAAAAGATATGTGAAATTACATATATATTTTTTTAGTTATGCTTATTTACACAATTTAGCTGATTAACTAAGTAACTTAGTTTACTCCATTTTTTCAGGCATCATATTTCCCTTTCCCAAAATGAACACTGTTTGTTTTCATTTATAGAAAACTCATAGTTCTTAAAAAGCTCAAACAGTGAGCGAGGAACAGTGAGACAGGACTCCCTCTCACTCATACATACACACACACACACACACATCTCCCTCCCAAGAAAAGGGGTTTCCAACCAGGCTGACAATAGGTGGCAGCTGGTCGATCGATCCTTGACAAAGAGGTTAGGGCAGTCAAAAGATTGTTAACTAGCCATTCCATCTCACAGACATTTAGATGATTGTTTGCGCTTCATTGCCTTCCTTCTGTGAGTGCCACTGCTACACCTGTGCCAGGCCCCTTTTAAAGCTTGCTTGCCCACTTCTGTTGACCTTGCTCAGCAGCAAATAAGTCAGCCACACCCTCTCACACAAGCGTGTGGCTCCTTACAATGCACCCTTTTGGACAAATGCCTTTCATGCATGAATAAGGAAGCACAAACCATACTGTACACTGTGACTGCATGCAGTGTTGAAAGAAATACTTCTTGTGACAGGAACATTTCCCTGAAGACATGAGACATGTTTAAATGTTAAAAAGATATAAGTGGACATATGGCTTCAAAAGACAATTCAAGTCAATGCCTTCTATCTATCTATCTATCTATCTATCTATCTATCTATCTATCTATCTATTTGCCTTAATTTCATGTGAACATTGCATGATGAATAGACAAATAGAAATAATCCAAATGGCATGTAATAAAATCTTTTAAAATTAATTAAAATTAAAATTAAAGAAATTAAACTTAAAGTTACATTTTTGCCTTCTTCTGTAAAGCTTCAATTGTGGAGATACATATACAGTTTTGGAGATGCATATGCCAAAAATGCAATACATTAAAGTTACATATGATACACAGACACACACACAAACACACACACACACACACACACACACACACACACACACATATATATATATAGACGCACACATACAAAATAATACAATTTATAAAGTAACCCTGGTATATATAAAGGTTTACAGAATGTTAACTATACTCTATAACTCTTAACTAACCCTTTTGAAGAACCCTCGTTGAACTATTTCCCTAAGACTGAATATATGTATGCCCTAATATATTGATTCAGGGTTATGCTTATAAATATTCTGGCATTTCCCCTAGCTACTGAACAAATCTCGATCATTACCATAAACAAATTCTTGACATGGATCCCCTGAGCCACCAAACCTTACAGTAAGAGGATTCAGCAATACTTCGTTCTACAGATACCATCTAATCCAGAAGCCTGCTGGTGTACCTAAGACCTCAATAGCCTACTTCTGTATGTCCCATTCACATGAGAGTATTGACTCCCATGCTATCTTAGACGAGCATCTCATTTGCCATTTAATTACAGGGCTTATGATAATGCTCATCACCGCACTATAAAGCCCATGATACACTCTCTTCCAGGTGCTTAGGGATGGTGATTAGCCACTGGGTGCCTCCTCCCCCATCCAGTGTCCACATACTGGTGTGTACTACTGATTGAACCAGGATGAATAATATGTTGTAGATGAGTCACCTGGAAGTGGAGCATGTTCTTACATGACAAATATTACCTTGTTAGTCTTGCTATATGCTATAACCAGGAAATACTGTATATCACAGTATCATCACCTTTGTCTCATTTCAGGATTCAATTGTAAAGTGAATGAAGTTATATGGCATCTAGTGAGTTGCCTTTGGACAGTTTCTTCCACTTTCTTCCTTTAATTATTTACATCCATCTGCCAGTATTAAAGCGTTGTACAATGCGTTCTACCTTTATTATATCTTTAACTTTATACCTTTCTGTTAAACTTTATGTAGATGGTATCAAAGCCAATTAGCAAAAGGTTTTACCTCTCTTAAGCCTTATGATACCATTTTTTTTTGTTGTCTAGAAATAATTATAATTTTCATATCACAGGGGAAGGTAAGAAATTTTTTTTTTGAAGAATGCTTGTTTCACCTAACAGCCGTGTCAATAGTTGTTACAAGATTATTTAGAAATGCTGCCAGATCATCTAGCATGAATGGCAGCCAGCTGTTCTAAACATCCAGAACAAACATTGAAAGTTTATAGACAATGCATGCATGCAGTTGCATCATTTATAAGAAAACCTTTAATGAGAGGTAGGATATTTTCATAAGGATATTTCTTGGGCAAATTACATTATGAAAATTAAATTAGTCAGTAAACTGTCAGTAATGCTGCTAATAGGCTACAATAAAAAATGAGTTCAATATTATATTAAGGATTTTTTTTTTTTTAGATTTTATTATCATTAGGGCATAACTATATTATTGAGAATAAAAATATTTGAACCAATAGTATGTGTGGAGAAATAACATTGCTTTTTTGCTTTGGAACAATGTTTGTGAATAGATCATATATAATTCAATACTTCATGTACAGCTAAATCAGTAACTTAAATATAGAAATTGGTAAATTTGCCAAACATATGGTACTTGTGTGCATATTTATAATCATTAATGCATGTCCATACATCCATATTGGCCATTGTGTTTGTGACCCAGCTATAAGTGATCATCTGGCCCGTGGCTCTCGTCCACTGGGTTTCAGTTCCGGGTCTGTGGTCTGTGTGTCTGGCAGTGGACTGGCCTTCTCTGAGGCTCAACCAGGCACAGCCATGCTTCCTGCTCCTCCTTTGTCACACCATTTGGGCTCTTGTGTCTGAGGTTCCACTGCCCTGGCCTCAGTTGGCAGCTCCATACACACAGACATCTGCTCGCTCTCTCTGTGACCTCCTACTGAACAGACAGATTCGGGGCCACAACCGTGCTGCGTTGCAATGAAAACTGGTACAGCCATATGATGTTTAACAAAGTTGTGAAGCTGGGCGTTATACCGACCGAGTTCTCTCTGAGGGCATCCATGCGATGAATATTCATATAAAACTGCACATGATCACAATACTGTTAAACATAAAAAAGTCACATTTTGCCGTCTTAAAGACAAACAAGTACTAATAAATAGTTTATATCAAGCCTTGTGTGTGATGTCAGGAACTGAAAAAGGAGCACGTTTAAATGAAATAGAGCATCTACTCTGAAGAAATGAGAAACTAGAAGTTTCTGAAGAAACATTCAACTTATACAGTAGTATAATGAAGAGAACTAGCCTGCTTAACGTTTTTTCCTTTATTTGGCTTGATACTCCGTGTGTAAGTCGTTTGCTCGTGTCTAATTTGATCATAATCAGACCACAGCAATGCTTGAACAGGTGAGAGAGAGAGAGAGAGAGAGAGAGAGAGAAGATGAAAGCGGAGAGAGGAAAGTGCTTGCAGCCTCTCGGGCACTTGTTTTCCTTCCTCTTCTCCGTGCGCGAAATTATGCTGGAGCGAGCGATATGAAGCGGGTTTTGTTTGCGCGCACTGGGCCAGAACTAACGCGATGATTGCGGCCACCGAATGGGCCGTGTCTGTCTTTAGCTCCATTTCGTGATGGTAACGCAGCTCTATACACGACAGAAGAAAGAGCGAGACATGGACATCTGTTCAGTCCAACAGGAACCTGAGCACCTTCCGTCCCACTCCTCTCTAGTCTGTTTAATTTGTTCAACATGTGATGGCAACCTGCGTCTTTCTTTTTTTTCACCAGTGGACCATAGTTAGTCCTGTCATACATATCTGTATATTAATGACTAAGTTAACCCTTAGAGTCTTAGAGAGATATTTTTAGACCAGTGTTTTATCATTTGTCTACATTCTAATAACTAAAAAAATATATAGCAGTCATAGTGGGACTACCAGGAGGTAAGAAACATGATACCGCCAGGCTGTGCTCAGTCTGCGCCTCGCAGCGTGTATGAAGTCTCCAGAGGACTGCAGCACATGTTGTGATTAGTCCAGCACTGACCGAGCGCGTCTTACTCCGTTAACTATAATTAAACTCGCCTTTCCAACTTAACGTGCATTAACTTAAGTATCTGAGCTCTCGCGTTTTCGCACTCGGACCCTGTGGCGCAACCTGTGGGCACAAACACGGTATGACTCTTCATCCACACACCCTGTTGCACTCCGACACCGCTGCGCTACACGCAACATTCAGCTTTAATGCCTCCTTTTTGTCATTCAGGCCATGTGATGAGTTTTGGGCTGACCTGTGCGCCGACTGTGCATATATATTTTGATTAATTATTACTAATATTTTTATTAGAAAAGCGGCTTTTTTTTTCCTTTCGCATTCAACCTGACGATGGAGTCGCTTTCAGCCGGAACGCTTCATTTCTCTTGACTAAAGCGATGTTTCGGGGTGGGGGGCATATTTATAATGCTGGCACTTAGGGGATCTATAAGAAGGCGCATATGTAACACTATGCATTTTACTCGGATATGATCTTGACTCTGAGAAGTAAAGGTATCGGACATTACCTTTCCTTGTCGGTGGGGTGCTACCCTTGAGTGTACATGTTTTAGATAGATAGATAGATAGATAGATAGATAGATAGATAGATAGATAGATAGACTTTATTGATTCCGAATTAAATTTATGAACGTTCATATAGGGATATAACCCTATATCTTTTTATCTGATGAGGTGCATGCTTTAATTAACTGTTAGACCAAAGAAAAAGTTATATCAGTGGTCTTTAAGGTTAAAATATTATTAAAGGTATATATAGGCACCAAAGGCACAAAGGATGTAACTATACCGTTAATGGTACCACTCCAGTGACAGGGGAAAGTAGAGTTTGAAGTCCTTTTTTTCTGAGAGCGAGTGACATTAGATATATTTTATGTCCTTTAATTAAATTTCAGTGCTCATTTATTTTATTTGAAAATATTATTTTTTTCTAATCTACACTGCCTGTTCATATATTATAGCTTGAGCTGTAAGTATTTTTTTGTAACTGCCCCGTGCTCTTATAATCTCTTAAATCATCCAGTTCTCCCTCTGTTTTTTTGGACATTGGCTATTAGCGTTATCGTTAGAGAGAGAATCAACCAAACTGTTGTGCAAATCGAAGAAACAGAGAAATGAATCTGATCGGCCATCTATCACCGAGCGCAATAAAAGAGGAGACAAGGCTCAGGCCCATGATGTGATGAATCCTCCTCGGTCGTTTTAATTAACTTTTTCTGCTGTCCTATAATGACCAGGCTGGTCAACAGAGCCGGTCAATAAGAATGTTAATATCAAACAAATAAAACTTCTCATGATTAAAACCTCCTGCTTTATTAAATTTGAAATTCAAATGAAATTTATGCTGCGCATGCTATGGTGCATGTAAATAGAGTTTCCGCTCCTGCCTCATTATCCTGAGAGGATCCCGGTAGTCAGCGACCTCACGGGCGACATCATGTATTATAGAGGCATCTCGATCACCTCGGATAGGAAACAAGAAATAGTTTACACCCTCAAATGCGCTTTCAGACAGATTTAGACCCAAACTCGAGACGTGCATATTTAGCTTTGGATGCATCGTTTTCATTTTTAATATAAATGCTTTACAGTTCCCTGAGCATTAAAGCATTCAGGTTAACACTCTTTACTGCACTCATGACAGTCGAAACTTCATGTTAAAAAAACAACAACCTGGGAATAAAATAAAATTCAGTTCAATATAATGCCACAAAGGGTTAGCTATTATAAAATCCATTTTTGTGGGTTCATGTCAGAAATTGCTTTTATTACTTGGATTAAATATTATGTTCTTAGATGCAAAACGCAAGATTCAATCTACAGAATTAAAATATATCAGTTTAAGATTTTAGACGTATTAAATGACAATATAACGATGATATAAATAATTAAAACCCTATAATCTATAGTTATCAAATCCCAAATCAGTACAAAAAAATAAAATGGAACAATGTAACACAATAATAATAATAATAATAATGATGATGATGAGCAATTGCTCCAGTGAAATGTACTGCTCCAACTGAAGTCATCATAACAAAACAAAGTTCAACTTTTCGAAACAATTCTCCTGCCTCTCATTAAAGTTGCGCTCTTCCGCTGGCTGGATGAAGGGGGTGGAGGAACGTGTCTGGAGCGCGCTATTGATGACCTCACGCTAGAATGTGGCCGCGTGAAAGTTCCGCTGCTCTGATTGGTCGCCCAGGTCACAGCGGCACTTCAAAGCCGGAGCAGAGCCTACAATTGTGCTGGAATGGGCGGACCACATCATTGTATTGCACACCTCTAAAAAAACACCGCTCTAATTCATAAATATAAAAAAGATCCTCTGAGGAGGGCACTTTTATGATGGCAACTTCACTTCTAGGGGTGAGTCTAAGGAGTTTCTTGCTGGTTTAATTAGTCCTACCATTGTTCTGCCGTGGGGATTAAAATTACTTCGGTCTGCGAAGGAAAGACAGTCACTTTATTATGTTTTGAGGAAGCAAGTGAGCAGATCCACGCGGAGGTTCATTTCTCAGCTGCGACCCGGTTTCAGTTCGACATATTTTTTCTCATGTCCGTAGAACGTCCATGTTGGAATATTTATGATATATATTTGGCGGCGCGTAAAGTTAGTACTTGTGTTAACCTAGCTTTCTGTACCATCCAACCTACAGGTATGTCTTCTAACTCGTTATTATCGTTACGTAATAGTTTAACATTTGCCTGTTGCAAATGGTTAGCGAGGAAAACATAATTGCGCTTGCTATTAATGATGAACCCTGACTGCCTATAAACTCACCTCTTAACTCGCTTTTATTCCAGGAGGAGCCGCGATTAGGTTCGACACCTTTAGCCATGTTGGCTGCGACGTGCAACAAGATCGGGTGCCCTTCTCCATCCGCAATCTCGGATAACACGTCGTCCTTCGGTAAGGGATTTCACCCGTGGAAGCGCGCCACGGCTAGCAGCTGCAGTCTGGGCTCGGGTTTGTCCTCCAGCTTCGGCGTGACCAGAAACGGCGGCGCTCTGGCGGACTCTTTCGGTACGAGCTGCACAACGGCGTCCAGCGCCTTCTCACTGACACCGGGCGCATCCTCCAACTCCCACCTCGGTAACGACTACACCGTGTTCCAGCCGCCGGCATCTAGCGCCTCTCAGGACGCCGGCCATCAGCCCGTGTTCATCTCCAAAGTGCACGCCAGCGTGGACAGCTTACAAGGTATTTACCCGCGCATGAGCGTTGCACACCCGTACGAATCGTGGTTCAAGTCATCGCACGCAGGACTGCCGACGGGCGATGTTGGTGCCACGAGCGCTTCCGCCTGGTGGGACGTTGGTGCGGGATGGATTGACGTTCAGAACGCCAACGGGGCCGCCGCGCTGCAGACACCGCTGCACTCGGGAGGACTCCAGCCGTCTTTGCATTCGCCGCTGGGAGGTTACAACTCGGACTATTCCGGTTTGAGTCACTCCGCTTTCAGCACAAGTGCGTCGCCACACCTGCTGACCGGCGGCCAGCACATCATGGACGGCTTTAAGCCCGTACTCTCTTCCTACCCGGACTCGAGCCCATCTCCCTTGGGTGGCGCAGGAGGTGCCATGCTGAGCGCGGCCCCGTCCGCTTCACTGGCTGGCTCACCCAGGTCGTCAGCTCGCCGCTACTCAGGCCGCGCCACGTGCGACTGCCCAAACTGCCAGGAAGCAGAACGCCTGGGACCTGCGGGTGCGAGCTTGCGCCGCAAAGGCCTTCACAGCTGCCACATCCCCGGTTGCGGCAAGGTATACGGCAAGACGTCCCACCTGAAGGCGCATCTGCGGTGGCACACGGGCGAGCGGCCTTTCGTGTGCAACTGGCTCTTCTGTGGCAAGCGCTTCACGCGCTCCGACGAGCTCCAGCGGCACCTGCGCACGCACACCGGCGAGAAGCGCTTCGCGTGCCCCGTGTGCAACAAGCGCTTCATGCGCAGTGACCACCTCAGCAAACACGTGAAGACCCACAGCGCAGGCGGCTCCGCGGGCTCGGGCTCGGGCGGCAGCGGCGGTAAGAGGGGCAGTGACACCGACAGCGAGCACAGCGGGCCTGGAAGCCCGTCATGTAATTCCCCCGACCTGCTGCAGCCCGCCGAGGCACTTCCGCCGAGTATGAACGGCCGAGCCAACTCCCTCGAATAAACTGCTAAACTGACTTAAACTGACTGAATCAGCAGGGTTAGTGATCTTCACAAACAAGGTCCTGACGTTTATTATGAAATATCAGAGGAGCCAGCTTCACCTCGACGTTATTAAGACATAAAGTTGATGATAACGCAAAGGCAGATTTGGCCCGGACAGACCCTGTGACTCAGTTACAGGAAAGAACAGAAAAGTTTTGAGGAAAATCTGGGCACAAGACGATTTTGCTCCAAAGGCCCATTTTAACGGATTCGTGTTGGATACAGTTGAATTCGTTAAATCGAAGTTTTGAAATGTCAATCAGTGAAAGGGCCTGCAATGTTTCGCTTCTGTTCTGTTTCCTCAAAATAAAACAGTGGCACTTTATTCACGAACACTCCCGAAAACTCACGTCTGGCAACAATAATTAAAAACACGACGTAATGTTGCCAAGTCTTTTGTTCGAATTCATTTCTTTACTATTGCAAAAAAAAAGCATAGCATATATGTCGCACATTGGTCTTCATTCAGGAAGAATACAAAAGCTGACAATATTTGTATGAAATTTACTTATTTGCTATTGCTGAGAAACGAATGTACATACTGAAACTGTATAGAATAGTTTAGAGGATTATTACATACCTGTGTAAAAGTTTGGGTAACGTATTGTCCAAGATACAATTTTGTATAGTAGTTATTTTTAGTTCCTTAATGACTCTAGTAAATATATTAAATTGTATGGGAGTGCATTTTTGTCAAGACGTCATATTTATCCATAAATTGGACTTTTTTTTTAAAACAAAATAACTGACCTTTTATTGTGCGATCGAACAGAGTGGCACCTTTAAACTGTAAAATAAAAAAAAGAAAAAGAAAAAAAAACGAAATGAATTCGGTGTTATCTCGGGTTTTTATCATTGATGTCAGCATGCACATGTGAGAGGAACGCTCAT
The DNA here is from genome assembly GCA_028564905.1 of Leptodoras praelongus. Taxonomy (NCBI): domain Eukaryota; kingdom Metazoa; phylum Chordata; class Actinopteri; order Siluriformes; family Doradidae; genus Leptodoras; species Leptodoras praelongus. The sequence continues at coordinate 24,467,786 of JAOTRJ010000048.1, read as the reverse complement.
TTCTGTACTTTCCTCTCCCAGAAATGGCTCTCAAAGCCCCTCAATAAAGACGACATGGGTTACGTTTACTATCAATTTGCACTTTATCTCAGTTTCTTTGACTCCCTAAGTTAAGTAAAAAAAAGTTGTTTCAGTGTATTTTAGACAAATATATTAAAAGATGAAACGATATTTAACCATTTTTCTGTAAAAAAAAAGTGACATACAAAGGACACATGTTCCATATCACACACGGAGCGCTTCAGAGATTGCGCCAAATGCGCAATGTCTACTTTTTTTTTCGAAATATATTATCATTTTTTTTTTCATAAGCCACAAACCAAGAGGAGTTTCATACGTTTTTCTGTTCTGTTATAAAAAAAATAATCTTGCCTCTAATCTATGGTTTGCATAAATGCATCACTTTGTGATGTCATTGTGATTCGGTCATGTTTTAGGTTATTACCCTTCGATCTTGAAAGCTGCATAAATGTAAATGAATATTTTAAATGAAATTGACAAAAGTAGGCCATTTTCTTTTAGATTTGCAAATCTATATGGAGTTGTCTATTATTCGCATTGTTAAGTGTAGATTTTGGTTGAACCTAATCTAATCGTATTCTGCCCAGATGTATCAGTTCAGTCTATCTGTAAACTGGTGGAATGGGTTGACGCCGGGTCGGTTCATTTAACCTGAACATCATGACTCTTAGGATTTAGGACACTTTTCAGGATTAAATGAACTGCAAATCATTAAGAAAATCGTTTATCACTTATAAAAAAATATTTTAACACACTGTTCCTATACCTAATATAGAGTTGTTTTTAATCTGAGTTATATGGAGCAAGCTGCAAGCTAACTATGTGGCAGATATGTGTCAATGTAACAATGTTCAGTTAATGCAAAAGAGGAACAAAGTATCAGAAAAACATCTTAGGATAAATGCATTGTAAAATACATCTTACACTGGTAGATTGTAATGAATAATCTGAATATCCATGAAGGTGTGTTGTGGTAAACTAATAGGGTTTGTTGGAAATAAGCGGCATTTAGAGTCGCAGGGTTCATAAATGTAAAACCTTCCAGTTTTCACAACACGCAGGAGAGAATAAGACTACGAAAATGGGTCTCGGTTGGTTTCTGCTACAGTGGACTGTTTATGGGTCTTTCACTAGTTCATCACACTTTTCTTTTTGGTTGTCTGAAGTTACAGTCGTGTAAGGGCTCAGCCGGTGTGTGAGTGAAGGTAACGCGTTGTTAGGTAGCAGCGCCCCCCCGCGGCCACTATCCGCCATCGCACTAGCATTGTTTAATACCGTGTGTCTGAGGCTCCATGTGCTAGAAACTCAACCTGACTAAAAGGTAAAATCACCAACTAAATCAGCACGCAGGTCCGGTAAATTGTGTTGATGAAGGCCAGCGTGGTATGCTAGGTTTGGGATAATACAACACTAAACACTTATCATCCAGAAACTGCCTGAAATAAAAGATATCTAAAAAGATATATGAAATAAAATGTTGTTCACATTTAATTGTTTTTATAATTTACCTGAACTTTTCCAATTCGGATTTCTTGATTAATGGCACATTATGTAGGCAAAATGTGTTTTAAAAGTGTAGTTTGTCTTGAAACTCAGTGTTAGACTATACTGATAAAACTGCACTTGCTAACTTAGGCTGAGAAGTTGCCTTCTTGTGATAAATGTCTCTTACAAATGTGTACAAAAGTAGATTTACAAAATACATTACTGCATAATTATATTCACAGTTGCTGGCGTCACGGTGGCTCGGTGGGTAGCACCGTTGCCTCACAGCAAGAAGGTCCTGGGTTCGATTCCGGGGCGGTCTGGGTCCTTTCTGTGTGGAGTCTGCATGTCCTCCGTGTGGGTTTACTCCGGGTACTCTGGTTTCCTCCCACAGTCCAAAGACATGCACGTTATGTTGATTGGTGTCTC
>JAOTRJ010000048.1:24408654-24420043 GCA_028564905.1 Leptodoras praelongus | reverse complement strand
CAAAAAATAAAAAAGGCTAAAGTGGAGTTGATTTCCAGTTGTAAAGTATTTGGCAGATGCACTTTAGAGGCACACGAACGAAGCTTATTTTGAACAGATGTTAGCGTTTTCGTGTCACGTGAATGGAACAGATGTTCAGAGGCCGAGGACCGCCTTTGAATTCACTCCACACGAAAAAATGAGCTTTGAAACAAAGCATTTGCTTTCGCTCACGATGAGAAAGACTGCTCCGAGTGACTCCGGCTGTCTTCGGGGATTCCAGTGTACCGGAGATGAAACGGTTTTGTATTGAAAGGGCTGCAGATGAACGGTGTGGAGGTGAGGAGCTGAAGACAGAGAGAGTGTGGGATGAGCTGGTAGTAGACAAACCCCTCTGCTCTACAGGTACTGCTGCAAACAGACTCAATGCTGCTCATCGATGGACAATAGTGCATTAATATCAGTGTCGGTGTGAGAGCCAGGTGCCTGCTGGTAGTTCATTTACAGAAAGAAAGACAGTTTAGGCAGATCATTCAGTTCAGCGTCTTTTCTGCATTCCTGTGTTACATAAAATATTAACAAGTTAATCTTTGACGATTGCAAATGTCCAGACAAATAATAATGTTAGATTGACTCAAATAATGTTAGATTGATTCTAGACCTAGATACTGAAAAGATTGTAAGACTGAGGGAAAAATGTTAAATTAGTAAAGCCAAGCAGCATACCTCACCTGGTCCAGCGATCTGACTTATGTGTAAGGTTTAAAGTAAAACATTTAATGTATAACAATTTAATCTAGCAATAACTTTTAATGTATGGGAATTACCGAATTTTAATTACATCTTAACATTGATTTTTAATTATCTTGCTAGCCATTTAAATATATTTATTTCAGTTAATGCTTTCCTGGTCGACTGAATATGCAGAAAAAAATATAGTTAATTATTCTGGATTATTTTTGTACTAGTCATATATATATATAATTTTCACGACAGATATTTAGCAAAACATTTGTTCTCTCTAATTCTGCTTCACTGTCAGCTGTTAAATATATGTAGATGGATATATTTCAGTGAACAAGCCCTTATTGTCTTATTGTCATATGTTTAATTCCAGTTCTGGCTTGCTTGTGCTCAGATGTACTAAGAAGACTGTGATGTGTACAGCAATGATCATACATTAATTCAGCTTTGGTATTTAATTAAAGGAACATTCAATAATGCCTTTTGTGTTTTTGTAAGTCATTTATATTGCTCGCTCTTAGATACCATAAAGAAAGAAAAGTCCATGATTTTTTAATGTGTGAAAGAACAGCAGTGAGTCATTGTGTAATGTCTTGATAAATAATAATATAGTTTTGATGATCAGAATTTTTTAATAAGTGAAACACCGTGCCTAAGCACCATAATTAAATGCAATTAATGCACAGTTTGTGACGACACAGCAACACAATAAAATGGATGAGGATAATCCCAGGTTAGCAAAGGTTAGTAGAACAATGAACAATGAAGAAATAAGCAGGCAGTTAATTATGTTGCATAAACCTGCCAGTATGAGGTAAATGATAAATGATGTTATAGGATCTGTTATACACCACTGATGGAAGGCTTATCCAGTACCAGATACCATAATCTGGAAAATACATGCATATGGTTTATTTGAAAGTTTATCAGTAAACCTAATGGTTGTGTCTCAGTTTAGTCCAGTTTAACAAAAAAAAACATAAGTGCACAGTCATTACAGTGGAAAAAAGTTTATCCAAAAGTCAGTGAGTGATTGCTTAGTCAGAGAGCTGTTCAGAAAGTGTGCTGGTACTTTAATATGCCTTGATGAACAGCTATGGCACAGTCATCACTCATGTTACAGTTTGGCCTGGTGGAATAGCGCTGCTGAGGATTGAGACTAACAGAGTGTCAGAGGTCCTCTTTCAAACCCGTCCAAAAGAACAAGTGTAAGGAGGTTTGAACGTTGTGTTTGCTCAGTGCTCTAAGCTCGCCACCCAGGCAGCAGACAGCACATGCATCCCTCTGCCTTTGGGGCATACACAATGATGTCACACGCAGGAAACGGATGGAGAGACTTGGCACCTCTCAGGTTTGGCTGAGCATCCATTGGCCCTGCAGCGCTGTAAAAATAAATAGGCAATCAGAATGCTGCACAAGAAGTACACAAAGCCGTTGTGGAGTTTCATGGATCATAAAAGTAGGGTTTTCACATCAAGAGAGCTATTTATTTGTGCAGGCTGGTTGTCTGTAAATAACCTTGTCCTTCTCAAGATGGACTGTCTAAACATAAAGCTGAGTTTATATCCCAAGCTACAACTTCAACCCTTCCTGTTAATGTTTAGTCATATGACTGGATACTTAACTGAGACTGAATTAGAGAAAATTGGTTGGGAAAGGATTACAAGGAATACATCACGGTGTAGCTTAAACATTCTGTTATGACTGTATGCCTGACCATACGCTTGCATTTTATCCAATATTGTGCTTAAAATGTAGGAATATATAAAGCATAATGCAGGATTTTTCTATATACAGAATTATTGCCAGCTTTCGATAAATATGAAAAAGTCAGAATAAGCAATATGCTTATTCTTAGCACTAAGATATTTTCCTTTTTAAACATAATAATTCACCTGACTGAGTAAATGTGCTCTTATAAACATTCCACATCAGATCAAGTTGAGTATGAGAAGACCATGGCACAAATTTGTGCTAAGAATCCCCCTTTAACCGAGACACGGCCTACTTTCCTACTTTCCTGCCTACTTTCCTTTCGGTCTTTACCACATTACACTTTTTCACTCTCTTTTTCATCCATCCTTTTATGCTAAACGTAAGAGTGATGACAAAAAGCCAAAAAATGTTTGATCGGGTCACCTGCTCGAAGAGTCTATAGAGTCTAAACGACCTGAAGTGACCGTGCGATGCTTGTATTGCTTTAAATGTAGACTTTGCCACTCCTAATCCTTCTGTCAGGGCAGCACATTTCTGTATCCTATTCCTGCTAGTTCAAATGTTAAAGTCAGGGTAAATTTTTAAATCTTTGTCTGTGGGTATTGCTGTATTCCATTTTCTGGTATGTGAAGATCTGTCCTGTCCCTGTTTCTAATGGCAGTTCATTTGATTTGACTGAAAAGGCTTTGTAGTATACAATGCTGAATACTCTGCTGGGTTTCTGCTGAAGGTTTCTAGACCAGATTTAATAAGAAACAGAGAGCAAAGACTAAAGTAAAGTACTGCATTATGCTATTTTGCTGTAATAAGTTTCTTTGGTCTTTTTGCTTGGTAGTGAAAGACTTCAGTCTATGTAAAGACAACGCTGTAAGGTATTTGGAATTAAAACCTTTTTATTTCCATTTTAGTGCAACATACTGGCTGTGTGTAATAATATTAATACAAAGCAGACAAAGCAAGTGAAAATCTATTAATACAAATACTTATATGTAAAACTAATTCTATATTAACATTATTTTATTATAAACAAGCCACCAAAAACTCCATATTTCCTGTGTAGCCTGGCGAATGTTTTGATTTCTGCCCTATACCACACATTAAAATGACTATATTTAGCCCGGAATTTAAAGCTGCTCTAAATGTGACCAGTTTGCTCCATTAAATCACTTTTTTGTTTCAGAATCAGACAATAAACATCTAATGAGCTTACCAGTCAAATGGCCTGTGCCACTCTCGGTGGCCTAAGGGTAATTAGCCTAATGATGCCCCCAGCTCTCTCCCAGTGGGGTCGGCCCCACATCGGCCACTAATCTCCATGCAGTCATTAACCTGGAGCCCACCGGAGCCCTAAGACAGACCACCTCTTAATACCATGGGGCCAAGATAAGTGACGTGTTGTTCTTGGGCATTACAATGATTCTCCTTTTCCTTCCTCTGCATGTCAGGAAGCTTAATCTGTACTAACAAGCTAAAGAGAGGCCTTGTGGCAAAACAGAGTGATATTCTTTTAAGGGAAATGTGTTAAACACAGTCACAAAAACACAGTCGAAATACAGGCAAGCAAGCTGGCCATTTGTGAAGCTGTACAGTGGATACAGTTGTATTATATTCAGCATTTTTTTTGCTTTGTACAGAGTCTATTATAATAGCTGTTTTTGGTCTAGGGCTGCATGACTAAAGTTCTGAAATATTTCTGTCTGGTTTAGATTGAATGTAGGTCAAACAGATCTCAACTTGCATTTTTTTTGAAGATCAATAGCTAAGAGCATGAAACGAAGAATAAGAAAGGCAACGGCGTACGTTGATGACATATTTTTTCTTTTCTTTTTCTTTTTAAACTATTAATAAGGTTAAACAAAACTTGCGATGGTACACAGACATTAATATATCTTTATTTCTGTACATTCATCCTAACATTGCTGATGTGCATGTTCTGCATTGACATTTTCAGGTAGGTCACACGGCAAGTGTAAAGAGGATCAATTACTTGTGTCAGATTGGGTCACTAAGTATGTTAAATGGATGTTAAGTGGATTGCCTGTATTTTGGTTTTAGGCCTAGCCCTAGGCCACAGTCATCAAATGTCATTGTATCTGTAAGTGTCTTTATTCAGGATCTGAATAACAGTCTAAACACTGTTCTTGCTTAATACTTACATCTGGTCCTCTAGTCAATATACAGAATATCATATTTGTTACTAAAACTTCTTTTTTTTTGCTTTTCTTCTCGTGTATTTCTTTTTGGTTTGAAGTTTCCTATTATTTAAACAATAACAAAAAGCAAAACACATGTACAGCAACATGGCTGTTATAAGACCAATATAGAAAATGTCATCGGATATATAAAAAATCTTTCTTTATTTTCTCTTTTTAAGAAAAGACGATAGAGTTCTGTTTGTCTTTCTGTAATGATGTAGATGTAGCGGTTAGTTCCAGGTTGTAAAGAGCTGATTTATCTTCTTAAGTGTGTTTCCCATCAGAATGAAAAGCCACTGTGTAACAATTTAAAAATCCCTTTTAGAAAATAATAGAAGGTTAAGATCAGACTGGGTAGCACTATTAGAATAAGAGTATGCATTTACAGCATCATTATTATATGGTATTTCTTTACAAGTTTACATAATAAATTGCTTTGATGCATGTATTAATGTTTTTATCCAAAATGACCTTTGCAAAAATTCATTTGCAGTAATTAATACACTGCATAGCAATCATATGCAACCCGGGCCTGATTATGAGGACTAATGTTGCACATTTTAATTAAAAGCCACTGGGTGTGTTCAGAATCTGTTAGTGGGCTGCTTTGCACATAAGGAAGAAATCAATCATTGTTGACTGTCCCAACAGTCGTGTTGTGTTCAACACTGGCATAGCACGGGAAAGAGCATTCGAACTGTCCTCAGATATTAAAGCATAGCAAAGCACATCTGTTCCACAGGTTACACTTTAAGGATTACAAAGATAAATCAGTATGAAACTGTTATGAAATGTACTTTAGTCTCCAAACACCCTATAAAGAACATTTGTGTTGAGTTTGTAGAATGCATTGCATGGGAAACAGTTTATTGGAAGACAGAGCGATGATTGATGGGCAGGATGGAAGCTTTTCACTGATTGAAGACTGAAGATTGAAGATGTTTAATCTGAAGTTTTTTTTTTACTGATTGCTTTAGTTAAGTATGAATCTAAAATGCAGATTTGGCAAATAAGAAAAATATATATGCTTATATAACCATAAAACCGAAGGTTCTGCCAGAGAGACAAACTAAACAATGTGCTCCAGATTTAAGCTTTTTTTTTTTAAGAGTGTACCTGTAGCCCTGTACATGGCACATACTCTAGTTTCTTTTTTTGTATACTTTCTTTACATGTCCTTTGCCTTCCTCCAGTATAACTAATAGAATAAGGCACACTATTTCCTTTCAAGAGTATTAACCTATCCATCTAAATGAACCTTTTCCATTGCCAGTACTCTGTTAGTTGACTCAGCACTATATCCTGGGGCGACTATGTCGCTGTTTCAGCAATTCCCATTTGCAGCTTTAATAAGGCCCTGATAGTCATAATGCTGTAGCGTTCTTTGTGAAAGCCTCCAGTGATCTCTTTAGGTCACTCTGTTAAACAATCCTGTATCACTTTCTGTCGAAATGTGCAGGATGACACCAACTTCTCACTTATCTCCTTGCTGAAACACCACGTCCCTGGAGCTCTGGCTCCAGCCCACGGTGTGGTGAGCCTGGCTGCTGCTGACCTAGCTATTAAATCAAGTTCAAAGCAGAGCTCTGCATGCTTGCAGGTATTGTATTACATGTATGCTGTTGGGAAGTGGACAGCCTGCCTGGAGTTTGGTCCACCTCTGGGCTCCCCTTTTAACTCCTCCTCACAGCTTGAGCTCGGTTTGTGCTTCACGACCTAAGGGCAGGACTTACTGCATTTCTGCTCCTAACCCAATAACATTAATCATGGTGCAGCTTTCCTTCCTTATTTTTTGTTTCTTGTACGTTGTTTTTTACTCTTTGTTTTTTTTTTAACAGCTAAAAAAAAATAAGACCTGAGACTCATGTGCTTAACTTTGAGAGATTCTTCAGACAAAATTATATATTTAAAAAATCTGGTCCATTAGGTAGTTAAAAAAAATTGTCTAATGTCTCAACCCAGAGTGCTTTTATATTCCACATGGCTGATAAGATAAAAGCATGCAGTGCTGCAGCCTGGAGACTGGAGGCAAAGCAGAACATAACGCTGTTTTAGAGTTCAATTGCCTGGCACACTGATCATGTTGATAAACAGGGACACTCACGCAAAGTGTAGTCTGTGCCACAGCACCTAGGGCCCCTAATGCTGGGGTGGTATGGGAGAGTTGTTATTGCTTCTTGCCCTATAATACACCACATTAATTCTTGATGGGCTGCAGCTCAGTGCTAACTACCATCCTTGACGGAAATTCATCTCCGCTGCCATGTCACTCGTAGCCCAATTAAAACAAAATAACTAAAAAGCTAAAAAACTCAACATCTGTATTGTAATTTGAACATAAATAAATGTAGAACATAATGTAGTGCTTGAGGGCTGGGTAAATGTGGTGTGTCGATATTGTTTGAAAGGTTTTCTTATAACTTTAGCAAAAATAATGGTGTTATGTTTCATTCACAGACAAATCACAGTGTAGCAATGATCATACATTCAAAACCATCACCGAAATAAAAGCTTTGTGGTTCATAGACATATTTTTTTTGTATATCCTTATTGTATATTCTACTTTCTTTTGAATCTTTATAAGAACATGGTAGAAAGAACTTGCTTTTTCTACACTCGTCTCAGATACAAGCTAAGAACATTACGGCTTATCAACATGCCAGAAAGATTGGGATAAAACCAAAACATGATAAGGAAGAAACACTGAGCATGGCTCTTATCTAGACACTTAATCGCACACTAGCTAGCTGAGTTTAGTGATATCATAAAGTCATCATAAAACAGTAAGGGTTTCATCAGAAAATAAGTATGTTCAGGACAGTGACAGGTTAAACGACTGTGTAGTTATTTTAGTGTGATAAATACTTTTCCTTTCATTGTACGTCTAACAGGAAAACTCAACATTACCAACGGTCTCAAGGTGAAACGGCTTGCGGTGACCTTTGATCCAGGGCCTGAAATATGAAAAGGCCCACAGCACATAAAATAGCCGCGTTCCTCTGTAGTAAAGTCAGCAGTAAAGCTTACTAATTAGAGCTACCATGGTTACTGCGTCAAACAGCGACGGCAGGGCTGAGAACACTTCTGTGACATCAAACAGCCTCAGATCGACAGACTCCTGCACAGGCTGCATAGGACCTGGTTTGAATTAAGCAACTTCCACACTCGCCTCCCAAATGTGTACTCCAGAGAGAGACAGGGGAAGAAAAAAAAAAGAGAGGGAAAAAGAGACAAAGTGAGAAAGGGCCCAAGCTGAACTTTGCTGGATTTCATTAGACTCAATTATCTTATCTGTTTTGTTTCAAAGGCTGACCCAAGGGGCGGGCAGCAGTCGGGCGAGCTCACTAGTATGTTGAGACTGCGTTCACAGAGTCTGCGTCCCGCCAACTGGGTCATTACAACACTCAGACTCCCTGCCTGAGGTACTCAAATATTTGTGTGCTTTTGTAAATAATTTTACATTTTTTTAACCTCCCCACAAGCAAACAAGGCTTTAGTCCCTTTTCTTTTCCTTATTTTTGTACTTAACCAATTTCATCTGACATTTCAGCCGGATTCATGTCTATTTTTAAACTTTACAATCTTTCCAAGATGTTTTTTTTTTGACTATCCACTTTCAATTTCTCTCTGAGTAAGATACAATCAGTTCACCCCTTGTCTACTTCCTATCCAGCTTTGTTCGATTAAAACACATAGGCCGAGCTTCTTTTATTTTAACATGACTTACACGTTGAACGCAATGTCTCATGTTTTAATACTCCTTGCATGCAAGGTGAAATTTGGCAAGTAGTCATATGTTCCGTTCCTAGAATCTGTCTAGGGCTTCATCCGTAACTTCACTGGGACACAGGGAACGCTCTGGCAAATTGATATACTGTATTAGATGGCAGTTCAAAGCATCCACCCAGTAATTACATAACCGCTTGCTCATTTAGGCTGTGATTTTCCGCACACATTATTCGTATTTCAGTACAAGGAATACATATTTCTGTGCGCTGGACCAGTGAGAACATTTCTTTGTATATTCAGTGGATAAACATTTTGAACAACTGCCTTTAAAATGATTACAGTTATGTATATTATTACAGATCCATAAGCAAATCTTTGTTTCGTGACTGAAACAGTAATAAGGTCTGCATTATTTAGCTGGTCTCTAATTACATATGCCAGGAAATTATGCAATTAGCTATGACATTCAGGAAAACATTGTTCTTGTACGCTAAGGGAATTCAGTGCATCCACAATACAAGTCTCTAACGTAGTCTAACCCTGCAAGCCGAGCTGCTCACTGTAAAGTAGCAGGCCAGCTGTCCAAGCAGTATAGGCGCTGTGTGCCTGATCCCACACTGTGGCTCAGAGAAACACCAACCTAGAAATTAGACAGAGTGGTCATGCTCTCTAGCAAAGATCATCAAACAGAATGTTAAGCAGGGGCCTCTTCACAAGCCCTGACAGGGCACCCAGTCTTTCTTGATATCGACACTCAGGGCTTTCATGGTCCCACAGGCCAATTTTTGGGTAATCAAACAATACAGCAGCCCCATCACACAACATAGAGAAGGCAGGGCTAATCAGGCAGAAACTCACTGCTCTGAGATGGAGGGAGGAGGAAAGAGGACTGGGGGCTGAAATGGAGAAGCCACCTCATCAGGGGTCTCCTTTCCCCCTTGGACGAGGTCATCTTCATCATGGGTGCACCAGGAAATGCACAGGACAGCAAGGTCACCACCATTTGGCCTGCTGTGAGTTGTTGCCATGGCAAACGTCCCAAGGGTCAATGAAAACAGATGACACAAACAATAATAAGGTGTAATCACCAGGGTCTTGCCTTCCACATTCCACTTCATTATTTTGTCCACCCACCCCTTTTTGTTAAAAGAATTATCTTGGATGCTAACTTTGCTTAGATATCATATAAATAATGGCTGAGAGAACCCAGGCCTCACTTTACCAATATTAATGGACTAAATACAAAATAATGGCCAAATTATGGTGAAGGCTAGGTTCAACACTAGATCATTGATGGCAAAATGGCACAAAGTGAGGACTGGGATCACTCAGATAACCATATATATAAGCACTCTATGACCGACCCCAGTCCTCACTCTGTGCTGTTGTATAATGGACACTCTAGAATGTTACTCAGCCTTCACCACGAATAACCTATTAACTGCCAGCAGTTCATAACCTCTGTATAGCTAGTACAGTGGGTTCCCCAGCCCCTACAAATGGATCATGTTGAGAAAAGATGTGTCCTTACTTGTTTACACAGCACAATGAATGTAATTACTCCAGTTCAACAACTCATAAATGAATGTGTTATCTCTTACCATCTCCCCTGTCTGCTGTATGCACTGTCTTAGATAGAGAAATGTGATTGCCGCGAAATAAAAGTACGGTCTCGTAATTGCGTTCTCCGGTAAAAAGACTGACCTCTGACCATTTACTCGAACAGTCTATATCATACCTCCTCCCAACTCTTAACACTCCACATTAGCACATGTCAGTGTTGTTCTCTGCATATGCTGGCATACTGCCAAAGTATTCTGAATTACTGCACAGCGTATGAGCCCATTGTTTGGCCCCCTAGAAATTATGTCAGCGTTGTACGCCAAAATCTTTTATCACTTGCCAAAAATAATGAGGGTAAATAATTGCATCCAGATGTGGCCCACTTTAGCTGATAGCAGCCTTCATTTCCTGCCTCTGCTGTCTCAGACAAAGTACTACACCTTAGAAGAAACTGCCACCAACACACACACACACACACACACACACACACACACACCCTTCTTGTAAATCAAAACTAACTTTCTGAGTTTGCAGTTTGGATCGTCTAAACACGTAATGAAATCATCTTTGTTTTTGGTATATTATATAGACAACTCTGAGAATGAATGAACAGTTTGCATGTTGTCAATTACAGTGTCTATATATTAAAACAGAACAACTGAGGCAGATGAAGGAGAGGTAGAAAGGCGTATAAAGGGGAGGTTTAAAAGGGCTAGGCAATTGGGGGCGGGTGGTTTGTAGTTTTCCTCTAAGTGATGGATGGAAATGTGTGTATTACAATGAACTGCACAACCAAATCAGTGCTCTCAGGTCTTATAACTACAAGAATTTCAATATTAACTGAATTCTGGTAGTTCATTGAGGTTTTGGGTCATGCATAGTCCCCAGGCCTCGGGGTTGTTTTATTTCAGAAATCTGAAGTGCCAGAGTAGAGATTTTTTTACAATGGATACTGAACATTATTCTGGAACAAGCGGACTTATTGTGGGCTGGTTATTGCTGACCTTTTGCCCATTGATTCAGTTGAAATGATTTGTTTTTTAATGATAACATCAGTAAAATATAAGACGGCAGGAAAGCAAACATTTAGCATGTTTGCTCTCACTGCTCTGCTGTGCCTTGCCTGTTTTTTCTTCACAAAAAAATAAACCCTTCACAAAATAATCTGAGGCTGCTGCTGCTAATATATAAAACACACCTGCAGTGTTGGTTATCTTGGTTTTCTATAACAAAGACACCATTATATATATTCCATATTTAGTTCTATATTTCTTGCTGTCATTACCTCTCTTCAAATGTATATATATCTATGATATATCATATCATATATTATCTATCTATCTATCTATCTATCTATCTACAACAACAAAAAAAGAAATGTAATCTTCATTAATTGCACATTGCACCAGTAAGAGCAGAGTGTGAAGGTTCAATTAGCAGGGAAAGAGCACAGTTTTGCTCAA
>JAOTRJ010000048.1:24124443-24134712 GCA_028564905.1 Leptodoras praelongus | reverse complement strand
TACAATGTAAATAGTCATGAAAATAAAGACAACGCATTGAATGAGAAGGTGTGTCCAAACTTTTGGCCTGTACTGTATGATATAAAAAAATATTCAATTTGTTATTATATGTAGCTAACTTTACAGCCTCTTAACCTACACCCCATCCACCCAGGCTAACATTGCCAGTAAATGTCTCTGGTCTATCAGAAATCTTTAGAGAATTGGTTCTCAATCTACCTCACACCAAACAAGAGACAGAGCACAAAACTCTGTGGGGTCCCAGCACCTGATTTAAGAACCGCTGTATTAGTGCAGTTTCTCAATCCTGGTCCTGCCATACAGCTCCCTACTCCCAACTTAACTTAATTAACAAGCCTGAACTATGTAGAGTTAGAAGAATTAAAACACAAATAAATATGCAGGGCAATGGGTACTACAGGACCAGATGATACACTGATACACACTGTTCTGTATTCTTGATTTGTGCTCTCCAATCAAATGTAAACAACAAAAATCCTTACAATTTACTTTTCTGCGCTGTAGTGAAGAGGAGAAGTGTGCATAAAAGTAATCAATCCTAGATCCTAACTGATTCAATCTATTTTAGGGGAATTAATGCATATCTGGCATCTAATCACAAAGAAGTACTCCCTCAGGTCACGGTATGATAAAATTGAGTTATGGAGTAACTAGAATAAGCATTTGAGTGAGAAAGAGCGGTGTAACACAAGAGCTCAGTTTGAGTCTGGGCCTCCACCCAGGCAACCAGGGGATGAAAAAACAAGGCTATGTAGAGAGAAAGAGAAAAAAGAAGAGAGAGGAAGGAACAGAAAGAGAGAGAGAGAAAGAAACGTCTCTCTCTTGCGCATAATGGAGCCCAGGGCAGGAAAGCCTCAAAATTGCAGCTTCGCTTGGCTAAAGAGAAAGAAAGCAGCTTTCCTGCTGTCAGCTACTCACCTGACCCAGAGAAACTGAAGGGGGTTGAACTAGAGACAGAAACAATTTAAGACACTGAGAAGTTCCCCAGGCATCTTGTATGCATAAACACACACACACACACACACACATGTACACTATACGACCAGAATTTGAGGCAGAACCTACCCTGTACGGGACTCTCATTCACACCTGGGGCAATTTAGAGTGGCCAATCCACCTCCCAACACGTACATTAGCAGAGTGTAGTGTTATGATTGATCGGGTATGTCAGACATATTTCTTATGGAACAGACATAAGTATGGAATTTATTTTCGCTGTTATACAGATACAAAAACATGCTTGGTATAAAAACATTACAGTATTACATATATACATAGAATAAAGAATGTGATGCAACAGAACGAGGTAAAAAGCAGACAATCTAGTTTTCTATTGTAGTATCCATAGTGGTTTCACAGGACCCAGCTGATGTCACTCATTATCCAAACTTCACTAGTGGTCTATTTTAAGCGACCATTCACTCATCCATACTCATTTTCATAGTGCTGGTACAGGCCATACTTTTTGTATGAGATTCTGGTCCATGTTGATATGATGGCATCACACAATCTTCAGGTGATACTGAACTCATTACATTACTGACACCAGTTTGTGATGGCTTTTACTTTGTGGCATTGTGCATTATGATGCTAGAAGTAGCCATTAGAAGATGGTAAATTGTGGCCATGTAGGGATGGACATGATCGACCTTACAACAATACTTTAATAGACTGTGGCAATAAAGTGATGAATGATTGGTGTTAACATCATTACACCACCTCTACCAGCCTGGATTCCTGACCCAAGCCAGGTTTGGTCCATGGATTCATGCTGTTGGTGCCAGATTCTGACCCAACAATCTGTGTGCCTCAGGTGAAATCAAGATTCATCAGACTAGGCTATGTCTTCAAGTATCCAGTGTTGGTGAGTTTGTGCCCACTGTAGCCTCAGACTTCTGTTTTTAGCTGTCAGAAGTGGAACCCGGTGTGGTCTTCTGCTGTTGTAGCCCATCCACCTCGGTTTGTGGATTGCACTGATGCAATTGGCTGATTAGATAATTGCTTAAATGAGTAGGTGTACAGGTGTTCCTAATTCATCAGTTTAAGGGACATACCATGATAGCATGACAGCATGATATACCGACACTGTGATCATTTAAAACCATGTTGTGTTACACACTGTTGCCATACTGCCAAATACTAATATACCATATCTAAAATGCCTGTGTATATGGGCAATGATAATCAGAGCCCTGGTAAATCCAAACATGCAGCCCGACTCTTGGCTCTCAGATTACACACACAAAACCCCACTCTTCCCAACATGACATCACTCCTCTTTCTGTCTTTATCTCTAGCTTTCTTCCAGCACTGTAGTTTTTTGCATCTTTAGATCCTTCCTCCGGCCCTTTCTCTCAATTTTCTCTGATGGGACACTCAGTCCTAAAACAAACACAATTAATCCTGCTGTATACACTTGGGTATATCCAGGTCCAGATGAGATGAGAGGACTCCACGTGTAGTACTCCAGCTCTATGAGCTTTGCACATCATGGACATGCTCCAAATGCACCAACAGGGAGGAAGAATGGGTGTTTGAGAATCTTTGTATGTCCTGTAGTTTATTATTGTAGGTCATACCATTTGTGGAATATGGTATACAAAGATATCTGCATGTAGATAAACAGAAGACATGCAGCCAGATCACAAGGTTCAACCTCAGTGACTTCTAAACTAGAGGCCTTGTTGCAGCACACAGAAAGAGGAGGGAGAGAGAGAGAGGCACAGTTAGCCCACTGACTCATATCCTTCCCTTCTTCTCTCTTTCCAACAATGATGTAATGCTCTTGGCTTCTTGCCCTCCTCCCACCCCCCCGCCTGCCTCTCTCGCTGTCTCTCTCTCTCTCTCTCTCTCTCTCTCTCTCTGTCTTTCTCTCTCACTCTCTGACTCTCTCTCTCTCTCTGTCTTACTCTCTCACTCTCTCACTCTCTCTCTCTCTCTCTTTCTCTGCGCCATGCTGGTGAGGTCAATGCTAACTGGAGCAGACACGGCAGGAGCAAGGAACTTTTACTCTGTGTGAATGTAACCAAAACAGCCCTGGGCTCGCTTCCAGCCACTGGGAGATGGTGGTGCGGTCTCCACAACAACGGGCCTAAACAGTGAGAGAAACAGAGAGAGTCCAAACAGCTTGCAGCTGCCTGGCGCTCTGAGTAAATACAGCACGGGACCTGCTCCTGATTTACCACTTTAATCATGGAGAGAGAGTGAGGGTGGGGGGTTGGAAGAAGAAGGGGATTGAGATACAAAGGGGTGTACAGCTTCAGACAGTACCACAGTGCTTGGGGCTTGGGACTGCTAGTGCAGGAAGGAGGGGGGTAGGTATAAAAATGTAATCAAATAAATCAAGTCCTAATGGCTTGTGAGACTCTTATTTAAAAGGATGGCAATTACTACATGGGGGAGGGTACACAATCCTGGCATGCCCTTGTCCCATGAATTATATAACTGAACATGTGGAATTATATAAATGATCTAGGTGTGAAAAAATGCAGCTAAGCATTGGTTTAAGCTTTATCTATGAGAGTGTGAAACTCATCCTGGGACATCCCGAGGGCAAAGCAGCATCCTACAATTACTGTAGTGCATAACAAACCGTAATTATGTGCCAATATTTCCCTCAGCACAAGGAGGACTGGTCCAAAGAGAAAAAAATGATCTGGCACAGGACCAGCTTCTTCCTCATGTGACTGAAACTGGTCCATGAGACCCGCCTACGCCTGTCAATAGAACCTGCTGCCCATATATCAGCCTGAGAGCTTCACTTGTCATGTGGCTGTACTCCCACCCACCAGTTGACTGCACACAGAGCCAATCAAACAGAGTCCAACCCAGGTGACAGCTCTGCTTATGCAGTCCATTGGCTAGGATTCAATGTCATGTATGGAGCTTTGCCGTGTTTGAGAACACTGGCTGCATTTATCAAAACCTGTTTCTCAGTTTCCTCGAAGTGACACCTCCAAAACAAGGCTATGTTCTCTTCTTGCCAAAACCACATCTGCAGTCTTATTCATAATGTCAATCTATAAGCCTCTAGAGCAACAAGTTTATGCATTTCATCACAGGTTATGCAAGAATATGTGACACCTTGTGGACCATCTTTACATTCCTTTGGGATCCTGCTTTATATCTTCCATCCACTTTGGCTTCTGTGCTGTGTTCAATCATCTTTTGGGCATTATTCACCAAACTCCACCTTTTCTCCCCTTTAGAGCTGTTTCTATTTCACTTCCTACAGTTGCTCTTTTCATCATCTCCTTACCCATTTAGGCCTTCATCTTCCTGATCCTCTTCCTCTCTTTCCTCAACCTGAGGGCCATTCCTCCTGACAATCCACTCTTGATCCTGTTCTTCCTCTCTTCCCAACTCTCTGTCATGGCGGGCGGACAGCCCTGGGGCTCTGGATGACACAGCAGTGTAGGAATGAGAGGAACAGGGCCTGGGCGTTCCTCTCCAAATGCTCTATTAAAGCCTGAGCTGTACACAATGAGCTCACTCTAATTCAGCTCAGATGTACATCCTGCTTCTCTGCCATCTCTCATTCAGTCTCTTTTCTCTCTCTCTCTCTCTCTCTCTACATCATGCTCTCGTTTAATATGTATGTCATAGGTCCTGACGTCCAAAATTAATTTCGTTCTTTCCTGCTTTAAAGCCATACACAAAGTCATTCCATATTTTAATATTTCATATTTTAATTAGTTGAAGATTGAACATGCATTTCTTATTAATAAATCACTGTATTGTGTTGGGATGATACAGTGATAAACATTTTATTTTTAATCCACAATGTCTATAGGCAGTCTATAGGGCTAACAATGCAAACTGAAATATAAACCTGGAAAGCTATATCATCAATGTTTTGGAAAATACAGTTACAATACAAATACAAATACACTGCTGAAGAGAATTATAATCATAATTATAAAAGACGACGATGATGACAGGCTAGGAGCATGAAATACATTAAGGCTATTTTACTTTCACAACTGTTCACAATAGTTATTCATTTCCCATTTCTTCTTCTCCAGTGCATTTAGCTACTTCTCCTCATTCTCTGAAACTATATGACTCTCTCTCTCTCTCTCTGTCTCTCTCTCTCCACCAACCTGCCATACACAGATATGGTAATGTTCTATTTCGGCACTCAGTTTCCTCTATGCACATCAAAACTATCTCAGGACATCCTCTGTTCTCAGGAGGTGTGAAAAAAGCATGCATGCAGAGCTGTAGAGTCACATCCCTCTATCACACACACACACACACACACACACACAGAGAGAGAGAGAGAGACAGAGAGAGAGAGCAAGAGCGACAGAGAGTTTTGTCTTGCTGTTCTTGTGTGGACATAGTTATTAATTAATTAATTAATTAATGCTATGCCTAAACTTAAATCCTAACCTTAACCTCAGTAATCAAATGTAAAAATAACCATTTCATGCATAACACACACGTGCACCCATGTACACAGACTTTGTCTTGCTATACTTATGAAGACCTTCCATTGACATAATTATTACTGCAGCTAATTAATGCTATGCCTAACCCTAACCCTAACCCTAACCATAATCTCAGTAATGAAAAGGCAACTGTTGGGTTCTTTTATTATTATTATTTATTATTATCATTGTAGGGCGACATGGTGGCTCGTGGGTAGCACCGTCGCCTCACAGCAAGAAGGTCCCGAGTTTGATCCCCGGGTGGGGCTGTCTGGGTCCTTTCTGTGTGGAGTCTGCATGTCCTCCCCGTGAGTTTACCCCGGGTACTCCGGTTTCCTCCCACAGTCCAAAGACACCAATTAGGTTGATTGGTGTCTCTAAAGTGGCCCTAGTGTGTGTGTGTGTGTGTGCCCAATGATGGATTGGCGCCCTGTCTAGGGGTGTTCCTGCCTTGCGCCCTAAGCTGCCAACTAGGCACTAGCTCTCCCGTGACCCTGAAATAGGAATAAGCAGGTAAAAAAATGAAATGAATTATTATTATTTTTTAAAACTATAACAAAAAAGGAATTTTCCTTATATGGACCACCACAATGTCCCCACAAGGTTGAAAATATCAGACATAATTATCCATGTCGGGTCCCCACAAAGATAGAAAAACATGGTCTCTCTCTCTCTCTTTCTTTCTCTCTCTCTCTCTCTCTCTCACACACACACACACACTAAAAAACTAAAACTAAAAATGAAGATTGTGAGACAATTATTTGGCTTTATATTTTATTTTTGTGTCAGTTTTAAGTAGTACCACAGTGACGAGCCAAATCAGATGCTATGTTTGAGGTCTTAATCTTCCTTGTATTGCCAGGAGAGTGAAGTTTAATATTGGAGTGTAATTTTTACTAAACTAAAACTTGTGACTTAGACTGCTGAATAAATGCCAAGGAAAATAGTTGACGTTTTTGGCAATTCTGAAATAAAGCCTCAGCTATTAGACTTTATGGTATGCGCCGAATTTGGCATGACATTAAATGATTTAAAACAATATGTCTGACTTCCTTCATCATTAGCATGAAGCCCACAACTGGTCTCAAAGTTTATCATGGTCATGTGACGACTTATGCTACTGAAACTACGAGTGCTAATGATTTTAGCATGTGCTTACTGGTCTAATAAAACTTATCCAAAAAGAATAAGAGTTATCTGAGCCCCCAAAGTGACAGGAAGATTTATCACAGGTTCAGCCCATTAGAAGGCATTATTATTCTTTTTCCACAACTCCTGCTCATTGCACATGTTGCTGGTTCATGCTTCTTTCTATTCACCACATTCCCCCCTCCCACCTCCCGCAATAAGAAACATTGAGGGACTCGTACAGTGTTTTATCTCACACGGTTGACTAGCTGTGTCTAACATGTTTAGTGTTGACACAACTCAGGAACAGGTGGTTCCAATTCGAAAAGCCGAGGCTGTTTGAATCGTTCGGACGTTCCCCATCTCCCAACAGTGGGCAATAATGGTAGCCATGATGTTCAGAGTTGCTGTGTTGTGCTCTTTCCTTTGTAATTTCTTCACAGTTTCTGCTGGTTTTTGTCAAGGTGTGCATCAGAGGGCTTTCTTGTTCAGGGACAGCACATATCAGGGGAACATAGACAAACTAGGGAAAGACGGGGGGATGGGGGGGTCCTTGGGCTTGCAGCTATGGGCCTCTCGCCTCGGCAGAACGTTTTGAGTAAAGCCAAGCTTAATTGATTCCAAGCCTCAAAAGCACTTTGCTAAACATGTTGCAGCAATAGGTTTTCTTTTTGCTCCCTTAATTTATCAGAGGCCCTTTACCTCTTTCATAATCCACAGCCTAATAAAGCCAGGACACAGACAGTAAGGATCAGAATAAGGTTCCATGATGCTCCAGTATGTATGTATTCTACACAGGAAGTATGTATAGCCTATCTATGTCAGCTTACCATAATACACATTTCAAAACCTCAAAGAAAACTCCAGAAAACTGTCTGTGCCATCTGTGTAATGTGTAAAGTACAAGTAATGTACATTCTCATGCTAAAGTTATTTTTAGAATAATACATATGCCTACAGAGTAACTAAATTGGTTTTATTTGCATATTACAGGCTGGAAGAGTGCACACTCAACAATGATGCATCATAGTTGGATGAGCTCACATTTAAAAGCCTGGTTTAATGTCGGCTTTAAGCGTTGTGAAACTTGAACATGTAATCTTCTGATTAGTTGCTGCGAATGTTAACCACCAAACTACCACAATTCTCATACAGATAGCCATGATCATACCTCTGATGTACCAGTCTGCCAATTTTCCAACTAAGCTAATAAATGTAACTGATATCACTCATCATTCATTCAGTGCATTTAGAAAAGAGCAATTTGTACAGTATACACAGATCAGCAATAACATTAAAACCACCATCTACACTCTTTGTCCATTTTATCAGCTCCACTGTCCATACAGTTGCACTTTGTAGTTTTACAGTCAGAGACTGTAGTCCATCTGTTTTTCTGCAGACTTTGTTAGACACCTTTTACCCTGTTCTTCAGTGGTCAGGACCCCCACAGCTACACCACAGAGCAGGTATGATTCTAAGCACTGCAGTGACACTGATGTGGTGGTGGTGTGTTGGAACAGACACTGTAGCTCTGCCGAAGTTTTTAAACACTGAGCCCACTCACTGTCCACTCTATTAAACACACCTACCTAGTTGATCCACTTTGTAATGTAAAGTCAGAGACAGTAACTCATCTGTTGCTGTACAGTTTGTGTTAGTCATCCTCTAGTCCTTCATCAGTGCTCACAGGATGCTACCCACAGGACACTCTTAGCTGGATATTTTTGTTTGGTGGACTATCCCCGGGCGCTGTGGCTAGGGCTGCCCGCCGCTCCAGGCATGTGTGTTCACAGCCCCTAGTGTGTGTTCACTAGTGTGTCTCACTGCACGGATGGGTTAAATGCGGAGGTCCAATTTCACTGTGTGCAAGCACAAGTGACAAATATGTCTCACTTTGTCACTTTGTCTTTGTCTTATTCTCAGTCCAGCAGTGACACTGAGGGGTCTAATCCAATCGTACCAGCACAACACACACTAACACAGCACCACCACATCAGGGTACGTTGGACTGCTGACAATTGTCCACCACCCAAATAATATGTGCTCTGTGGTGGTCCTGACCACTGAAGAACAGAGTAAAAGGGAGCTAACAATGTATGAAGAAAAACAAATGTACTACAGTCTCTATCTGTAAAACTACAAAGTGTACTTGTATGGTCAGTAGAGCCGATAAAATGGACAAGGAAGTGGTTTTAATGTTATGGCTGATCGGTGTATATATCTGTGTATATAGGCTTTAGTTGCAAAATTGTAAATACAAAACATTTACAACTTTAGATGGAATCCATCCTGACAGAACACTTCTTTTCCCGTCTCACTAATCATGAACAGGAGAGTTAAAGTACACCCGCTGTCTATGTAGACATGAGCTCTCTGCAAGTGTTTATGAATGCTTTGGCTTTATGAGTCTTTTATGAGCACTTCATTAAGCCATGGCTCAGCACTGTACAGCTGCAGTGTTGACTGTGAGCAGCGGCCGTAGTCCTGAGGTGTCACGGAGTACGTGACCATAGTAACAACACAGAGGAGAAGGAAAAGGAGCCCCTGTGAACAGAGGCACACACTGACCCCCTGCTTCCTGCTGAATGGGCTTTTGGGTTACAGAAAGTAACATTTCCGTGCCAAGGGGTTTCCTTGCTGGGCTTTTCCCGCTGAGGTGGACATAACCACTGTCCTCCGCAGCCCCTGTAAACAATAGGGCTCGTGTGGCCGGCTTTCCAGTTACTTTCTCATGGTCTCAAATTGATACTGCTGTGTGATGCTCACACCAACTAGCTAGAATATCAGGACAAAAGGATCTGCAATCAGAGATCCATACGTGAGACCCCAGTCATTCTGTTTGTCCGAATAATTCTTAAGAAAAGCACAAACCTGAGTGTGTAAATGTTCATTTATGTGATGGAAAGAATCAAGTCATGCCTCGTCATGTTTAGACCTGAGTAATCTCCTTCCCTCAGTGTGTTATAAACCAGAGCCTGTTTGGCCACATTGTTAGCGCTGTACATACATTCTGCTCAGCTTCTACATGGCAATGCATTTGACTTGCAATCAAGCTAATTGACCACAAACACATTGTCAATCCATCTTTACCATAGCTGCCATTAATTCTGGAGCTGACTATATTATGACAGTTTATAGTTGTGGTCACACCATTATATTCTATATTGGGTAGGTGACAAAAATGAATGTAACATAATATGCAGCATTGATGAATGTGCAGACTTATTTTCAGTAAACATTACAGAGGACAGTTTTCTACATTGTTTCAGCAAATCCCTGAAGACAGCGAGTCATTGATTTATTAATGTTTTGGTAACATATTGGGTTATTTGAATGGCAGCTTCAATATGCCTTCATAACACATTCATTAGTGATTTTTATAAAGCAATGCCGTATGATTTCTGAACGAGTTAGGTCGAAATGTGTAAGGTGACTTTTGTATTTGAGTCTATCTTGAAAAAGAGAAGAACGCTCAGGCAGAGAATGCTGTAGGCATTTTAGAATTGAATTAAACCTTCCGTTTTCTCCTGTTTGTCTTTTCATCAGTGTGTTTTTTTTTTCTTTAATGCTTTTTAATTAATTAACATTTATTGATTTTTATTTGGCCGGCACGGTGGCTCGGTGGGTAGCACTGTCGCCTCACAGCAAGAAGGTCCCGGGTTCGATCCCCGGGTGGGGCAGTCTG
>JAOTRJ010000048.1:24106906-24119901 GCA_028564905.1 Leptodoras praelongus | reverse complement strand
ACTAAATTAGGGAGAAAATCGGGGAAAAAAATAATAAAAATAATAATAATAATATTTTTTGTTGATTGAGAAAAACTCGTAAGAACTTTAAATGAATATCTCTTTATATGCCTGGTGTTGAGACATTAAATCAAGAGAACTATTAAAATGTTATAGTTATTTCCAGAAAGAGTAGTTTTTATGGAGTAGTAGGAAAAAATATGAGAACACTAAATATCATTTCTGCCATATAATAAATACTGCTATATTAACTAATTATCACGCTTATTAGTAATGAGTTGTGTTGTGTTTTCATTACTAAAAAGCATAATAATTATGTAATTATTTAATTGTATGATGTGTATTATATGCTGTGGTGTTAGCTGTGTAACCAGGCCTTATAGAAAACTGCTGGAAATGGAATTATTACTAAATATCACTTCCTTTTTTTCCACTTTTTCCCTTTAAACTGGAACAGTTTATAGACTATGACACATTTTGACTTTTGCAGGGTATTTGTTATATTATTAATGGAACATAAAAGAGGGAGTTGTGGTATTTTTGACAGTCATTTGGTGATCCCCCTTCTGTATTCTAGCTACAACACTGTTTCAGGCTTTAGCGAGCAAGTTCTTGGACAAGTCTTTTTTCTTGCTTCCTCTTAATGTAATACAGGTTTTCAGTGGAAATTATGTTTACTATATTTAATCATGTTCATCTGCACAGTGTCCCAAAATAATAGATATGGCTAAGAATAGCAAAGAAATAAAATAACAACTAAAATAAACCATATGCACAACATTATGGGAAGTATTAAAGTATTAATGAATAATTCCATCCTTTTGAATCATTTTCTAATAATTTGTCCACATTTATTTTTCACTGACCGACAGATCATTTCCCGATACTTTGTGTGAACACCCAAGCTTACACAAAAAAATACATCCTCATAGGAGAGTTATAAGTTGCTATATGTTGCTTTTTTAGCATTATTCATTACTCATTTATCGATTGTCTGCCTTTATTATAAACCTGCAATAAATGAATATAAGTATTGGCCTGACAATATGTTCTTGGACCACTGACAGGATTGTGGGCTTTTTTTTAGCCTATATTTAATGTCACTTCATTTGTGTTATTATTAATCAGCCAAAGAAGTAGAATACCCATGCATTTTCCCATCTAAAGTGAAGTTGTCTGAGGTTTTCTCTGAACAGTAGTGATGAGGAAGTTAGCTGTTTTAGGGCTGAGATACCTCACCACTAAACCCGCATCTGAAACAAACCCTGAAACTTAAAAGTCTGATCAGAAACTAAGCGTTACCCGTGTAGAGTTTTAATTAAAATGTAAACGTTTATTCAAATTGTTAGTTTATTATTGAACTTTTTAAAAGTAATTATTAATTAAAGTAATTATTATTTATTAATGTTTCAATTAAAACAGTATTGCAATCTTGACTTTGTATTATGGTGTATGATAATGTACTGTATTTACAGAAGAAAAAGCCTTTAATATACAAAGTTGGGACATAAAGCAGTAAACTAAAAACTGTAATTTGTTAATTCACTTGAAGTTTTATTTAACAGAAAAAAGGACAAAGAAAAGATTTTCAGTGTTTTCTATTAAACCAATTCTATTTGTTAAATATAAACAAATTCAGAAATTGATGCCTCAAAAGAAAGCTGGGACAGAGGCATGTTTACCACTGGGTCACCTTTTCTTTTAATTGGAGATACTAATTTTTGCAGTTCTGCAAGTGGAATTTTTGCCCATTCTTGCTGTGTGCAAGACTTGAGCTGCTCAATGGTCCATGGTCACTGTTGTCTGATTCTCCTCTTCATTATGCGCCATACATTTTCAATAGGAGATAGATCTGGACTGCAAGCCGGCCGGTCAAGCCACACTGTTGCAGAGGTACTGTACAAGCCAAACTCATGCAGAATGAGGCCTGATATTGTCCTGCTGAAACAGACATGGAGTTCCTGGGAAAAGATGTCGTCTTGGCAGCTGCATATGTTTCTAAAAAATACCAATATAAGCCTCTGCATCAAAAATAACTTTACACATATACGCACCCATCACCCATGCCATGATCCCCCATGCCATGAGCACTGGTGCTGGTTTTTGCACTTTTCATTGGTAATAGTCTGGATGGTCTTTTTCATCTTTGGCACATAAAATCCAACAGTGGTTTTATTCCAAAAACAAGCTGTAACGTGAACTTGTCTGACCTCAGAACATGTTTCCACTGTCTTTCGGTCCACCTCAGATGACTTTGGGCCAAGAGAACTCATCGAAGTTTCTGTGCAAAATTCATACATGGCTTCCTCTTTGATGCAGCAGCAGACTATATTAAGTGACAATGATTTCCGTTGTACTCTTGAGCCCATGTGGATATGTCCATCACAGGAGCATGGTGGTTTCTCAAATAATACAGCCTGAGGGCTCAAATGTAACACACATTCAGCAGCGCTTTCTGCCCCTGGCCTTTACTATTCGAGATTTCCCCTGACTCCCTGAATCTGTTCGTGATATTATGAACTGTAGATGATGAAAGAACTAAACTCTTTGCAGTCTTGTGCTGAGAAACATTGTATTTGAAACGACTAACAATTCTTTCATGAAGTTTGTCAGAAAGTGGTGAACCATGACCCATCCTTACTTGCTTGACTAAGCCTTTGGAGGATGCTCCTCTTATACTCAATTTTGATGACCTTATCTGATACCAGTTAAAGTGCTAATTGTGGAACCTTCCAGTGTTACTTGTATAACCTTTTCAGTCTTATTTTGCCACTATTACAACTTTGTTTTGAGTGCATTGCAGCCATCACATTCTAAATTAGTTTATATTTAACAAATAGAATTAAGTTCATCATTAAAAACACTGAAAATCTTTCCTTTGTCCTTTTGTCTGTTAAATAAAGGTTCAAGGGAATGAATAAATTGCATTTTTAGAAAGTAAAAACCCAACTTTTCTGGAAATGGGGTTTGTACAAATATAACTTGTCTAGACAGTTGATAATTTCTGCTTTCTTTGATTGTTTCTTAGGAAACTATCTTCCTGCTTTTTCAAGAAAACAGTTTCCAGATATGCATTTAGCCCACACTATGGAAATGAGCTTTGCTTAGAAGTTTTAAGAACCAGGATAGAATTCCCCTTCGTGCCCATGGGCAATCTCTGAGCTTCCTCTCATGTGTGAGCCATAAATCTTAGTTGTTAACGTATATCTGTATATCCCTATAACTTCTTTACTGCACTCAGCAGAATCTTGCTATGACCTGCTAACTGCTGACTTTGCATCTCAACTCCACAGGTACACTCCTTACACCACCCAGACATCAGCTGTCCTGCAGAAAGTCTAGCCAACAGCTCAGGTTAATCTAGTAGTTGGCCATGTTTTGTGGTTTGGTGCTGTTTAGGTTATGAAACCCACTTTGGGGTCACTTGTAGCTATTAGCATTCTCCCAAGCAGAACGGCATGACGTAGAGGCAATGGTTGACCACAAGTGTGTGATTATTTTACAGCCATCATAGTAATCACTTCACACTCTCCAAGACCCAGACACTGATGAAATACGGCTGTCTCTAAGGGATAAATGTAGTGCCATGCTAACTTTTATTTTGAGGGGGAAAAAAATTGGCCCCTCGCAGATGCTACTGATCCAGGGTTTTACATGCTGTGTGTGTGTGTGTGTGTGTGTGTGTGTGTGCATTCACTTCTGAAGCATTTATTCTTTTTAAGCATTAAGCATTTATGGGAGTGACAACAGCAGTATTTGATATAGGATGAGCCCCACAGTGCAGCTGCACCACAGGCCCCACTCTCTCACCTGTTTGGTGTCCTCCTCCTCTTGGGCTTTGCAGAACTCCTGCTCGATAGAGCAGTCCAGCTCACTGAACAGTCCTACCTCCTCACAATTCTTCAGGAAACGTGTTGGGGTTGGCGTCTGGTCTGCAGACAAAGCAAAAACACGATTTAAAACTTTAAAACCTCAGTCACCCCCCTTGGCGTCTTCTGAACAGTACATATAGTCTATAAACAGTCAAGTGGTCAGCACCATTAGTTTTGTATAATGACACTGTGGATTAATTTACCTGTCACCAACATCCTTATGCAAATATGCTGAACTGCTTTCGGAATGATGAAGGAAGCAGAATTCACATGTAAACTCATTTTTTACAGTAATGTAGATGTTGTGGCCTACAGAGTTAACAGGGATCTTGGAATGAAACCCAAAATCCAAACTTAAGTGAGCACTTAGCTTGCAGTTTACAGTTTAGTTACAGTTCCAGACTGTAATTTGCATTGTGGGTTAGATAAAGTATACGGTAATAAGTCTTGTGACTTTGACTGTGGTTTGAAAGTGCATTTTTACAAGCTCGGTGAGGTGTATACTTGACGTTTTAGTTGTTTATTTGTCTCTGACTATGTAGTTGTGTGTGTCTGAGTATGAAGGTGAGAGACAGTGAGAAAGAGAGAGAGAGAAATGAAATGACTGGTGGTGATAGTATGTTAGACAGCAGAGTGAATCTGGAAGTGAGGGAATGAGTGACTATATGAGAAAGGGAGTGAGTAAATACATGAGCAGGGCTGAGTGAGAGAAGGAATGAGTGAATACATAAGCAGGGCATGCATGAGGAAGTGAAGGAGTAACTGCATGAGTGAAGGTGAATAAGGCAGTAAATGAGTGGGCATTTGAGTATACTGTGTGTAATTGAGTGAGTAAGTGAAAGAGTGAGGCAGGGAATGGGTGGCGGTCGTTGTAAGTGAGAGAAGCAACAAGATGAAGGGACTGAATATACAAGAATGCACATCTAGTGAGAAACCTAAAGCTGAAGCTGAAGCTGCTTGGTCCTGAAACCTGATCTGCTCCCTTGACAAGGGTAAATAATGAAGAGGAGAGAATCACAGCGCTGCTGGAGAGGCACACAGCTCACACACACACACACTAGCCTTTACCTACCTTCGCTTAAATTCGAATGTTTGAGCCTGCAAAACTCGCTATGACTTTTAGCCTTAAAGTTAAACACAAGCACGCATATTACAACCTTGTGTAAACTAATACACTTCCACAGTTAATAAAATTTCGAAAATTTCAATTGTTATCTGAAGTAACTGGCAGGAAACCGTTTCATCATTTCAGCTGCTTGCACTTCTAAAGCACCATAATGTGTATGTGACTGGAGTCAGATGTTGGAATTTGCCTCTAAAGCTGAACTTTGCATTTCTCCCTGTTTTCATCACGGTAATTGTGGCTTTTCGGTTTGTTTGGTTTTGTCCTAAAATGACCAGCCCTTTAACTGATATAGGGCTTCGAGCGTGCAAGTGATAAGAGGGATTAGTGGAGTTAGGTAGGGGGCAGCAAAAATATTATTTTAACCACATAGTTATGCATTTTAAACTTCATGTACACACGTCTAAAGCTGGCTAATCAAAGACAGACGCCGAATGAAGTCTCAGACGGCCCATGTGGCTGGATTTGTGTGTGTGTGTGTGTGTGTGTGTGTATTACTGTCATTATGACAGACCCAAGCATTCTATTCTGACCTTGTGGTCAGTCCCATAACCCATTTTACACAAAATGCAGCTTTTGTTTAAAATAAACAGTTGGAAGTAATACTGTGTCAAAATAGTATATAACTATTTTGAAAAAAACATCCCATATAGGTATAAGGTGTAATACTGTACATATGCATGCGCATGTGTGTGATTCACCTGAAAGCATATTATCACTTTTGATGGGGGGGAATTTGAGGGTCATCTCATGCTTGTGGCGGTGAATCATTAGATGGTCTTCTGTGGGGAAACGCTGTTAGACACAGAAACAAGTCAGTCTAAAAGTATTTGCGGATGATGCTTTTGCTTTGCCTGTATAGTTTTGGCAGAAGGTTTAGTAATATACTGAAATGGCATGGACATTTAAAATTGTGTTCAAAACACCTGGAGCAATTCAGGGACATCAGAGTATGAGTGATCAACTGCTTCACTGTGGAGGGGTCTATAATTGATCACAGTGCAATAATGCATTCTCACTGCTAGAATTTTGGATGTGGTTAAGATAAAAAAAAAAATTGGATGTGGTTATTCCCCCTGTGCTCTTATCACACACAATCATATATAGCATACGAGAATGTGGCTTTAGGACACAAACATCTCTGATATCTTCCACTGATAGGCTTAACATTTCGAGCAGCCTTTAATTATCACCAATCCACAGCCTGCTTGTCAGACCGGTGTAACCCGCGACCCAGAGCTATAAACATCTCTGGAATAATTTACAAATGAATTGATATTTTTATAGGCCTTTTACCCAAATTTGTTATTGCACATATAAAATGTACCGCAAAAGAAACATAACTACGATGTGCTACTCTGGGTTACTTTTTATCAACCTGCCAAGAAATAGTGTCCCATACATCTAAGGAAATACAGTGGCTTCACATGTTAAAAAGGCCCAAGGGAAACAGTTTTCTTAGCAGGGTAGCATTTCGCTGTTTTCTGTGTAGCAGTGTTTCTCTTTGAGAGAGCCTCTATCAGGTTACCGATGCGTTCATCCCCGCCATTGTGCAGTCAGACTTACCTGAGAGCAGCCTGGAGCGCTGCAAATGAACGGCCTTTCCTGCTCGGAGTTCATCTCTCGCTCCAGCTCCTCATAAAACCTGAAAACAAGCATGCAGAAAGAAATCAGCACCTGGGCTCTGTGTTGCATTTTGCTCGAATCGTGTCCCGGCGATATGCCGTGCTACCTGGTGGGGAATCTCAGAGGTGAGTATTCAGTTGCCTGTGCCTGCTTGCATTGCTAAGGTTAAGGTCATGTTGGGGAGGAAGGATCAGGAGCACGGTTTACTGGCCCGAGGTGTCACACTGCCTCTGTGTCTCCATGGTGCTGCTGCTGACCACAGCACGAGTGTGTAAATTATCCACCAGCTACTCAGAAAGCAACCTGGTACCCTGACAGCAACAAGGGCTGGGTATCAACAAACTGCCACTCACTCGCCATTATCCTGACCCCTCCACTCTGCCGTCCTCTCAGTCATGCCTTCGGTAGCAGGGATGAGGTCAGTTTGGCAACTGGATGCTAATAATGGTAAATACTAGAGGCTCTATTCATTTGAGTAATAATGAGTCTGACTATCACACAGACAGGGGAATCATTTATAGAGTGGAGCGTAGAGTAAATAATATGTCACAAAACAATGGCAAAACTTATAGCAATTTCTAGTGTCCACCTTACAAGTACTTAATAATTCCAACCTGTCAATGACGAACATTCTCTCTGCTCTCTATCTCATGTCCTATTTATGTCTATCACTCTGTGCTCTTTCTCTCATGAGAGCCTTTCTTCAGTGCCATGATTCTACCAAATACCTCTGATGACAGTCTGACAATGAAACGGTATGTCAGTGATTCTGTTTCCCACATGAGATGTGTAAACAGACGCTCTCTAGCGTTAATGGAAGTTTGTTTGCCTACGGTTTTCTTACAGACACCTAGTTGCTGCCACGACACTCATTTCTTTAAGCTGTGAAATAGGTGGGTCAACATGTGTGCCCCAGGGGAGAAGAAGCTTTTCTATTTCCAGGGATGATGAAATTGGAAGGACTTTATGTGTAACTCTAATCTCCTGGCCCTCTTAGCACATCAGGGGTCTTAAGCAACTCAGTGACCGCATATCTATGATTAGACCCAGAGGATAAATCCACAATGGGGTACGACTGAGGAAGAACTGGGAAGCTTTTTATAATGCTGCATCATGATCTATAATCATTTTCCAACGTTATTTTTTTTTTCCTTTAATTCACTTTGTCACAGTTGATACATTTGCAGTTTGAGCATTAAACACTGTTCTGTCTCACGCCTCATTTCAGTAACAGCACCGCAGTCTAGAAGAGCCTAATGAGTAGCTGTCTCAATAGCGCATGACAGCCTGAGTCGAGTCCTCCATATACAATAGTTAGACCGGATTAACGGCCATGGGCTAGAATATGTATTGGTTAGACAGGTAACAAATATTCCCTTTCCATATACGCGCGAAAATAAACATGTTAGAGTTCTGAGACATGAAAAAGGCGGCACATAGAGCTCTCTTCAGCCCTCTTCGGGCTAGTTCTCTCTGGGGACACACAACTTCGCCTGCATGAACGCTTTCATACACAATTTGCATGTGATTTTTTTTTTCCTGATGGGTCTCGCCAACTGTTTCCTCTCATGCAGTCAAAACATTCAAATTTGGCGTTATGTTAACCAGAGCAGTTTTTCCTTACTGACGGGCTGATGGGCAGAACCCCCTCCAGCCAGGCCCCAACACACAGCCTTGTGGGATCCATGCTCTGGTCTTGATACAGTCTGAGAACCTGAATGATGAAAACCAACAACATGATTTTGCTCCCTTTCTCTCTCGGGATCTCTGCATGTCCCACAACTTTCTATTTTTCCTCTCATTGCTCTTATCTCTGAGGTATACACTATATTATCTCTTATTTATATAAGACTCAATGTACATTTTATTTCTGTTTTTATCATGTACAGACTGAATATAGATATTATTTCTGTGTTTATTTATTTTATCTTTGTTATCCTAGATATGCCAGACAGCCTCTGTCCGAAATCAGTTTTGCTTGGTTACGCTGTTTAATTGACTTGACCATCAGACACTTTCATAAATTGGGGAATCATCATACAGCTTTTAATGAAATCCAGCCAAGATGGCAACGAAAAATGGAGCAAGTCCATTTGTATCATAAGCACACAAGGCTACTTGTATAAAGTAAGCTTTATTCTGACACATTGGTATCACTTTTCTGAGTTGTCTATAAGGCTTAGATCATTCAGAGTTGACGCGAAGGAGACTTAGTTGGTTATTTTGGTGCAGAGTATCACTGCTTCACCATGCATACACAGCTACACTGCTTCACCACGCTTACACAGCTACACTGCTTCACCACGCTTACACAGGTACACTGCTTCACCACGCATATACACTCCTTGTGTGTGTGACTACACTGAAGACTCTGAAGCTCGTCAACACAAACGTTCAGACTGATGTATAACTATACTAAGTTGATGACCTCCAAAACGAACGAGTGCACTTCCCTTTTTCTGTCACATCTTTTAGACAATCGAAAGTATCTGACCCCACCCGAAGACACGGGCCTGAGCGTAATGCCAGATCGCTGGAGACTCGACTGCACCATTCAGGGCAAAGGGGGCAATTGGCTTTGCTTTTGCTGATATGTTTTCATTTAGCAGAGGAAATTCGGTTATGTTTCACAGTAAGTGGGTCCCGATGTGGGAGCACATGAGGTTTAGCGAAGCGGAGTACAGTTTCATGAGGAACTTTTGCTCTTAAGGTTCAAGTGAAAATTCAGGTTCAAGAGAGAATTCAAACAGTATGGAGAGGGAGGAGACGAGCGTAGGTTGCAGCGTGCACAAACTTGCACTGCAATTCAACCCCCCCTAAAAGAACACACACTCACAGCGCCCTCAGCCTTCGACAGCACAAGTTCAAGGTTGGATCAGCGCAAGCCCGTGGGCAAGGAATAAGGCTCTTAGGCAAGGCTCTCATTGTCAAGATGCCTTCATAATGAACAGACGAAGGGGCCCCACACTGGCCACCTTCAATCAGTGCCATTGCTTTACCTCCTCAAATTTAACCTGCTGGGAACTCACATTGTATTTCATATCTTAAGTTAACACAAAGCCCACAGAATGCACTGTGTAGTAGTTTCCTTTCTATACAAATATCTGCTTAGCAAATAAAACAATTGAGCGAGTTAAATTTGAACACGACTGCATGAAAACAAAGTGAAAAAAGCCGGATGAAAGAATGTGTGAGAGCCGCCTTTGGCTACACTGATAGCGTTGAAGGTTGTCAAACTTCTGTGGCCAAAGGTAGTCACATTTCCAGTTTAACTCCTCTATTAAACAGAGATATGACCTTTTTTTTTTTTATTTACTTTTCCTTCAGAAAGCATAAAAGATATATCAAGTACAGAACATTACAGAATAATAATAATAATAATAATAATAATAATAATAATAATAATAATAATAATAATAACAATAATAATAATAATAATTTTCTGTTCTAATAATAAAATTGCAATATATTATTATAATTATTATTATATGCTTTGATTTGTGTGGCAACAAACATTTTTGCTGGTGTAATTACGTTAACTAATTCTAATTGAAAAAGGAATCAACATATATCCTCTATGTCAAACATAATCAATTTAAATATATTTGAATATTAAGGTAAATATAAATTCAAAATCCGAGCAAATAAATTCTTATTTTTGATTACTCAAAACCATTCAATAGGCCTACATTAAGTATCATTACTTTTTTAGGTTTTACAACTAACTTAACAACTCAAACAGATGCTCTTTTAAGAAGCTAGAGTAGAATCAATCAGATGCGCTTTTAAGGAATTACAGTATATATTTTTTTTAAATCCTACTACTAACCTGATGCTTTGCATAAAACACGTTAACCTCTTAAACTACCAGGATCCATCGGCAGGTCTGGACTAATGCACTTTGGAAGCGGATACGCTATTACATTCACTGTCTGTTACTGAATAATTCATAGCAATAAATAATAATAATATGTGAATAAACTGCTTTAGGATGAATAGCTGAATAATAAACAGAAAGTCTGAGTCTAATAAAAAAAAAAGCAAATAGTTTATGTATTATTATTAGAAGTAGAAGTAGTAGTACGCATTAACATGCATTTATATTCAGGAATTAATACAGAAAAAAGACCTGTGTTATTAGTGTTATTATTGCTATTATTATATGCTGGACGAAGAAGAAGAAGAAGAAGAAGAAGATGATGAAAAGGAAGAAGAAGAAGAAAAGGAAGAAGAAAAGGAAGAAGAAGAAGAAGAACAACAACAACAACAACTAGGCCTAAGTTATTATTATTATTAGTAGTAGTAGTAGTAGTAGTGGTGGTACAAGAAAAAGTAGTAGTACACATTAACAAGCATTTATATTCAGGAATTAATAGAGAAAAAGTTATTAGTTTTATCATTGCTATTATTATATGCTGGAAGAAGAAGAAGAAAAACAACAACAACAACTAAGCATAAGTTGTTATTATTATTATTATTATTATTATTAGTAGTAGTAGTAGTAGTAGTGGTAGTAGTAGTAGTAGTACACCTTAACATTCATTTAGTGTTATTATTGCTATTATTATATGCTGGAAGAAGAAGAAGAAGAAGAAGAAGAACAACAACAACAACAACAACAAGGCCTAAGTTGTTGTTATTGCTGTTATTATTATTATTACTATTATTATTATTCATTATTATTACTATTGCAATTACTATTATTAAAGGTTGAAAATAAATGAATTGTTTAATCTGTTAAGCCTAATGACACTCGTTAGTCTGCAGACAGCGTGTACATGGCTTAGTGCTTGCTCAGCACAAGTCTCCTGAATCCTTCACCATCTCAGTGCTTAATCAAATACTCCGACTGGCCTGCAGAATGACGTAATGCCCTGAGGCACAGCAGTTTTTATGGACAAATAGAAACTACAGCCGTGGTATGAAATGCAATTTAGAAGTGTTCTACATATATCTAAGTGTTATCTGGGAACAGAAAGCTTTCCTTTGTCGACATTCATCCTTTGCAGTGCGTCAGTAAAGCTGAGGCGGTTGAGCTCCACGTGAACTAGAGATATTGTAAGGCAGAGAGGCGCGGGTCCGAAAACCGTGTGCCGGTCACACGTCGCACAACACTGCACTACTGTCATGCCCACAGGAAACTGAAATCCTCTCCCTCTCTGTCTCTCCCTCTGTCTCACACACACATACACACACATACACACACATGTGTGTGTGCAGCACCTAAACGCAAACTCTCCGGTGCTGCACAGCAAGTGTCACAGCTTGCGGCGCGCACAAGGCAGCAGAGAAGCGCTGAGTAAACTTCCAGCCGTGGCCGTGCGGAGCTGCTGGATCCTCCGCAGCGACAGACAGATGAGCGCGGCGCACTGCTCAGCACAGCTCAGCCATCCTGAAGCAAACAAGGCGGAACCTGTTACATGCTTCTGACTTCTACAGACAAATCCAACAGGCATTGTTTACTCACTCGGATGCTTGGAAAACTATAAGAAAACAAACAGAAGTTTGCGCCGCACGCATTCCATTAGAGAAGAACTTCAAACGTGTTGCCCCGCACAGCAACTTGTCACTTCAGCTCACTGGAGAGAATAGCCATTGTACCGGGACCGAGTTCACTTTCCAGTCTGCAAGCGCGCGCTCTGTATATCTGCAACCCAAAACTAAGCCAGCGGCATCGCGGCTCTCCAAACTACTTACCGCAGAAGTGTAGAGAAGATGCAGCGCCCTTTCTGAAGGAACCACGTTGGACTGAGCAAAGATTACAATACGATCTATTTAGAGAAGCATTACGTCACCCTCTGGTGACGTCGCGTGGGATTCCTGAACTTCTAAATCACTGCGGTCCGTTTGGAGGCGGGGCGGCGCGAAGCAAGGGGCGGGGCTAACAGGGATACGGCCCAGACCGCATACTACCCTACTAAAAAAGTGTGTCAAAACAGCAGGCCATGATAGCCAGGGCAGATTGTAGGTTTTTAATGCACTGTTGTGACGTATTATTCAGTAAGCTAGTAATGTGTTCTGGTAGTAATTTGTTATGCCGGATGGCAAGCATGTTCAAAACATTTTAATAATGTTGTACAGTAGGAGATGATGGTAGCTTCTTTAGAGTTTTACACCCAGGTGACTTAGGAGGTGTATCTGATAGACACCCTAATGCAAACAAACATAACAATTACACACACACACACACACACACACACACACACACTATAACTACATTCATTCATTCATCTTCTTGGACGCTTATTCCTTTTCAGGGCCATGGGGGAGCCGGTGCCTAGCCGGCTACATAGGGCACAAGGCAGGAACAACCCTAGACAGGGCGCCAATCCATCGTAGGGCACACACACTCACACACTCGCACACACACTCAC
>JAOTRJ010000048.1:24092244-24102308 GCA_028564905.1 Leptodoras praelongus | reverse complement strand
GGCTGGGCACCGGCTCCCCCGTGACCCCGTAACTGGGAATAAGCGGTACAGATAATGACTGACTGACTGACTGAACTAGATGTCCATATAGCAGTGCAGAATGTGACCATATAAAGTGAGAGAAAGAGCAAGAATGAAGTGAATTAAGAAAATCAAGGTGCAAAATTGTTGCTTAAGCAGTTCTTCAGATAGGGACAAAATTTCATGAAATTTGGTGTGTATCAAAAAAATGATGCAGGGTGTGAAATTTCAACACTGTAGTTTAAGCAGTATGAGATTGAGATTTTGAAATGTGTCAGGTGTAGCACCCACTATGGCTGACATTTCACAACATTTGAAAGGTTGTGAAGTGGGATGTGAACTTTCATGAAGTATTGGGTATTGGGTAGTGAAGTGCTGTTTTTATGCATTGAACATTATTCAATAGGTAGCATCACTTCACAAAGGAATCATCATGAGCTAGGGTAATGCACCTCCTAGAGGCCAACTTGTTATAAAAACTTGCCTTAAAAAGTGCTTTTAACCAACTTCAGGGGCCCGAGCATGAAGGGCAAGACACACTGAGGGACACAACCCTTATATTTACCCATATCAGACATATGGGGCTACGACAATTCCAAGTTTCACATGGATTGGTGAAACGTGATGACGGAAAAAAATGGGAGAAGACGACGAAGAAGAAACTTTGACAAAAAACGCATGACTTGCTGCGGCGGCTATAATAAATGACAAATCCTTATAAACAGTATTGTGAATCACAATCAATGAAACAGTTTAAAAATAGTAGAATGAAATGCGGTACGCATTTCCTATGTGTGAAAAGCCTTTACAAAATGAGGGCAACTTACAATGAAGTCTTGTTCACACACACACAAATAAACAACACGTCGTAGTCTATGACCTCATCTTTATTTCTCTAGTTGTAAATGAACCGAAGGAGAACTTCGACATGATCAGAGGCAGCTTTTTGCATTACCCAGATCAGTAAGGCTGAGATGGAACTGGAGGCTGCCACACAGCTCTGGAGCTCCTCAAAGCCATGAGTGAGCCAGTGAGGTAATGCTTTCATAGGCACGTCCCTCAGCATGCTCTGGTGCTGCTGGAAAAAGCAGGTTGCTCAGAGGGAAGGCTGCTCGCACAGCACTGCACTGAGCTGAGGTTGAATGAGGTCCAACCCAGCACAGTCCCCATTACACACCACCCGGGCACCAAACCAAACCCGACAGCCTCTGCCAACAAACGTGAACAGGAAATCATGGAAAAACAGAGGAGTGGGGGGATATGACAGTGAAGAGTGAACAGTGAAGTGCATGAATGTGAAATACAAAAAAGTTTCCTGGGACAGATATGGTACATAGAAAGCCAAATGCTCAAGGCATATGACAGTATGGCTGCTGTTAGATTTTTGTAGGTTGCAGTAATCTCTTCTTCCAAATGCGAACTTCTTATGTATATTGAGTTCATTTTTAATACGTGTTTTCTTTGTTCCTTCCTTTTTCCATGGACCTACAAGCAAATGGCTTAAAGATGACCACATCTTACTCTTTAAACTGTTCAAACACTAGATTCATGTGATTTGGTATGCCAAACCACTAGAGCTATTGTATTAGACATAGTACGATAACACTTTTTCTGTTGCAGTACCAACGCATAAACCTTATCAGTATCAGCCGATGCTAAGTTTATCCAACACTGTTTGCTTTCTGAACTATAACTATTTAATTTATTGAAGCTGAAGACTTAAAGCACTTCACAGTTCAACTCTTTGAAACAAACATGACTTATATTGTAAATATAATAAATATAGTGATGTATACATATAATAAAATCAATTCATCTGAGCACAAGGTTTCGTCACTCCATACTAAGCCTTGTGTCCAGATTAAATGATTCAACTTTCTGGGAATTGCATACCTGGATCATTGAGCATGCATCAAGACATAATAAAATCAATGCTAACAAAATCCTAATCTTTTATAAATAAACAGTTCCAAAAATTTGTTTAGTGTCTAATTTGCCCATTCAGCCACAAGAGCATTAGTGAGGTTGGACACTCATGATGAACACCGAGACCCGTGGCACAGTCCATGTTCCACTTCATCTCGAATGTGTTCAGTGTTGAGGTCAGGGCTCTGTTTAGGTCACTCAAGTTCCTCCACACCGACTTTATCAAACGACGTCTTTATGGACCTCATCTGTTTTGCCCAGGGGCATTGTCGTGCTAGAACATGTTTGGGCTAGACCTCTTAGTTGCAGTCAAGGAAAATTGTAATGCTACCGGACACAAATACATGCTGTACAATGGTGTGCTTCCAACTTTGTGGTAACAGTTTGGTTAAGAATCACATGTGAGTGTCTACAAACAGTGTCCATACAGTGTATCTTAATGGTCTACTCTTGGTCTGTATGTAAGCTAGTTAAACTGCTTTTTGTGTTCTGGTTTGAAGTCATATACTGCCTCCCTGTGGCTAAAGAGCAGAACTTCATTATATTCTCTTCTGCATCTTAGAGGAAATAAACAGAACGCCTATTTTTGAAGGATGAACTGCATACCCAGTGATTGTGAAACAATGTGTGAAATGAATCCTTTATCTATAGGATTCTACCTTTATATTTATATAACAGAAACACAGTAGAGATGCATAATCATTGACTGTTTTCTTTACTGTCTTTTCAACTTAGTGGAGAAAAAAAAGAGAGATACATAACATGCATTCAACTACAAATCACTATATAATATACATAACAGATATTTCTTTCTAACGTCCACAGAAGCACATTTTCCTCGCTGCAGAGTGTGTGTAGGGTGTTAGGAGTGTAAGACTGACCCCCTGGAGAGTAAGACAGCAACTTGAAACTATAAGAAACTTTCAAACACGTATGAATATATTTAGCCAGGTAATATGGAAGTTGGAAAATAATCAGTGGTCATACTAAACTGGATTTTTTTTATATACCAAAGGCCTAAACCAAAGCTCCTAGTTGAAGGTAAGTGAGGTTAAGATTACATTACATTTACATTTATGGCATTTGGCAGACGCCCTTATCCAGAGCGACTTACATTTATCTCATTTTTATACAGCCGAGCAGTTGAGGGTTAAGGGCCTTGCTCAAGGACCCAGCAGTGGCCATTGGTGGGATTTGAACTCACAACCTTCTGGTCACTAGTCCAGTGTCTTAACCACTAAGCTACACTGTCCCTGATTACAATCAAACACAACAAAATATTCCTTCAATGTCAGTGTCTTGCTTCTACGGTGTGACAGAACATGTGGTTGTGTGGCATCTTGATCCATATGCACAAATACATCCGCAGGAAGAAGTGTTAAAACACACACACACACACACACACACACACACGATCATCAACAGGTCCGGTAGTAGTGACGTCAGAGCGGGTCTCACTGATGGCCCATCCCCCTCCTTCTCCTCGTGCAGCTGCTCCAGCTGTGTGTGTGTGTGTGTTTCAGCGTGTGAGTGCGAGTGTGTGTGTGCCCGCCGGTGTGCGTGCCTACGTGCCGCTTCCTTTCCGCTCGCCTTCGCGCTCAATGTTGCAACCACCATGACAGGCATCGCCGCTGCCTCCTTTTTCTCCAATACGTGCCGTTTCGGAGGCTGCGGGCTGCACTTCGACTCCCTGGTGGAGCTGATCGTTCACATCGAAGACAACCACATCGGTGAGTGCGGAGTGGCGCACACACACACACACACGCACACACACACAGCGAGGGAGCCGGGGAGCGCCAATCCGCAATGGCCGGACTCGGCGAGCTACTTCCTGCGTCCCCGCGCTGCTGTTGCTAGGTGTGGTAGCGGTGACACTGGCGGCCTGATTTAGCTTCACTCGGCGACATTTCAGCCTCATGCCAAGACTGCAGCTGTAATGCAGGTCGTTCTGTGTACGCCAAAGCTGTTCGCCGGAAACGGCGCGGGTTGTATAACTTTTCCGCCCGGTCGATGCTATCCACCCAGCGCTTGCTATGGCTGTGCTAGGCCTGGGCTTCACCCACCGCAGCCGCACCTCACCTCACCTCA
Source organism: Leptodoras praelongus (assembly GCA_028564905.1). Lineage (NCBI taxonomy): Eukaryota > Metazoa > Chordata > Actinopteri > Siluriformes > Doradidae > Leptodoras > Leptodoras praelongus. Next base: position 24,098,273 of record JAOTRJ010000048.1, on the reverse strand, counting down.
CATAAACACCCAGCGCTCAGCACGCCACTTACACCGATAATTACACCCCTGTATAGCAGATGTAACCGAATTATGCCACATGAACGTCCCTGAAAAGTTGCCTAAATAAGAATGAGCTAAGTCGTAGCTCCCGTTAGCCAGGTAGCTAAGAGTTAACGGATTCTTCCGCGTCGCTGCTCAGTAACGTTGATCAGCTCGTTAGTTCTCTGGCGCTCATGACAACAAAACCAACCTGTGTGTATCTGCTGTCATGTTGCCAAATATCTCTTTATATTATCAACAGCTCAATCACCCCACTTATTTATTTATTCAGGCCACTATTTGTTTCCACCATTTGATCTCCATCTCTGATCTTGTTAGTGTGAACATGGTAAGAGGCAGGGCGTGGGCTGGAGCTCGGTTCAATTCACGCCTCAACGTGTCACAAGAAGACATTTTCTGGAAGGCCATGTATAAATAAATAAACAAATAAACAAATACCTTCCAGCTACCCCACAGCTTCCCAACCCTGGTCCTGGAGAACCCTCATGCTGCATATGTCAGTGTAAAACAGGCAGGACATGAAGGGGTGCTTCACTAGCATGGGTAGGAAATGTGTTGTTTCATTCCTGCATCCCTTCCTGTTTACCTCCTGCCATTGTTGTTGTTGTTTGGCTGTAGTGCAGGTGGTTAAGCAGCTGCAATTGGTTTTCCTGTTTGTTCTGCAGGTCTGCATGAGTTAAACAAGGTCAGTCTTACTCTCTCTGTCTGTCTGTCTCTCTCTCTCTCTCTCTCTCTCTCTCATACTTTACATCTAAGGGTTGCAAACATTATCTTAGTTTATGAAGCAGTGCCCCGAATGGTCCTGGCATCAGTAAACTACAGCTAGACCTGTTCTTTTGCTTACATTTGTGTCATGCAAAAAGGTGTTACAAATGCATGTGTAAGGTTAATGGGAAATTGGTAAGATGCTACATCTTTTCAAGACAAATGTAGTATTCATGGTTGTGTAAGTTACATTTTCAGTGTTTAAATACATTACTGAATATATCATGACTGTCCAGTATTTTCTATGCAATAAAGGTAAAGGAAAAAAGTGAGAACTTGCATTTTCAGGTAACCGGCATTGCCATTAAGGTCAATCAGATAAGTTTGCATGTAAGCATACGAGAAGTTGATTATGATCTTTCTTAGTAAAATGCTGTTGATGAGGAGCTGCCCTGATGCTAGGGGCTAATTTATAACGGTGTGACAAGGCAACATTGTTGTGCATCGTGCTATTTCTGATGAAAAGTGTTGCAAAAAATGAATATTACTCAAGAAAAACTAGTGTCGACGAGCTTGCATAAGTGCCTTTAGATTTTGCATTGCATAGAGAGCTGAACGCTTAATTAATACTGAAGCTCATCTGTGGCTCCAGTTCTCCAGGAATTCTCTTGTGCACACAGATCATTCATTCGCTGTAATCACTCTTTCATTATGTTAATTATCGGTGCTGAAATTGTGCTGTGTTGGTTGGATACGTGAGCTGAAGCATCTATCTAATCTCTGCTACTGTAACGTGATTCTCCGGCTGCCCGTCTCCTGGAGAATGTGCCTGGTGGTTGAGCGTGAAAGGATTTGTAATGAGAAACCCACCTGCAGGGGGGAATCTGCTTGGCTGATTGGCATGTCTAACAGCCAATCAGAATAGACCTTGTGGGGCACAGACAGCTGGAAGTCTTCTCCTGTTCTTCGCCTCAGTCCTCCATCTGGTCTTGAGGCAGTTCAGCACACAAGAAACTTTTTACAGTGGAGTTACTTCCTGTGTCACACTGTTGCCTTTAACACAGACGCTCCCATGCCAGGATTGCAGGAATGTTATAAAATAGCCTTATTGGTTTCTCAGTTTATGTTCAAAAGTATCTACTTTCCAGGAAGCCGCTGATGGAAGTGTGAGGACCTTCAGCGCTTATGGTTTCAGGCATGCATTTTAAGTCCATGAGTCATATGCTGATGTAGTGCTTTTTGAACATGTCCATCTGCTGCAGTTCTTTTAACTGAAAGCCTGTAGTACAATGTTGGTGATAAATAATGTAATCATGTAGTGATTTATTACTTATTCTACCAGACCTCCGGAGTGTCCCTGATGTTCATCAGCATTATAATCAATGGTGTCTAGACCTGCTCTGTTACTCATGACTGCCTCATCCATTAACCAACACAAGCCATAAACTTAGCTTGTGTGTCAGCCATGCAGATGCTGTTGCACTGACATGCTTTTGACCAACAGAGGGGGATGCATGCTCAGCTATAGTAGGCCAGTATTGCATCCATGCACGTACAAATTAGTGTACAAGGAAATGTCTTTGCAACCTGTATGTTTTAAAGGGAGCTGTTAAAAAATACAACAGAGCAAAAACAATGGTTTTGGACACTATGAGTAATTTTTTTTGTACATTTTAAATTGTAATGGGGTGATGGGTTTTGCACTTGTGACACATACCATTTTATAATGTTAAACATTTCACTCATTTCTGTTATTTCTATTATATACTCCTCTGCTATGTTTTTATGTTGCATATTTATGTCTCTTTTTTTCCCAGTAATTCTATTTCTTTTTTTTTATTCATCTTAAGCTCAGGGTCAGCAGATCAGGGTCAGTAAAACAGTCTTTTGGCTAATTCTGGCATTTACGTTTATGTTTATTAATGCGCATTGTCCCTGTTAAATAAACCTGAATTAACAAATTTGGTAATTGTGTAAAAAGAAAATCTTAGCTATTCAATAAGCACTTTAAATGAGCACATTTTCCAGTGCTGTGCTAAGACCCTGACCTGTTGGTACTGTCATGAGGATGTTTATTGGAGATGCCAAGCAGGTGTGTAAGTCACTCTGGATACGGGTGTCATGCAAAATCTCGTAAATGTAATTTATTAGAAATTAAACGCATGACTAGTCGGTGAACTTGTTTAGTAAAAATTAAAACTGTTTGTCAGTGAGTCGAAAATGTATTGATTTCGGTTTGCATCCTGTGCTTCGCAAGCCTGCGACAGACACTGTACCTTTCCGTAGATGTCTTATCAGTCTTCTGAAGAGATCATAAAAGCGAATGTTGTGTGGCTGACTTTACAGCTGAACAACCTTGTACAGTGAAACGCTTACAGTGGTTTGATTTAACAACAGCGATCAGAAAATGCACCCAGTCGGCTCAAGACCTAGCCAAGCTAGGACAGTAAAGGGTTTCTTAGTAGACCTACAACACAACACAACATGGAGGAGAGGAGTTCTAATGCATTTTATGCGTTTAGCTAAATATTACTGACAAGAAAACCTTACAGTAGGAAAATCACTGATTTTTCTATATTGGAAAATCACAATATAGAAAATCAAATCCGAATCAGTATGACATTGACGTTATCGATGTGATTGTTCCAAGGTTTATACAATATGAGCTGTGGAATTGTTCTCTCTTTCTGTGGCATCTCTTTTTTCAGTTGAAAAACAGGTGCCTTCTCTTTTAGGCTTTATTTAATGTTAGACACAAAATAACGAGAAACGTTTGAGTAAGTGTGGTGCAACTAAGTGTGCAGTGAACAATCTTTCCAACCACAATAAGAACGGCAAAGACACAAGATCAGCTGTCTTTTTGTATTAGCCTGTGATTTGCATGTCAGTGCATCTCTAGATACTGCTGGGCTTTAATCTACTCGATTAAATCTGAATCTACTAAACGTTTGATCGCCTCTCGGCGGCCGCTATTAAAAACTAGGCCGGATTGATCTTGTAAACATTTTCTAGTACTAAGAGAAAATGATTGCCATAAATAAATAAAAGCTTGTGCAGTGTTTTAGTGTTACTGCATATAAGAAACATATATAAGAAACCTCTAAGCCCAGTTTTAATGGCGTGGTCCTACACCAGTCTAATTATACAGCGTTTTAAATTAATCAGCCTAGTAGTGCTTTAGTTTAGAAATGAATGTATTTTTAATCTCTTGCTTAGTCTCTAGACAAACAGACTGCACATTTAAAGAATGCTGCTGCTGTGAAAATGAATAGACTTGCCAGATTTGGGTTGTGTGTAATCAGTTGAGAGAAGAGACAACAGATTTTCACTGTTAATGAAATGAAGAGTGAGCCACTTTATAATGGCATCAGAGCAAAATCCTGTCTCCAATATCTGACTAAGTCACTACTGACCTGCAAAAGGAAACTGCTGTATCTCTCTTCTGGCACAAATTAGCTCTTTGAGTCATTTCAGATAGACTTGGCTCACCTGTACATTTTATTGCACATTCCCGTATTTGTTGTACCAGTACACTGTGCTGTGTTTCTGTTTGATGTGCTGAAAACCTCTTAGGCCTCTCTCTTTCTTTCTTGGTTCTTGGTGGCTTATTAGTTGCTTTCTATGGATGATGTGGCCCGTATGGATTGTAGGTGTGAGTTGAAAGTGTGACCGGTCTTATTGGTCAGTAATGAGGTAATTAGTGGTCTCTGGAGTTAAAAAAAAAATTCTTTGGAACCACTCCTTCCTCCTGCCTCGCTCTCAGCAAAGTGCAAAATCTGGCATGCTCTGCAAAGGGCGAGGAAGTCTAATTACAGGGTGCGCTGGCAGATTTTGGCCTCTCTTCCTCCTCATCTGGGGACCTGCTGCTCCAACACATTCTCTGCTTTAATTAGTACCAGGCTAGAATGAAGGCTCACATTCCTTGTGCATATGCTGAGGTAAAGTATTAGCACTAGGTGGCGCTATCACACACTTAGAGTTATTTTGAGTATTTGTTTGTTAGGAGGCCATGGCCCTGCTGCTGCTTTTTCTTTTTTCTTTTTCTTTTTTATATCTAAGTGAGACAAAGGTATAGGAGCATGAAGCTGATAAACCAATAACAATGTGTTTCTGTATGGCAAGTTTGATGGTGTTGATGTTCAGGGCAAAAAATACAGTTTCTCTGTTTGATTATGTGATTATGATTATCCTTTGAGGTTACTTAGTTAAATAGTGTTGCACAGACTACTCGTTTAAAAAAATATCTACTTTTGGACTTCCCTAGTCTCTGGAAAATCAAGAGATTCTTTCATATAAATGAACTGACTTGCCTGATTTGGATTCTGTATAACATTAATACAAATACTGTGGTCAGAGAGGCAGCAGCACACCCTCACTGTCAAAGAGATGAAGAGCGGCCATTTTAAAACACGTCATGAGAGCAAAGGCCTGTCTCTGCAGAAGGAAATTGCTGTGTCTCTCCGTTGACTCTCATTAGCACCTCGAGTCGTTTCAGATGGACTCGGCTCACCTGCATGTTTTACTGCACTTGCCGTATTTGTTTTATAACAGCACGTGGTGCTGTGTTTGTATATGATGTGCTGATAAGCTCTTAGGCCTCTCCCTTTCTTTCTCTCAAGGTCCTTAGTTGTTTATTACTTGCTTTCCATGGATGATGGTTGCACAAGAGGCATGGTATCTGACGATAATCTTAGATAAATAGTTAGATAAGGCCATGGATGAAGAATATTCTGTGACAATTGCTCCTTTGTCTATATTGACTGGTTTATGACCAACTGACTCATTATAATTCACAATATATTTTGAAACCACTGACAGTGTAAAGAGATCCTTTTCAGTGTAAGACGCTGCATTGTGTACTGTTGTTTTAGAAAAAAAATTAAGTGATATCTCTACTACAGGCACAGAAGTATAGATATTATAGTATAAATATACTTGAATATACTCATAGATATAACTATACTTACGTATTGTAGATATAAATATTGCACATCTCTTCATTAAACAAAAAATGGCCACATGGTTTTTAAAACATTGCTTCTCCAAAAGTACTGTTCCAAGTGTAGTACTGTACTTGAATGCAATAATCATGTATATTGTCTTAGTTTTAGTTTTGTTAAACAAAAAAAATCATTTTATTTTAACCCTTTTTTTTTTTTCCAAAATTGGTCATTTGTAGGGGCGACACGGTGGCTCAGTGGGTATCACCGTTGCCTCACAGCAAGAAGGTCCCGGGTTCGATCCCCGGGTGGGGCGGTCTGGGTCCCTTCTGTGTGGAGTCT
>JAOTRJ010000048.1:24069347-24085200 GCA_028564905.1 Leptodoras praelongus | reverse complement strand
ATAATATTTGTAAGAAGCGCAACATCCCTTCAACCCCCCCCCTCCCCCCTCCAAAAAACCTGATGCACTACAATACTTATAAGTGTAATAAGTGAAGAATACAACACATGCTATTATAGGATACTAATTTCATCCTCAATGTTATATTCCTCTTATTCCACAGCTATTTAACAATTACACTGTACACACTTATAAAGATATCACTATTAATCACGAAGGGAAATTAGTGTTCCAGCAGCTTAGCTACACGATAAACACAAAGTACGTATAGAAGTAAGCTAAATACAATGGAATAAAGTACAACAGAGTTAAAATAAACATAGAAATGTATTTGTATAAAGAGTCTATTACAGCAAATGGAGAGAACTGTAGTATGTACACATATGTCACATATACAACTAGAGCTGTACTTGAAGTACAGGACATTAGTGCATTATTATTATTATTACATTAGTAATGACAGTATCTATTGTTTACAGTAGTTATGCATTAACATTTTTCTTAACATTTTATTAACATACTTTCTTTCAGTAGTTTAAAAGAAGAAGCCTTTATTCATTTATACATTAATGCACTCTTTCTTTGCATATCCCAGCTTTGTTAGGGTAAGTCGTTAGTCAGAGCGCAGGGTCAGCCATGATACAGCGGCCCTGGAGCAGAGAGGGTTTAGGGCCTTGCTCAAAGTGCCCAACGGTGGCAGCTTGGTGGTGCTGGGGCTTGAACCACCTCTGATCCTCTGATCAGTAACCCAGAGCCTTAACCATGGAGCCACCACTGCCCTACATTACAATGAATTACATTTAATGTAATATATACATTTATACTTAATTACATGTAACGTTATGACTCGGACAAAAAAGGTCCTGTTATCACTTGCAATATAGAAGCTATAAACTGTTGCAATAAGACTCGCATGTGATGTTACCAGGAACGTGCAAAGTCCTCCGTCCTGGAATTTATTACTGTTGCGGAAACAAAAGATATTTTACAGAAAACTTAATTGTTTTCAGCAATTATGCATTATCTTTAGTTAAATAGGAACATGATTAAATGATTAATATTATTATTATCATTTTATTAGTGGTTACCAGAAGCATACACCCTGTGATTTGACTTACAGAAGGCACTATTGTCACAGTCGTGCTGTTATAGAAAATGAATCACCTCCTTCTTTGAGAGAGTTCAACGTCACTGTGATGTAAATATGAATAGATTAACACAGTTACACTACCCGCAGACAGACAGACAGCACGGTTTAGCTCCGGCAAGAACCACGAACGTGCCTGAACCTCACGCACACACTCGAGCTGTCATTTAGCCCTCTGCCCTCTGTCCCAGACAGCGAAGTCCAGCTTCATATTTTACAGCGGCAATGTTATGAAATAGTTGTTTGCTATGTTTATTAAGATACAGGGATTGTTTAAAAAAAAAAGTGAAAGTGCAATTTAATCAATTTCATCTCCTTTCTGTTATATATTTATAAGTAAAGAATAAAACATGAAAGTCTGTGTGCTGTTATAGGAAAATAATCAGTGATGTAGTGGTGTGATGCAACTCTACAGAAAACACAAAGCTACAGAAATGTATTCCAACCAGTGCGTTAATAGAAATGTGATTTGAATTATAGCTGGCACTGCTGTCAGAACCGTGCTGTTAAAGACATTTAATCAACACACTAATCAGAATGGAGAATATATCAGTGCTGGGGTGTAAACACCTATTGTTTGTCACAACATTTTGCGCTTTCTTCCTTCACTGCAACCATAGCCGTATTTTCTCATGGTCCTTATTAGTGGGTTATTTCTTCTCTTTCCTCCACAATTAGAAGTCAGGGCATTTTATTTGTGTGGGTTTGTATGGAATGCTGGTTGCTGGCATGATGCTTTTCCTGTGCATTAACCCATAACCCTTGACAACATGCTTACATTCTTTTCCATATAAGTACAATGGCAGTTTGTCAGCAGTGTTGTATAATAACAAAGCAAAGGTCGGTGAGAAATTCACACTACCCTTTTTCTTTTCTGCATAGCTACAGGACCCACGGGAAACTGTTCTTTTGCTTCTCTGTGTGTCCTGCAGGTAGCGAATATGACGAGGAGGAAGCAGACTACGAGGAGTCAGACAGTGATGAGTCTTGGACCACCGAAAGTGCCATTAGCTCCGAGTCCATCCTCAGCTCCATGTGCATGAACGGAGGCGACGAGAAACCTTTCGCCTGCCCCGTGCCTGGCTGCAAAAAGAGATACAAGGTAAGAATCAATGGCAGATGTGCGTTCTCCTTATTAGAGCAGTGCATCTTGGGTGTGGAAGTAGTACTCAAGCCCGGGTTGTGACGTTCAGCGGTTTATACAATAAGACAGTAGAGGAATACATAGAGCTGTCTGTGTCGGAGCACTCTGTGCAAACAATAACGCTTTAGACCGTGAGACACGGCTATTGACGGAGTACACTCAAGGTTGATGAAAGCTCAAAACGCACTTCTACGAGAGCAGGCTCCTACGGCCATACAGTCCACTTCAAGGCTTCCGCAGGTTTTATGGGATTTTCCGCTGGCATCTGGCGCATGCTCCGGTGATGAATTATGTACAGCTTGAGAGAGCTGTGTTCATTAAGAGGCACAGGAAGTGGCTGGTGACAGGCACGAAGGAGATTTTCCATGTTCATGCCATTTTTTTCCATGGTGTTAGATGTGGATTTGATTTGGGCTGGAGTGGTTCTCTGCGTACCTGGTCTTGACACCAGACGAGTGTCATGTTGCCATGCTCTACAGTTCTGCTAAAGGTTCGGTTGACCTAAATATAAAAAAAAAAAATCAGTCAAATTGTTGTTACAAAGGAGCTTTATAGAAATTTGGATTTGGCTTCCTAATGAGCAAGTCAGAGACCATGGGAAGGAGGGGAGATATGAGTAAGAACCGTTTAGAGGAACCAGTTTCAAAAAGGAAGGAATCCTCTTTGCCTCATAATGAATCATCTTCTGGTTGGCACCAGATATTGAGATTATACATCATTACAGGGTACAAGTGTAGGAGAGAAAAGACAAACGGTACTAAATGTGCTGAAAGTGAATAAGTGTCCTGGGATGAGATGAGAACAAGACAGTGAAAGATAGGACTTGGTAATTAAATTCACTACAATTTAGCTTCATAGTGTATAAAGGTGAGAAAAGTGAAAGGTCCCAATTCTGTTAGAAGAATAGAAGTGCTGTTTTCTTGTAACAGAGAAACACGCATGCATGCTGCAGAAATATCCAATACCGTTGTCATGGAAAACCTGGCATCATTGAATCCTGAATATTCCTGGATTCTCTTCCACAGAATGTGAACGGTATCAAGTACCACGCCAAGAACGGTCACCGCACTCAAATCCGGGTGCGCAAGCCGTTCAAATGCCGCTGTGGGAAAAGCTACAAGAGCTCACAGGGCCTGCGCCACCACACCATCAACTTCCACCCGCCCGTCTCGGCTGACATCATCCGCAAGATGCAGCAGTAGAGCGGGCCTCAGTGCCAACCAGATCCTTCACACGTTAGAAGCTGTTGCTGCATTTGATACCTTTCCCCGCTTTGTTACTCTATTCCTCCTTGTCCTCCACGAGGAAGACTCTCCCTTCATTCCACCTCTCCATGAGGAAGCTCGTACCCCTTCATTTAACTCTTCCATATGGAAGACTCTTTCTGTCTTGCCGTCATTTCATACCTCGTTTCGGAGGTTCTCTTTATCCCCCTTTTCATTTCATCTCATTGTGAAGAGTAAACCCTTTTACCCTCTTAATTCAAGGAGCTCCTGTGTTCCCTTTACACTACGCTTTGAATTGCATGCATTTTTTTGTGTCCTGTTATCTGTTCCGTGTCTATTTGAGATGATGTATCTTGTTTTGTACTTTTGCACATTCAATTATTATTCTTTCTCTGTCTTGTATTATTATTGACACAAGGTGCTTATTGTAACATTATTGGGACATGTTGAGACAAGATTAGGCTTGGCGTCACTATTGGATGACTTCCCAACAGCTGCTGTCACCACTTGGGTAGTGTGTGATGCGTGTCAAAGCCGCAACGTCAGAATTCAACCAGCATGACTTTTTTTTTTTTTTTTGGATTCTGATAAGAGAAAAGGGCAAAAATAAAAGGAAGGGCAGAACTTCACATTTCTGACTGTTCGTGCTACCCGGTAAGAATATAACCACCGTTTTCAGTCGTAGATTATAATACATGCATATAGACTTTCATAATCAGATATTAAATATATCCTTTTATTCCCCCTTTTTTTAAAAAATAAAATAAAAAAAGAAGAAAATTATACCAGGCAAGTTTGGGAGTTTACTATGGATAAGTTTAATCCCGTATTTTTTTAATCCTTGGAGACATTGTGTTTTACACCTATTAACAATCTCAGGTGACAGATTGCCAGCATTTCAGACACATTATCTTGCCCTTGTGGTCTAATGGTATTTTTTTTTTATACAGCTGTTACATGGGTCCCAGGCCAGCTGTGCCCAGTGTGTTCTAGAACCTCTGGATCATTCTAGAACTCCACAGCTGAATCCATTGCCTGCTAAAGGACCTAAAGCACTTTGTAGCACCTCGTTGCCAACCTAGTTAGGAAGTTTCCATTGCCAACGCGTCAGGGACTGCAGAGTCCTACCCCCGAGTCGCTGGGTCAAATCCATACACTGACACGCTGCTTTGGGATTAGAGCACATGTAGTCGTCTTTTTTCAATCTAGGGTATTTCTTTTTTCTTATCTTTCATCAGATCCCCAAAATGTGTGTTAGTTTAAGATTTTCATAACTGATTGCCTTGAACTGTTGCAGAACACAGCATTCCATAGCTTTGGTGTGACAAGTCAGTCTGGATTGTGTTTTTGGCCGGTGGCACTGGCTGAGCTCTGGTGTTATCCAAGCTGCCTTTCAGACAGACAGATGACAGTTACTGTAATTCCTGATATTAAAATACAGCAGAGCAGTTGCCCATCACTATCTTTGGTGGCCTGCTGCACTAACAGTGTTGTTTTGCTAATGTGGCAGTAGGATAACTCAGGGATGTCCGGTCCTAGAGTTAGAACTCAACCTTTTCTGCTTGAGTGCAAGTCACTCGTATAGGTGCAGACTTCCAAGTACCAGCAGTAATCTTGCATCAGTTTTTGCATTAAAATAAATAGGTTATTTAGAAAGATGTGTTCTGTTCCAAAATCAATCACCATACTCTGGGAGGTAGCAGAAGAAAGAACAAGAAGAGTTGGCAGAGAAAGTCTTGATCAAGAGCCAAGCTGCCAATCACCCATGATCATGACATTCTACCTGCATGGACGTCAATGTTGTAATGGAATTATCTGTTTAAATGAACATTGTGACAGTATTATACTGCCAGTCTAGAGGGAAGTATTGGATATGTTGTGCATAGTTTATGTATTATGTATCTGTGTAAGTGCATTAAATTATATTTTCATACTTTTTTTTTTTCTTATAATGCCATTGACACCAGGGGTTGTTTTTAAACTGGTGACTTTCTTCATAAAGAAAAAAACTGACAAAAAAGCTGCTTCATAAATGTAAACCTGGTTACAAGTTAAATATTAAATGGCCTCTGATGTGTTTCAATAACTTTGCGTGTGGAATGTTTCATTCTTTTTATAAGCATGTCGGGACATGGGTTTTTCACCTCCGATTGTGGCTTCTAGCGAAGACTAACTAACACTTATCTAACCACACCATCAATTCAGCAGAACCAGTTATTGTTTCAAACAAAACTTTATTGGTCTATATCAGAGTATGAAGACACACATACAAGTAAAAGGTATCTAGAAGAACCTTACAGTGTTAACTTAAACCAAAGTAAACACACGTTCGTTTGGTTACCCGAGACAGATTAAGTCTAGCGCTGGGTGATGTAGTGCAATGTTGCTTGACATCAAACTCACTGGAACATAACCTTGGACTAAAAAATTTTTTTTGATTTATCCTTTAAAAAAATGATTTTAGTCCAAAACCAGGCTTAACTCGTGTCGAGGAAACCAGACCAAGAGGTTTTGAATTTAGCACACAGTGACAGCAAGCATGCAACTAAATACAATAATGGCTGAAATATCAGTTGATTTAAATAGAGGAGAAAAAAAAAAAGCATCTCTTAAGAATTATGTTGCTTCTTATAGCCTGTTCATGTGTGATATTTAAAAGCATTTTCTAAAATAGATTATTTTATGATTATATGATCAGCTCGTCACGTATAAACTAGTATTTTGCCCTGACGGTACAGAACTGTGCTAGATCAGCACAGGGGAAAATAGTTAATACCTGACATTATTCCATAAAGCCTGGAGAGTGCTTGCAGTTATACGTGTTCAGATGATACACTGGCTATACGATTATGCTTGTGACAGCGAGTTAGTCCGTACAGCCTTCTCCAAAGAAACCCAAACTAATAAATAGCACCGCAAAAATCAGTCAGCCTGCAGTATTTCTACTCGATTGCGTTATAGTAACCCCAACCATCCTTATGGGCAATGTGAGAATAAAAAGAAATCCTTACCGAAGAGATAGTCATGAACTAATTAACTGATTGCTTGAAAGTAAATGCTCACAGCATAACGTGGCTAAGAGTTAACAGCTGCAGTTTGAGGTGATAATATTGAGTTTAAAATGAACGTGGTGGTGATTTTCTCTCTGGCTGGTCTAATCGAAGTTCAGCGCGTTGCCATCGAAATGGGTGAGCACATGCTTCTCGAACAGCTGCTGATCGCAGTCTAGGGGGAACTGTTCGCTGCACATGGGACACACCTTCCAGTGGCTCTCCACGTGCTCCTCGAACTTCGACTGGTCGTAATTTGGAGGAAAGATGACCTCGCACAGCGGACAGCGCTTCTGCAGCTCCTCGCTGTAGGACAGCAGGAGAAAGTTGACGCATGAGAAAATGGCAAATACAAATGAGCAAGAATGGGGAAAGAGAAAAGAGCAGAAAATAGCCAAGGCAAATAAAAGACAGTGCATGTGTGCGTTTGTGTGTAATAAGCTGTTTTGATGATGCGGGAGAACCGAGGGAGCGAGGCAGTAAAACAGCATCTGCGTGTTGGACAACGTGGGTGGCCCATACAGCTAATTCAGCCACAAACACAACTCCTGCAGAGCTCAACAACATGACACATGACAGCACTTTCTGTGTGGTACTTTCTCAGGGTGTCTGTGCTTTTTACCTGGTATCAAAGCAGAATGGCATTTGTCCATCGTTGAGGAAGTGAGTGGGTGGCTCGCTGACCGTCGCCTGGTCACTGGTTTGCTGTAGACGGCACACAGGTCACAGATTACTCATTACTGTTACTACCTTTGTCAGCATTTAGCATTAACATCTACCATCCGATGTGCACCACAATTCCGCTCTGCGCTGAATTACTCAATTAGCTGCAGTGTTTAGAGGCAAGCTGCAGCGTCCTTAATGAGCCTCCATAAGTTCAGGTCTGGCAAGCTCAGCTAATCCCCACTCAGCATAGCGGAGAGGGCACCATGCAAACCGTAATAAGCTTTTCCACCAGATAACATGGCACAGTACAGATACACTACCCTGGTCATGGGGACGTGTCTGTTTCTCATCACAGAACTATGCTCGTTGAATATAGCATGTAGAAGCAACTAGGTTTTCTAAGACCTTTTTAGTTCATGTACTGGACAAAAGAGCTCCCTTGTTTTTGCTTCTCCACAGATGAGGGCTTGCTTATGGTTCTCTATTGTATTTGATGGGAGTGTACTTCAACACTACTACTGAAATACCCCGTGCCATGCTGTCTGGTATAAAGGTCATTCTAGCTACAGTTTCAGATGGCAGGTGTCTGACAGCTCGTGACTATTTTGTTTACTGTACAATCAACTGTCTGCTCTATTCCTAGCTCCATATTAAGCACAGGTCACTTGACAATGGAAATAATGCTAAACTATTGTATACGTTTGTTTTTTTTTGCCATACTGTGACACACAGTAGCCTGCAATCAGGCCAGTACACTGTACAGTACACTGCATATGACTTGAGCCAGGACAGAGGGCACCCAACAAGTTCCACAACCATCAAAATGTAAACAGCTGTATCCCATAATCAAACTATAATGCATTCTAATGTGCTTTTTGGCACAGCTTTAAGAATTTTGCCATACACTTCCTTAGGATAAATGGTCCTTCTTCCCTTTTTAATAGTTTTTTTCCCTTTTCTTTTTTGTGCACCTGACTTAATTGCCATCTTAGCAAACCTGCATACATCTACCATTAAAATGTCTACCATTACCCAGAAATGTTTTACTGGCCATGAAAGGCCTTACCACAAAAAAACTATTTTACACAACAGGCAAAAGTATCCACTCCTTTAAAACAGCCTATGTTTTTTAACCTTTAGAGTTTCATCAAATCAATCAATTGATGCATCTTTATAATGCATCTCAATGGACAACAAAGCCCTCCTATTGTGTGGAGTGACCTAGACTCTACCTGGGACAGCTTCCCTGGTTGTCTCCCATGATAGTGGGGCTACATGACAGAAAAACTCTGACATACAGAGGACGAATCTGAATGACCTTAATGCTCTTCAAAGATTTTTAGTCCTGTATCTGTTTAGATTCCTTGGAGATTTCTGTATGGATTAAGATTATGATCGACTTACAGTGTTTGGCTGCTCTTCGGGCTCCTCCAGACCATCAGGGCGACTCAGGTTGCGGGCAGGCTGGCTGCACACCACATTACTGTCCCACGATGGAGGTCCAACAGGAGGAAGCCTAGGCATCTGATCATCTGAGAACTCCCCATCTGCACTGTCTAAACCCAGACACATAGAAAATCGAGTCACTTCCTTATCTGGAGACTGTGACCACAGCTATATATGCAGTTTCTTATTCCACTTGTTAAACATTGTGTAGGATGTGGACAGAACACTGACCCCTGCTTTCAGATGAGTATGGGTTTCCAAACATCAGCTCTGTAGGACGCTGACCCACCAGTAAAGGAGAGGGGACATCTGGCTGATATGGCAAGGCGTACTGCAGAAAAACTGGTGCCACATCCAAGCTACCATCATCCTCTTCGTCTTCCTCATGGCTAGCACTTCTCTGCAGCTCCTGCTATCAAAAATGCATTTATTAATGTCTAGCCAGGGAATGGAAACAAAAGTAATACTAAGCATCTCTAAATCGCAATGCAGTGGCAATACACGATTTATATGGAAGCTACATTTAAAATTTGCTGTTACTAAAAGCAGCCGGGCTGCCAAATGTAGGCAAAATAAAATAAAACCTTAAAGCAGCAAACAATTTATTGACGGCTATTCAGATTTCCATCAGTTTTCCTTTCTCTCCATCTTTAGCTCCAGACAATACATCATCTGCCACAGTATTTTAGCTGCAGCGTTTTGGACGCACTAGCCACCCTCTTGCGCAAACAATTTAATTAGCCCCTTAATTAAAAACTCCTATGCCTGTTCAAAGGGACACAGAGCTTTGCCTTTTACTGAAGTTTTCTGCAGGCGCCAATTTAATTTACAGTCTCAGCCTCAAATTGGGTCATTTTGCTAGTTGAATCGTCAGGCTCTGTGCTCTAGCTACCTCGCTGAGCAGTACTTTCTGCTTTTTGGATATTTTTTTGGGGCTGCTGTGCATCCCTTTCTGTGGTCCAGAGTAATTGAATGGAAAATGAGGCCTTGCTGGCTCTGCTGCCCCAATTAGAGAGATACGTTAAACCCAAACCAGATCCTGGGAGGGGAAAAAAAAACAAGCACTCTGCGGGCATTTTTAGATTGGCACAAGTCTTTAAAGAAGAAAAATGAAAACCCGCACCCCTTCCAGCTTCTCCTTCTCCTTGGATAAAGCAGCAAGGCTGTCCTTCAGCTCCTTCAGTTCCCGGCCCTTGGCTGCTACCTGGCTCTGTGAGATGAGGAGAACAATAGTGCAATATTAGTTAAGAGTATATGGTGTGAATAACAGTAAAGATTAGGGGTAAAAATATCCAGGGAGAATTAACTGGGAGATTTTTTCAGGCTGGGTGTTCTTTTTGCATTTATATGAGCGGGTAAGAATGGGATAAGAACAATCTACAACAATCACTACATGCAGTAAATAACTCACTTGCATCACTGGTGTACAACAGTCATACTATCCTTCATAGTTACCATGTTACTCGCTGTGTTTAAATGAAAGTCCAGTGATCTAGCAGTTACATTAGGCTGTCTTGCTTCGAATATCTCCTTCTATCCTTCTCCATCTGTGTCTGTGTCTCATGTATACAGCAATAAAATGGTGTCTCCACTGCATGCTCTTATAAACCTGAACTCTCCGTGTTAACAAACGATACCATGCGGTGGAAAAACCTTGTATCAAAGCAGTTAGGCACAGACAGAAGAGAAGCAGCGCAGAAGTGATCAGGGCTCAGCGCTTTATTTATTTACAAAGTAGCTCAGAGCAACAGATATTAATCTGTTGGTTGGCATGAATAAGTTACAACAGCACAAGTAAGTCTTTCAATGAATTGCAAGGCTAAAGGCTGTGTTTCAAAGGAGCAGAACAAATTGGTGATTTGTGGCACAGCACCCATTGACTGTTTACTATAAAGGTTTTTAAATGTACATTTGTTTTATGGTTTGTTTCAGTGACGTTTACATGAACATCTACTCCCCAAAAAATCTGAATTCTGGTGCTTGTGAGATTTCATTCAAATAAATGACTCCAGTACTGATCTTTAAGTGCATAGCATAATATGCTATAAAATTGACTGTTTCACATTTACTACCATTACTAAAAAAGCCTTGTTGTTGCAAGTACATTATGTTCCACTATCATGTTTATCAGTGTAATTAAAGTGACGTATTTAAAAAGCATACTATTTCAATCCACAGGATCAGTATTGTGCTGATACCAGTACAATGGCTGAATATCGAGGTAGATTAGAGCTTCAGTCCACCTATCAGGCAACTCTCCTGTATCTTGTGACAGATGCCAAGCATGGCGGTTAAGAGCCATTACATGCATCTTCTGAAGCACATGAAGCTGCCCACTGCATCTTTTCTAACTTCTGCTTATGCAACATTAGGGGGCGGCGTAACACACTCGGAAAGTGACCATCTGCCCACT
Source organism: Leptodoras praelongus (assembly GCA_028564905.1). NCBI lineage: Eukaryota > Metazoa > Chordata > Actinopteri > Siluriformes > Doradidae > Leptodoras > Leptodoras praelongus. The sequence goes on along the minus strand of JAOTRJ010000048.1, from coordinate 24,074,108 downwards.
TCTGTATGCATGAGCTCACAGATGCCTATGACTGATGGGGAAGAGAGTAAGCTACCCCTCCTCCCTCCTGGACAGCAAAGTCAATTTTGTTCACTTGGACTCACACAGACATGGATGACTGTGGCATCATCAGGATTCAAGCTTGCGATCTCCGGATCAAAAGGCACACACTTTTCAATTGGACCGATGTGGAGCCAAGCTGAGTGGTTTCCTAGCAAACTCTAATGGCCTTTTGGTTCTTGAGTGTTACCAGTGGTCTACATCTTGAGGTACATCCTCTGTGCTTATCATGAAAATCATGAAGGAATCTCTTGATGGTAGATTTTGACAATGATGTGCCTACCTCCTCAAGAGTGTTCTGGTCTTGGTTAGAAGTTGTAGAGGAGCTTCATTAAGGAAAGAATCTGGCCTTTTGGTGTTGCTGAGCCCACCAGTGCATTCTTTCTTATTAAGAATGTATCAAATGGTTGATCTGACCACTCCTAGAGTTTCTGCTACCTCTCTGGTAGGTCCGTTTGTATTTTTTGGCCTAATGATGGGCTCCTTTCACTTGCATCAACACCTCCTTGGACTGCATATTGAGAGCTCCCATGAACATCTACCGAATGCAAATTCAACACTTGGAATCAACTCCAGAGCTGTAATCTATTTAATGTGTCATGACATTACAAGGAAACAGACCACACCTGGCCATGAAGCTGCTCCTCAGTCAACTGTCCAAATACTTTTGAGTCGGCAATCGTGGAAGGTCTATGTAAAAAAAATTCTGGAATTCCTAAATGGTTATAATGCTATATTTGTCAATACTTTCGAGGCAAAATTACTAAAATTGTCCCTGTCCAAACCTTATGAACAATTCCTACAGTGTAATATGGTCAATCAGTCTAGATTTCTATGACCTATAAACCTGGTCCTGTCTAAGAGAAGACAACAGGATGCTGAAAATGATTTGACTGCACACATGGACAGGTTATACATTGGAACAGTAGGGGGCGCTGACCTTGTAGCGGTCCTCCTCATCGGCCAGCTGCAGCTTTAGGCTCTCGTTGATCTTCACTTGCTCTTTCCACTTCAGCTCAAGTTTAGCCAGCTCATCCATCAGCATGCTGTTGCGCCCCTTCTCCTCCTACAGTACATGTCACATTTACAACACGTCTTTGGTGCCAACATGATTCTAACTGTAGCATGTCACACGAAAGCTACCGTAAAAGCTCAGTTAAAAGCAGGGAGCATGGCTGTAACTAGATGCACATGTTGATGCACTAGACGCATGTCACGTCTGCCATGAAGATTACATATAATGATTATACAAAGGAAATGATGAGCAATACTAGAGAAGCAAATTGACTTACACACAACATTTGTTTGCACTTCTTGTATTTGTCACTCTTATCAAACATATCCTTGCTGACACCCTTCAGCTTGCCCTGGATAATAGCATCCAACACATTGTCTGATGAGCCTGGGCTTCCTGTCACAGAGACAAAAGCTTACTGATGGCTTTATCCTCAGCAAAGCAAACCGTTTGTACGTAGTTGGATACACAAGTTGGACGCTATTAAGCTAGGACACAACAGGAATTACCTGGCACAGACGCCTCAGGGCTGGCAGACAAGGGGCCAGTCGCTGCATCTAAACCAGGACTTCTCTTTGCCTTAAGAAAAAGCAATGAAGATCTTCCATTTAGTATTGTACCTACTGTGAGTATGAACTGATATCTTGCTTATCTCATTGTGAAAAAAATATATTATTGTTCTTCAAGTATCCTGTGTTTCTGCCAAGCACTACATTTCCATTCAAAACATTTTCAGTAATTTCCTTGTTCTCGACACAGTGAAGCTTGCCACGTATGCTATGCAAATTATTAGCGATTTTACATATTATCCAGACGTGGAATGCTAAGCCAGCTTTATAACTTGGGTAATGTTAGTGAAGAACAAAATGATTACTGTTAATGATTACTGTTAAATTGCACAGTATCAGGTCAAAAATTAGTCATTAGTCCTGCCATGTTTTATTTTAAACAAGGGTAAAGGTGCCTGAAGATTCCTGGGCTTTAATATACATATTAAAAAAATGATTACCCTACACAGATTACTGAAACTGATTAGGAATAACACATTCAAGAGTTCGTACTCAAATAATAAAAAAAATTAAAAAAACAGTGCTTTCTTAGTCAATCAGCAGTACCCACCCTTTCTCTTGCCTGACCTGATAAGCTAGGATATACAACACCAACTTGACCCAACCATCTGTAATATTCAAACATTTGCACCTTACCTAGATTAACTGTGCTTGATTTGGGTGGGAACCTGTGGATCTGCTAAGGAAGTGTTGCCTATTCTTTTCAGGGGAAAGTAGCTAATACATGCTAAAAAAAAAAAATTCACCAGACTTCAAGACAGCTTTATCGCTTTTCTTACTTGTAAATTTAACCAAGAAGAAGCATGCAGGTGGCAGAAAGTCACTAGATTTGTTGCCAATCTCTTTTTTTAGATGAATTGGTCAGTGAGTTGTTAAGTTGGCAACACTGTCATAGTGTTGAGCAGGGCATTAGATTATACAGAGGCATGATTACTCACCCCTTGTTGCTCAGAGAGTTTGACCACCTGTTTCTGCAGTCTCTGGCACTCCTTGTACTTCTCCTTATAATGTTCTGCAGCCATCTGCAACCTGAGCTTTAAGTCTTCCACTTCCCTCTGCAGCTCAGCCATAGCTAAATCCTCAGACTCTTTATGCTGCTAAGAAACAGACATGTCACTTTTACACCACAGGACTGCTAATTCAAACTCGACACCTAAAGCTGGTTGCTCAAATGCAGACTAGGAATTCTGGGAGTGTCATCGTGCATTACAACTTACTGCTTCCTGTGTGGCTGAGTTCTTCATTTCCTCCACCTGTTTTTCCAGACGGCTGCACTCGGCCCGCGCCTCGGCCTGGCCCTGTCTAAGCGCATCAGCCTCCAGCTTGATCCGGTAGAGCTCGGACATGCTGCGATCCCGTGCGCTAGACAAATCCCGCAGCTCTGCAGAAAGCATGTTAACCTGCTGCTGAGTGGCCATCAACTGCTCCTCTTTTTGTCTCAACTGTTCCCGCAATGCCTTGCTCTCCAACTGGGAACACACACAAACATTCAAAATATTCTACCTACCTCAGACATTATCCATGTTATTTGGCCAGTAAAGATTAAGCTTTGCATCATTCATAATTTTAAAGGCTTGAAATATATGTTTCAAACATACTCTGGAAATTTGATATGTAATATTTATGAATCAGAGTAAATTAGCCTGCATGAAAGGCCATGGGGGGGGGGTTTCAGGGGACCAAATGTTAGGAGACAGTAGCTGACTAATAATACGGCAGAGTATGTCAGTTTATAGTGACTAGCAATCAAACTCATAGGATCATGCATTAATTAGAAAGGAGAATGTTTTACAAGCGCAATGAAATTCTTCTAACTCGTTCGTTTATGTCGCCCTTCGCCACTTTCTGCTGTCTGCTCCCCCTATCTCTCCTCTTCCCCTGACCATGAGCTGTGATCATGTCACCACCAAATTGGAAACAAGGCACACTGATTTCTCAGAATGGATTATTAAATGAAGTGCGTGTCTGTGTATTTAATGGGGCAAATATACTTGACTGCTCATAAATATACCTGGGCAGAGCGCCAAAGTAAAATCTATGTGCAGGAAATACTGACCCTAAGTTAATACAACAGGCACCCAAAAACTTTAAAGGTGTCCGTTTCCAAAATCAGCCCAAACCTTTTGATACTCCACATACTCAGTAGGTAACCTGGAGTGGAAGATATAGTGGTGTGTAGGTTTATATTACCGAGGGGGAACTGTTAGCCAGTAGTTGGCGATGCTGCTTCTCTTTCTCCGCCAGGCAGGCTTTGGCTCGTGCCAGCTCCTCCTTCAGCTGTGCAATGGTGTTCTCCTTATTCACATCCACTGATCTCAGCATCTGCAGCTCAGCACTTAACTTAGTGTTCTCTAGCTCTCGGTTCTTCAGGTGAATCTGGGTCATGCACACACACAGACACAGAGAGAGAAAGATAAAGAGAGAGAACTCAGTGGCCTCATTTGTCTATGACTCTGTGACTGTGGCACTCGAGCACAAACGCTCCATAATTATCACCAGGCTGCATTTCCGCTCTGCATGGAAATGCTCTGCCTAAGTCTAATTATAAGAGTAATAAGAAAGCACCGCCAGCACTGGGCTAACCCACACAGCCAGGGGCAACAGCAATGAGGTGTGGGACTAGCTGAGTTTCCGTAGCTACAGCTTCATGTCACGCCTAGTTCCTGTGACCACCACAAAAAAGCAACAGACATGTGGAGCTTCCTGTGTGAACAGAGCCAGGCTTGTTCCCACAAAGCAGGTAAACCTTTGTGCAAAATGAGGTACAAACCTAATTAAAGAATATCAATGGCTAGATTTATTGGCTCTGGCTAGAGTGGCCCACCAGTATTCACTTGAGGCACTTGAGTAACACAGCAAATTGTTTTATCAATAGATCTGGGTGTTCAAAGATATATACAGTACCAGTCAAAAGATTGGAGACACCTTCAATTCAAATGTTCTGCATTGCAGATTAATACTAAAGTCATCCAAACTATGAAGAAATACATATGGAATTATTTAAACAAAAAACTATTAAACAAACCAGAATATGTTTTAGATTCTTCAAAGTGGGCACCTCTTGCTTAGTTGACAGCTTTGCACATCTTGGCATTTTCTCAGTCAGCTTTATGAGGT
>JAOTRJ010000048.1:24019976-24050947 GCA_028564905.1 Leptodoras praelongus | reverse complement strand
TGTCAGGCTTTTCATATTCTCTGTGTCCACATTGGTTTCCATCTTCTTTCTAAAAACATAGGAGAAAGGGCCATTCATTGAGCTATGCGTATGCTAAATTGCCTCTCGGTGTGAATGTGTATGTGCATGGTGTCCTGCATTGGACTGGCCTCCCATACAAGGTGTATTCCTGCTTCAATGTGGTTACTACATTTTTCAATAGAGGTGCATATTTTTCCCCAAATAATCAGTGAAACCTGCATGTTAACACAAATACACACACTAACTAACATATTGTTTCTGGATGATAATGATAATGATAATGCTTCTTATATTTTACTTTTATAGACAATAAATACCAGCATCCTGTACAAAAACATCTAATTACCATTAAATAACACGACACTTTATCTGGGACCTGGTTTGAATGACTAGTAATTAAAGAATTAAGAATAATTCTTGGTCAACAAATAAATAAATGAAACTGTAAGGATCATACAGACTAAACAATCCATCGCACTTCCGCTAACTCCCCAGCCATTCTCGATATCGCTTGTTATAGTGTATCTAGCCAATGAGATTACAGCTTTGGATGATGTCCCGCCTTTACCTGATTTTTATTGGAGGAGAAGTTGAGCAAACTCAAATCTGTATGGACAGAAGTTGGGTCATTCATTTGCCGTCCAATGTTGGCACTGTGAGTCGGAGGGCAGCAGCACGGCAGCATGGCGGCTCTGTTAAGGGGCTCTCGCAGTCTTTTAGGAAAGTGGCACAACCATGTCTCCTCGGTGCAGGGTATGCTCGGTCATGTTTCTCCAAGTTTAGCGCGATTTCTATTTCTGCTATTGTGTAGCTATACAGCGTTGTGAATTGTTGCCGTGTAAAAATGCTCTGCCAAAGTAAGCCGTTTCAGGCTGTTTCAAATTATTCAGGGACATTTGCAGTTTGAGCGGCATGTAGTTGTGCTGATGTCCGTACATCAGCTTGGTGTCCATTAACAAAGGTTAATGTCATACATGTGTGTCATTGACGGGTTACGTGCTCATTCTTTAGCCTAACGCTGTCTCCATGTCTAAGCATTGTCAGATCTTTAGGTTTAAAACAATTTCAATGACTACGCTTTTCCTCCCAATGACTAACAAGTATCGGAATGCACTACAGGATTTTCAGTAATCTACAACTTCCTGGGCTCTAAATCATTCACCATTGTTCTTTGGAAAGCTTAAACAAATAAGTTACTGATTTTGCCCGTTCACCTTGAGATTAGCTAAAGGACATCACTGGTGCACAAGGATATACTTGTGTGTTATGATTGTTGTTTCAGTCTCCAGGTCCATGGCATCCAAAACCCAGGTGGGATTCATTGGCCTGGGGAATATGGGAAACCCGATGGCCAAGAACCTGATCAAACACGGCTACCCTGTGATTGCTACAGATGTTTTCCCTGGGTCTTGCAAAGAGCTACAGGAACTGGGTGCTCAAGTGAGAATACAATAAACTTGCAAATAGTATTCATTTCGGTGTTGGGCACAGCCATCTGTGATTCAATCCTGATCTCTGCTTACTGTCTGTGTGGGGTTTTCTCAATACTTTCTAGACAGACCTCATATTTATGTATGTATATATGTACACTGATCGGCCATAACGTTAAAACCACCGCCTCGTATCTAAACTCCTTATCTATTTTTATCAGTTCCACTGACCAAATAGGTGCATTTTGTAGTTTTACAGATAGAGATTGTAGTCCATCTGTTTAACTGCAGACTTTGTTACCCTGTTCTTCAGTGGTCAGGACCCCCACTGGCCACCACAGAGCAGGAGTATTTGGGTGGTGGATGATTGTCAATACTACAGTGACACTGATGTGGTGGTGGTGTTAGTGTGTGTCGTACTGGTACGTTTGGATCAGACACTGCAGTGCTGCTGAAGCATTTAAATACTGTCCACTCACTGTCCACTCTATTAGACACACCTAGATGCTATACCTTTTAGATGTAAATCAGAGACAGTAACTCATCTGTTGCTACACAGTTTTGTTAGCCATCCTATAGTCCTTTATCAGTGGTCACAAGATGCTACCAACAGGATGCTGTTGGCTGGATATTTTTGTCTGATGGACTATTCTCAGAACTTCAGAAGCATTGATCCAATCATACCAGCACAACACGCACTAACACAACACCACATCAGGGTCACTGCAGTGCTGACGATCATCCTCCACCCAGATAATATCTGCTCTGTGATGGTCCTGGCTACTGAAGTACACCTTAAAACGGGGCTAACAAAGTCTGCAGAAAACAGATGGACTACAGTCTCTTATCTGTAAAACTACAACGTGCACCTGTATTGTCAGTTGAGATGATACAATGGACAGAGTGTGTAGATACAAGAAGGTGGTCATAAAGTTGTGTGTATATAAAATAAAAACTTACTTGCTGACTCTGAGTTAGCTTTACACTAATGTAAAGTGCTGATCTCGCTACAACTGTTAACTTCCATTCTGCATTGTGTCACCAATATTTGAAGAATTCTGAACAGAACTGGTTTAAGAACTTGAACTTGATTTGATGGACAAGGGGTGCTGGAGATGAATAAATTACTGAATTGCACCAATTAGAATGAACACTATGACTTTAATTGAATTACTTCTTTGATTTTACTGTTATATTTATGTGATATAAAGTATGGATCTCTGGTTTCTGTAGATGTACAGTTCCCCGGTTATTTGGTTTCTGAATTTCTGTGATTGTTTCGTTAGTGAAGTTTCATGCTGTTTTTCCTTGCAGAACATATTATACATGCTAAAAGGCAAGGTATTATTGCACATTAGTCAAGCATAGAGTCTCTTGTCTTATTTACATTTGCCTTTATGTGTTGAATGTAATTAGATCTTGGACACACCCGCAGATGTGGCAGACAAGGCAGACCGCATTATCACAATGTTGCCGTCCAGTCCTAATGTTATTGATGTGTACACAGGCCCCAATGGCATTCTGAAGTAAGCCAGTGTTTACTGTTTTCAATCCCTATCAATCTTTCCATCTTTAATCTATTTAATCTATGTTTTCTGTTAAATAGTGTTCATTAAGGGTGTAATGATAGAATGAAATACAGTAACAAAAACAAAACGTCAAAATGTATAACGTCAAAATTTTATCTTGTAAAGCATTTGACTTATTCTTGTGTTTTTCCATATGGTGTCATTTATAAATTTGAGTGTCTGTATGCACTATATCAAATTAGAAAGGGATGTGAATGAGTTACGCTATACATTTAAATGTACATTATAATGTGTAAATGACACATTTATGCACAACTAATTTTTTTAGGCTTTTTTTCCCCAAAGTGATTTGTAAGACTTTATGCAGTTACTTTTCGTCAAAAGTAGTATTTTATAGTATATATATCTATCTTAGTGTACACAGCACTGTTCAGAAGTCTTAAGCACCCTTTTAGAACAAATGTGTTGTTTATGTTTATTTTTGTGACTTTTGCATTATTGAGTCAGCCCAAAAAGATTTCATATTTCTAAATATTATAAATATTTTACTATTATAGAACAGTGTCTGTATTGTATGTCTGAAAAGAAAGCAACATATTACATAACTGACAGAAAATGATATAGACACTACAAAATGTACTCTGCATTGTGCAGGTTTTATTCTAATTTCCTTCTAAAACTGCACACATTATACCAGGGAACGCTTTAGGAAAAAGGCACACCAGATATTGACTTCCTTTAGTTTATTACTGTTTACTGCACTTTATAGTGTTTTCTTTTATGTATTAAATATCTTTATTATTTTTGAAGGCATCTTTGCTTTACAGCGAGTCTTTGCATGTGCCTAAGACTTCTGCATCGTACTGTTCATTAATTAGCTAAGTTTTACTGAGTGTCTTGTAGAATCTGCCACAGCTCTTCTGGAGACTTTATCTGACACATTTGCTTCTTTTATTGCATGCAAAACCCAGCAGCCTTTATTATGTTTTTTTCTGGAAAGTGGTCTGTTGTGTAATGTGTTGCTTTTGTTACTGACATACAAATGTTTTTCTGTAACATTTGATTTTTTTGTTGGAAAGGTAATGTTTGGAAAAATATTTTTTGTACTGACTCATTAATGCAAAAGTCATGAAAAAGGTCTATAAAAAATATATATAACAAATTTGTACTAAAAACAATAGGGGGCCTAAGACTCTTGCACAGTAATTTATATATTTTGTAGTATATATAACTTAGTTATATACGCTAATCATGTTATGCTCATCAAACAAAAGTCAAATGTATTTAATTAGAGCATTTTATAATAATGACATTATATGTCACATTTCCAAAATCAAACAGAATTCTAAAATCAGGCAAAAACTGTATGAGAATCTGTGTATTGTTGCATTCATATGTAAAGGGAGTAACATGAGCGTTGCCATATTCTGGATTTAGCCATAACTTGTTAATCTTGTTTAAATAACATTTTGGTTTGCATGAAGCTATACAAGCTCTACAGTAACTATACTTCATATGTAAATTACCCAGTGATTAGCATGGAGAGCTGGGAGTATTTGTATATTGACCTTAAACACATAAAACTAATTCCACTCTCTGTGTCCTCTCTTGCTGTACAGGAAGGTGAAGAAAGGCTCTCTTCTCATCGACTCTAGTACCATTGATCCTGCCGTGTCCAAGGAAATGGCTGTTGCTGCTGAGAAAATGGGTGCTGTTTTTATGGATGCTCCAGTATCTGGAGGTAAAAGCATGTCCCACCAAAGTGGTTAATGTGACCAAAACCAGACAAAGCTGTTTTATTAGAACACAGTGTTTTATTGTTTTCACACCCACATATGTCCTGAAATGAGATGATTCATCCTGAGCTGATTGTTTTTTCACCTAAGCTCATTGTGGTGAGAAAAAAAGCATGAGTCAGGTTTCATGCATCCTTTACCATAAGTGATGTCCAAGAAGAGGCAATTGGCTGTGGTCTGAAAAGGAAGGAATTTGAGCCCAGTTTTTAAAAATGTTTTATTATCTGTATAATAACAACAGCGACAATGATAACGGCAACAAATATTTTTCTGATTTCGTTTCCAGGGCATCACGATTATAAAAGGCATTATTCCATTTTTTTTGGTCAAAATTAGCTGTCTAATGGTTGAATATGTGGGTTTTCAATGTTTAATATTTTTTTTAGAATAAAATGATTTTCTTTTAATTTAATAATAGATAATTACTAAATTTCATTCTGCAGACATTTAATAAAGTATCATGAAACATGCAGGGGTATGCATTGCTGGGAAATTCACACATGTGTATATCATCATGATGATGGCTAGTTGTTCTTCCTTGGACCACTTTTGGTAGGTTCTAACCATTGCATACCAGGAACAAGCCCACTAGACCTGCCGTTGTGGCCGTGATCTGTCCCAGCCGTCTAGACATCACAATTTGGCCCTTCTCAACGCCGCTCAGAGCCCTACGCTTGCCCATTTTTCCTGCTTCCTTTTCCACTGCACTCCCTTTTGCTATTAGTGTGCTGAAGATGTAAGGAGACAGAAAGTGACTCATGCTGTTAAAGTTTATTTCCCACCCACAGACAGACTCCTGGGGTCTAAACACACACACACACACACACACACAATACATGTACACATCTTTCATACATGCTTTCTGTTTATTCTCTGCCTCCCAGCTAAATATGACCCAAGTTCTTTGAGCTCCTCAACGTGTTTTTACGATGCAGCCCCAGCAGATTAATGAAGATTTATGTTTTTAGTCCCTTTCCTCCTGCACTGTTATTAAAGTGGTTCAACTGTCTGTGCTTAACTTGACTGTTCTGCATTGTATTTAGAAACAACATGCTGCAATCTCTCGATTAACACATATTACGAAATGCCGCCTGTGCAGACTTTCTGACATGAGCTGCAGTATCTCCAGACCAACAAGGGAAGGAGTCCAAGGCTCCTTACTCAAGTGTTTTAACCTTTCAACTCCACTTTGATGGAGTTTCCAGATTAATGGAGCTGGAGTAAATCAGAATTTTGCACTGTTACATAAATGCATCTTTGGCTCCAAATATATTAGACATCCGTAATGACAAGCAAAGGCCACACCAGCACTGATAAGCCACTCTCGGTATACACAGGCGTCAGGGCATACACAACTAAAAAATGTGTACATTTTGAAATAATCTAGGCAGTTACTGTAATAAAACCTATTCCTTTCCTATAGCCTTGGCTGAGGTGCAATAGCTACCTCATGTTCTAAGACAGCCGGTTCTTATACTGAGCCAGCACCCACTCTGTGCTTTATGGCCCTTTTAATCAGGACGTTGTTGCCTCTGGCTTTTCGGCACGTAAACAACAGCACGCTACTAGTTTTCTTTCCTTAAATTGTTGCCTCTCCCGACAAGACTGCGTCAGCATGGTTTGGCATGGGCGCCGCTGAAACGGCTTTTGGGTGCGAAACAGTCATAAGAATTCCACAAACCTGCTCAGTCTCTGTACTTAGCCCCTCCAGCAGACATTATTCTCAGCGCTACCCTTGTGCCTGTGAACCGGCCGTAATGAAACGCGAGCCACAACAAAACTGAGCATGACGTCACTTTCGTCCATGTGTGAAAGTAGATGGAACTGCACTGCTGTAATTATAGAACATTTTCCTGCCTGTGTAATTAAGGCCCTGGGATGGAGTTAAAGTAAAGAACCACACAAGTGCTCAGCATCTTTATTCCTAGCATCTTTATTTATTTATTTATTTTTATTTGTTTGTTTATTTATTATCAGTGCATACTGTACCATTAATGTTCATTCAACTTGCGGTGACCTCTAGAAATTGCAGATCTTTTAAAATTGTACCAGTTTGTATATTTTTTGGATTATTTTATTTCTTTGCTGACAGCTTTTTGGAAAGGCACTTGATTTGTAAAGTAAACAGCGCTAAGAGTTGACTTCATTTGCTGGTTGAAAAGGACTCATCAGTCACCCACTGGGTTTTACATTATATATGCATATGCCATGATATTATACAAATTCTTGTGGAGCAGTGCACTTCACATCTAACCCGTTATATACTGTATTTTATATAGTGAGAAAACAGGAGACTTTAATAGCCGGATTGAACTAACTCTGTGGTAATATTAATACTGGACTTGTACATGACCACTGCAATACGTGCGCTCGGCTCAAAAGTTCATTATAAAGCCATTTACAAGCTCAACTTCAGGAAGCAGTTTTTTGATTGGCACAGGTGTTGGAGCTGCCACTTCTGGTAAGCTGACCTTTATGGTGGGAGGAGCAGAAGAGGAATTCACAGCAGCCAAGGAGTTACTAAGCTGCATGGGAGCCAATGTAGTGTATTGCGGTCAGGTTGGCACAGGACAGGTATGCCTCCAACTCTGCATTCAATGTTTTTCTTGTTGTTCCTTTGTATCTCAGGAACTATGAGTTATGTTGCATTTGTGTGTTTCTCCCATTCTCATCAAAGGCTGCAAAGATCTGTAACAACATGCTGTTGGCAATAGGCATGATTGGCACGGCTGAGACTATGAACTTAGGCATCAGGTATAGTTGGCCAATTACATTTTTTGTTGCTATATGCTTTTGTTGCTATAATGTCTGTATCACTCTTACTCAGATTTGACAGTTATTTTATTATTCCTTTTTATTTACATGTTTGTAGACACTGTTGCTCTCCGTCACACTCAGTGGTATAAATAGTCTTTGTTCTTGTGTCCTCTGACAGGCTGGGGCTTGATCCCAAGCTACTGGCAAAAATACTCAACATGAGCTCAGGCCGCTGCTGGTCCAGCGATACCTACAATCCTGTTCCAGGAGTGATGGAGGGAGTGCCCTCAGCCAACAACTATCAAGGGGGCTTTGGAACCACACTAATGGCGAAGGTAGCATTTGTCTGTTTTGTTTCCCTGTTTTCTTGCTCTCATTCATACTCTCCCATCAACACTAACTTGCACCCAAATAGTTATTATGTTTCACTTGTTCCAGTGACTAGATCTCTGACATCATTTTGCCTAAAAAAGTTTAACAACCAATGATGTAAAATAATTCCTTAACATAAAATCATGTTTTCCTGCAGGATCTGGGACTTGCACAGAACACGGCGACAAACACGAAGACTCCGGTTCCACTGGGTTCAGTGGCTCATCAGATATATCGTATGATGTGTGCACGTGGTTATGCCACCAAGGACTTCTCCTCTGTCTTCCAGTTCCTGCGTGAGGAGGAGAGCCAGTAGTGGGTGATGCTCACTAGTATGGCTTAATTCAACTCTGCTGCCTCACCAAGACCTGGCGAGAGTAATGTTTGCACACAGTGCAACACTGACCTGCGTAATCTGAAAGACTTCAAGCTTGTGAAGTCAAACGAGTGAATGAGTAGAACAGAGGAAGTGAACGTGTCAATTTAAAGATATTCAGTCCTAAAATGTTCAGTCCTTGTTTTTGGATTCATGTTACCTGTTTGAGCCTGTGCTGTATAAACCATGTTCCCATATTTAACTATTGATACAAGGCAGTGGTTACTTTTCTTTTTTATCAGATTCTGTAGTGTTTCCTGTAGACTGACTTTCAATTATATGTGTGGTCACGTTAAACTTGCTCTTATGGTTTCAGTTGAAGCAACTGGCAGCAGCTGCAATGAGGAAGTGGCATATTTAGACTACTAAATATAAACACTACTTTGTTCAAGCTAGTTGAGACACAGCACACCTTATCATACTGTTCTGTAGCACTTTCTCCCCACTTTCATTGGTAGTGGTTTTTTTTTTTGTTTTATTTTGAGTTATTGCTGTCATGTCTAACAGGTTTGCAGTGGTGTCTACATGTCATAAATCTTATGTCTCTACTCTGAAATTAAAGCAGAAAAAAGTGGTCTGACAGTGAAAGCTGGTTTCCTCCAGGTGACGCTTACATTCCTGGTTAACACTCAGAAATGACCCCTGAAAGTTCTTTTTCTCATGGTTTTTCGTTGCTGCTGTCTGGTCACTGTCCTGATTCGGAGTACCATGCCGGGAGAACAACGCCATGCTTTAACTATTCAGGGTTTGAATCAATCCCTGGTGTCTTTTTCTTTCAGTGTGGTTCGTCTTGGCAGGTGAGAACACATCAATCATACTGCGGACAAAACCACCACCGGATTTCGGTTTACGGTTCTAAGCTAACTGTAGTTGAGTTCAAGTGCAGTGAGAAAGTGGTTCGACTTTGAATCAACCCAACTGAAGGAAAGGAACCAAACTCAATGTTTTGCGTGGCAAAAGAGAGAACAGTGCACTAAGCAGAAATGCAATTGGATTTTTTTGGATATTTGAAAGTAGCCAAAATGAAAATATGGATGTGATGCATAGAATATGGTGCTTTATTTTACTTAGCAGCGGTTCTTCGGTCTCGGTGATTACTGTGATTTCTGCGCGCATGCACAGACTTTTTTTCCTTCTCTGTAGCCTCTTTCAGACCAATTAATTAAAGCGTTTTATGAGTCCGTTTTCAGCCTTCTTTATCCCTCAAGGTTATTTCGCGAGCCAAACAGAAGTTTCATTTGATTAATGACATGTTTTTCAATAGCACTGTCCTAAATTATGGATATTAAGGCATGACTAGAGATAATCGCAGTCCTGAGAGAAAAAATATTTGAACACAAATGCAAACAAGAAACAATGACCATTTCGCTTATGTTTAGATCTGCCTAAATAACCACTCGTTGTTTTACATCTCCTCTTAATGGTTTAATTGTTATACAGAAATCTAATTTGAGTAAGCCTATCAAAGCTTCTTAATTACTGAGCAGCCTGAGACATGGGCTTCCAAGTGGAAGATAAACAGACTTACAGGAATGTGGGGAAAATTAAAAATGATTCAATTGTAACTGTGCAGACAAGATGATTATAGCTTTTCAACTATTTGTAAAGTTTTTTTTTTGTTTTTTTTTACTGTTTGGGTTTTTATGCTTCATGACAAATCTTACATGACAAATTGAAGTCGAGGCAAAATTAGTATGAAGGAGCATTAGCTGTCATGCAATTTCCCCACATTTAACCATTTTCCCAGCACTCTCACCTGATGCAGTTCACTAAGCCTATCTCTTCTCTCATCAACAGTAAGTTACTCTGTGATTTGGGCCACGTTTTGGCCTAAATAGACCCATTTTCACTCTGACGTCATATGCGAAAATAGACTGATAATCGAAAACATTTTGTTTTATTAATTTTACAAATGAATCGTTTTCTAAAAAGTACATTGCGTTTTTGTTATAGGCATAATAGTTTGCAGATACGAGCAGAATAAAACCTCCCATCCCCTGTTTGTATATGAATATAGAGAAACTGAGTAAATATTTTTTTTATATTTAAATTATATTTTTTTATCTAAACAAAAGTTTACCGGCAAATGCAAGAAATGTACATTTTGTGCACAATAAATTTCATTTTTCAGGGGTTTAATCGAGTTAAATTATATTTCTCTAGACATCATATATGCATTTCCTTTTTTTTTAAGGCGTTAGCTATAATTAGCCAAATAACGTTGAGAGCCAGTGTTAGCCTGCTGACCAAAACAACCCTGTAGTTAACGTTGTTTGGGGGAAATACTTTATACTTAATAAGTAAAGAACAGTTTAAAAAACTGTAAACATTGTAATTTGTAATTATAGTTAATACTGAGTAAAATATGTTGGGCTGCTATATAATTATTAACTTCACTTGTAGCTGTTATTTCTTCACTTGTAGCTGTAAGTTATTTCTAATCTTACGTTTTAGATTCACTCCTGATTTCAGTATGTACTCGGATACAATATTGAATGATCATGTTTTTGGTTGATAAAGCTGCTCACATCGGGGTTTTTTTGTAGAGGAAAAAGAGTTGCCTGGTGCTTCTTTTGCTGATATATGCCTGATATATGCCAAAAAGAAAACGAATGCTTCCAATCTGACCCAATTATAGAGTGTAAATATATTAAACTATACAATTAGCTATAATTCTTCTATGTAAACAGCCAGCATATATATGTAGATATACGCCCTAATACAAAACTTTTATTTAAAACGTTTATTTCACTCTGGTAGCAAATCAAAGTAATGGAGATGGAAGCGACAAAACGTGCGCATGCAGGGTGCAGTGCCGTCAGACTGGCATTTCCAGCATGTTTTGTAGATGACGTAACCATGTTTCCACTGACTGAGTTTTGGGATGGAAAAGAGAATCCATCTGTGCGAGGAACTGGCGTGTAGACCTGCATGAACATTGTCAAAAGTTTGATCTGACAATGTTCTATAGAGCAAGTGCACTGTCAAGATAGGAATGACGAACCTAAACAGGCTTAACGGGAACTCCCACTCTCATTTCATTTTCTCACCTTTGCACTCCTTGCATAGCACCAATGTCTCATACACAGACAGACGAGAGAGAGTGATAGAGAAAAAAAGAAACTGACATTATGAACAAATGTACACAGAAAACCTTTCACTGAAACGAATTGAACATCCCTACAATGACGGATGAAATCGAGATAGATGGCAATGGATTATTTATGCTTTATTGTTTCGATTTTTTTCCACTTGTGTATTCATCCTATCCATTGTAGATGCCCTGAAAGAACGTTCAAATGGACCTCTCATGTGGATAATCATGATTCCTTATATTTACGCGTAAGGTAGCCTGTTTTCTTCCACAGGTAGTGCTTGTATTTTTTCCACGTGTTTTTCCTCACATTCCTTTTTTTGTTTCTTTTCCTAGATTAGGTTTTTTTTTCTTTCACATTTGATCACATATTACTCACATCATGTCACGTGTTTCGTTATAAACATTATGATAGCACGTGAAATATGATTTTCCATGAGTTTAAATACAAGAAATGTATTATTATTATTATTGTTGTTGTTGTTGTTGTTAATAATAATAATAATAATAATACCGTTTGTTTTAATGATAGCTAGCTTTGCCACTTTTTCCAGCATGTTTTGCAGATCAAGTGTATCCTGTTGATTTTTGTCCCTTTTACACTGCCATCTTTGTCTTATGTCTAACACAGCTTTCTCTTCACTTTTCCGCACAAAATGTTTCTGAGGCTCTCAGACCTCTTAATGGGTTGCAGGGTTCCTTTTTTTAAAGTATTTAAGGTGGACCTTCCTCCGATTACAGCTGGTGTCCCCTTCCCAACGCAGCAGCTATGGATTAACAAGTTCTCTGGCTGACTGTGGATACAAACAATCCAAAATAAACTGATGGGAAGTTTAGATCATACCATCTACCCTTTTACTTTATTTTGCAAGATATTTCAAACGAATCACTGATTGGAGCTCTGAATAGATTCAACCGATTTTCTTCGTGACTGTGACTGTAACGATAGTAATGTTTGGTTAATTCAGTCGATTGCAGGCTTGATACTGTATGTCAATGCTTAAAATGTACAACATAATATTTTTGTCCCACAAACAAAACTAAAATAGATTTTTATGAATGAGGCTGTTATTGCACCTAAAATAGGTTCAAAAGTACTTCTAAAATGCACAAGCAATAGTCTGCCAACAAAGAGGAGATAACAAAAACTGCGGGATATAGAAAAATACTGAAAACATCTTTGAAATGTTCAAGAATACACAAGAAATAGGTATTTTTGCATGGAACGAAATCCTTGTTAACCAGTGTTATCACTTAAAACGTGGGGGAGTACGTTTGCCTTGAATTAATTTCAAATGAACGAGTTTAAATGATTAGTTAATTTTTTTAATTTGGGTGCATAGACCCAATACTTAAAGAAGGTATGGCCTTTACTTAGTAGGCTTCCTGGCAAAGTAGCTGTGTTAACTAGATTATTCTAATAAAGCACAAATAACTAGTTCCACCAATTCACGAGCATTAAGAGAAACTGCTTTGGTACGTTTGTGCAAGTTTTCAGTGTGATTTCGTTTATAATGTCAATGCTGCACCAACTAAACAAATCTCTCTCTCTCTCTCTCTCTCTCTCTCAGGAAAAAAAGAACAGGAACACAAGTATCGGTGTGCTTAAGATCTAAGCCTGTAGAGAACCACACAGAGGTTCTAATGCCAGATGTCACATGATCACAAGGCAAACCCATAAAAAGTCCATTAAGCTAGGAGGCCTAAGTGCTGCCTTATCTGGCTGACAGTTCTTCCAAACAGAGCTTTGTGCAGGGATTCGCCTACACTCAGCCTGCTTAACCACTGTTCATTTGAATTGCTTTACACAATACTTTATGGTTAGCTTGTTTCTATATGACCTTCTTCATGCCATTCAGTATTGCCTATAGTACTTCAAACCTCAATAGTCTGACTTCCGATAGGACTATGAAATTAACTTCTACGGAGGACTTCAAACGAAAAGAATAAAAAATGTCTAATTGTCTATGGCCTAGACTCTTATCTTTAGGGCTCCTTTATGTGTGTCCTTCAACGCCCCTTCATAATATCCAGCCTTCTGCATGTTTGGTAATTTTGCTGGGAATTTTGGTAAAACCTGAAAATCATGTTATTTAAATTCAATGTCATGTGCTGAAGATGATTAACCTCCATCCTGTCGAAAAGGCCGAACAAAAATACTACAGTAAAATTAATAAGGTTTAATCAATCTAGATGTGGTTTATAGTTATCACAGCTTTGGCACACGAGTCTGATGACAAATATCGTATAGGACGAAATTATTTATCACTGTGTTTTGATGATTAGTAAGATTGCAAGAAATTATATTTAAGTAAAAAGCATTTTTCCCCAAACGTTCTTGATTATTTAGGAACTCCAGTATTTTTTGCTTCAAGAGAGTAGACAGGCTCGTACTGAAAAAGCCACACATTAATATTTTACTCACAGCTCAGGCTGCACATCTGCTAATAACGACTGTGAGATATTTAGCGTTAGCTGCAGCTCGCTGGATCTTAGTCGGAAAATTCCAGATTATATAAAATACGCATTCAGTGCAACCTTTTATTAATTGATTGCCGTATATGTTAACAATTATTAACGAACGTTTTTTTCCATACGAATACCTAGTTAAACCACAGATGTAAATAGCATAGCCTTCAGCAAAACCGTTATCATCATGTTATTTTAAAACCCATAAAATCTAAACGCTAATAATTTAATGTTACGTGTATATATAAGATTCGCGTAATCTGAATTTTCTGAAGTAATTTATTTGGCCTGTCTGACCAATAACAAAAAGTTTAAAATTTCATTGTACATTTAGGCAAGTGTTTGATAAACATAAAAAAACAAATGTCTAAGGTCATAATATTTACCAATATTTGTTTAAAAAAACAGGGTACCCCTCAGGGTACATGTAATTATACATTTGTACTATGTAATGTAGCACACACACACCACACACACACACACACATATATATATACTACCTACTACTTCACTTTCTTCTGTAGCTGATTATAAAAAGAGTTGAATATGTATATTATTAAATCGTGACGTTAGTATAAGTTATATATAAGGTCCTGTCTGGGTTATAAAGAAATAGAAGTTTGTAATACTAAAACCACTAAAGGAAGTTATTATTGGTTAATCAGTCATTCTTATCGCACTTAATTCTGTATAAACCCCAAATAATTTCTGGTCTTAATGATCAAAGTCAGAAGAGTCTGGAATGGTCAGAGACGTATTTATGTTGGCAGGAACGATAAAATCATCCCCAGTACAGGCTATTGAAAATACTTTAAATCCATTATGTCAGACATACAGTGATTACCACGACAAATGTTAAACAAATAAATTAAAACAAGCTGCAATATTTGATTTGGCACAGGTTTGATTTTTGCTCATACATAACCTATTTAACAACAACAACATAAATAATATATATAAAAAAATATAAAATAAACATGTATAATAATATGAATAACAATAAAAAACAACAACAATAATAGTAATAATAATACATGTTTATTTATTTTCACTATATCTTATTATTACGAGTATTAGTAGTATTTTTAAAGTTTTAACGAGTAAGATTCTCAAGAATTATGTTTACTGTAAGAGCTATTATGCATTCAAATGTCTATCTATCTATCTATCTATCTATCTATCTATCTATCTGTCATAAAGTTGCTTATTTGTTCGTATTCAAGCACATGGCAGCTAAATAAAGTAAATCCGAAAAATGGCCTACAGGGCAATCTTTAGGTTTACAACGTGCACAATAACAGTCCAAGGAATGGCCATCGCTCTATGCACATTTATTAGCCTTATATAATCGTTATATATATATTTATTATTATTGTCATCTAACAGCAGCATTGCTGACTTTATATGACTTCACAAAAGAGAAAAAGTTATGATGAAACATCACAATAATTTTAAAGACCTGTACTTAAGAATATATCAAGCTTTAGGAATAAAAGCTGGCTAGTTTTCATTAGGCAGACAAGAATTCCAATTCTATCATAAAGTCACCGATTTTATTTAATATTTATGTAATATCTTACACGCCTCTCCATTTTTTGTTAAGAAAGCAGTCCTACAGTCTCTGCTCTTAAAGGCGCATAAATCATTGTCCCGTCTTAATCGTTTAATTTAGAGTATCTGATTATGACAGCTATAGGAAAATGATCAAAATTTTGCTAACCCCTATCTATGGCAAGTGTATTAAAATATAACCTATAAAAATATACTCCGAATATATCACAGTTGCCTACTACTATAGGACACATTTAAGAATTTAGGCCGCATTTAGTTTACGCCATGTTGAATCCTAAACTAATTTGAAGGGTATATATTTGCTTGCTTATTTGTAAAACAACAAATTGAATGTTCTTAGTCTCGCTATATTATGTGGGAATGAAATATAAATGAGGCAAAAACCATATGACGTCTGTGTTCCAGATCGGTGGTGGTCAGGAAAGTGGCTTTGCCAACAAAACTGCTCTTTGCTCAGAACAGCTCTAAAAACCGAACCAGGATTTTTGTCATTTTTGCTAAATAACGCTAAATAACTTTATGGTTAGAACTATATTAGGCCAATTTAGCAACACATTTTAGGAGTCACAGGAAAGCAACATATTCTGGCTTTAATATTTCTTCTTCTTCTTTATTATTATTATTATTATTGTTATTATTATATTGCCGTAATATTAGTAGTAGTCGTTGGAAATTAGTAGACCTGCATATGCTATGTTAAAATAGGAATTTCATTGAATCGTGTTCTTACCACTGCTCGTAAGAAATATTTCAGCGTAGTTTCAAAGGAATGTATAACTGGATAACTTACTGCAATTCTCTCATCCTCAGTTTCTCCTCACAGTGCTAATAACGAACGAGGGTTGTACGTCTGATAAATACGCCTTTTTCGTTACATTTACCATAGAAAACACGGTCTGATTTAGTTAATAAAATTGAAAAAAGTATAATAATAAAGTAATTTGAGTAGATTTTCCCTCAGGCGACTCCAGTTAAAATCCTATTTATCAGATCCAGACTGAATCTCGTCTTCTTCCTGTGTCTCTCTGCAACTGTTATAGTGTTTCTGACACCTCAAACACAAAGTTGGCTTATTGGTCAGAATGGAAAAATATCTAGTAAAAAAAAACCAAAACACCAGTACCTGTATTCAACCCCCTGTTTTTTTTTACAATGTTGAGAGAGATGTGTGGTCGTTTCCTGTCAGACGGTCAAAGGCTTCAGTGACACGGAAAGCGCCTTGGCTAGACTGCAACTTTCAACTTGACCTTGGCCTCCAGCCGTGCCTAAACTCTTATGGTGTCTGGCCCTGCCAAATTCTGAGCAGAATACCACAAATTCTTAAAATCCACAGTTCACTAGGTGAATGTGACAATTTTATGCCGGGCTTCGTCGCTTTCTTTGATTCGCTGTCACTGGATATATTGTTTTCTGCCACAGACTTCGAATCATCATTGTGGTATTAACTGGAGCCCGGTTTAGCTGGATATTATATTTTAATTTACATCAAGTTTCATTCCTGCACTTCAGAGGAAATAATCCCATGTTCATTTTAAACTTGTTAGAAGAAATGTAAGATGTGTAATAATCGTGTAAAATTGTCTTACCAGAATGTTATGCTGCAGACATAAAAGCCCCCAACATTTTTTCTTTATTGACTGATTGAACATTAGCATCTAACCGGGCAGTGCGCCGAAGAAACAACGAAAATCCGACATCGTTCATGAGTCAGAAATGCTGGTCTTTTGTACAAGTTCTGGGGGTCTTTATTGCTTTCAAAATAAATTTCACACATATCCTATAAATTACCAAATGTAATATATTAAAAATAAAATAACATTTGTTTTATTCACTCTATCTGTCGAACTATAGAAGAAATTTGTTCAGAATTTCAATAGAACGCCAGTTGGTTCCTAATCAAACACTAAGCTCTGCAGGTAATTAGTCCCTCTTTCTCTCTGTTCAGTGGTTAAAAAAAAGCATGCCCGTGTTTTGCATTATCTTCTGCCTTGCACGCTTCTCGTCCTCTTTTGCATATCACGTGCTTCCCTTCGTCCAATTACCGTTCGCGTTTAGTCCGCACGGGCGCGTGAGCGTCGCTTTACTCTCTCAAGTTCACCGTCGCATTTTTTCAGTCGTGGGGATTCCTGAAAGAGCTGGAAAAGGCTCAATGTTGGTCGTGCTATGACAGCGTCTCTGCTCCTCCATTCCCGCTGGATCGAGCCGGTGATGTTTCTCTGTGACAGCGGTTGCTCAGACGACGTGAGCAAGAACATGGAGGGATTCGCGGGAGGTAATTTCTCCGCCAACCAATGCCGGAATCTCGTGGCCCACCCGACTTCTCTTGCTCCCGGTGCGCACTATGGATCGAGTGAAGTGCCCGTATCTGGCGTGACGGAACCTGTCAAGCAGTGCAGCCCGTGCTCGAACTCTCCCGGTGCTGCTTCTTTGCCTTATGGATATTTCGGAAGTGGCTATTATCCGTGCCGAGTATCACATCACGGTACAGTGAAGTCCTGTGCTCAGCCTGCCGCTTACGCAGACAAGTACATGGAGACGTCTGTCTCCGGAGAGGAGTTCCCGTCTCGAGCTAAGGAGTTCACTTTCTATCAGGGCTACTCGTCCGGACCTTATCAACCTGTGCCCAGTTATCTGGACGTGCCAGTCGTACCCGCGCTAAGTTCTGCTCCGGAACCGAGACACGAGCCGATTTTACCCGTGGAAACTTACCATCAGCCTTGGACCATCACGAACAGCTGGAACAGCCCTGTATACTGCCCAAAGGAGCAGACCCAGTCCAGTCATCTCTGGAAGTCGTCTCTTCAAGGTATTAGGCCTAATACACCCATTCATCCTGTCGTTCATCATGGTTACAACATTCCTATGTAAAATGTAGTGACGAGTGATTATCAGTATTTAAGATTATTCTGTGGATAAGGGTAAAATATAATTAACCTACAATTATATTCGATACTTTTGCAACTTTAGGGTACCTAGCCTGTATTACATACAGTGGTTATGGCTGAAAACGCAGGCTAATTTTATTAAATATCTACTTCACGTGAGTTTATTTATTTATATTTATCAGTTCAACTTGACATTGACGTCTATCATGATTACCCAATTTATAAAATTGGTGTGCTCTTTTTTTAATGACTTGAATACTTGTAGACAAGAGGTGTTTGGATGTATGGACCTATTTGTAAATATTTTCCTGTGAGTTTCTGCCATCAATTTAACAATGTTTTTTTTTTATCTCGAACCCTAGACAACGCGTCAGGAGGTGATGGCTCGTCCATTCGCCGCGGGAGGAAGAAACGCGTCCCCTACACCAAAGTCCAGCTGAAAGAACTGGAGCGCGAATATGCGGCCAATAAGTTCATCACAAAGGATAAACGGAGACGGATATCTGCTCATACAAACCTGACCGAGCGCCAGGTCACCATCTGGTTTCAAAACAGGAGGGTAAAGGAAAAGAAGGTGGTCAACAAATTCAAGAGCATCACTTAAGGGGCTACAGAATTTGAGACGGACAGAGAGAAAGAGCCACTTCGTTATTTATTAATGTTTCTCTGGGAGTGACTGTGCTGAAATATGTAGCCTAAAGCTTCCATGCAAGCAAAAAAAAAAACATTCTGCTTAACTTTGAAGGCCATATATATATATTACACGGTGATCGTGATGAGGGGCAAATAAACTGTCAAAAACATTTGTATGCCTATACACATTTTCGTTTCGTATTGAAACACGCAACCATTGGGTTTAATTGTAATTGCGCTGGAGACAAATGCTGTTAAGTAACATGAAGCTACAATTAACCCAATGTTGCAAGAACACGCTCTTAAGGCTATAGACCAGAGGTCATCTACTCCAGTCCTGGAGGTCCGGAGTCCAGCTCAGTTTGGTCGTTTTCAGGGTCCAGGACACCTGATTCAACTTGCATCTATAGTACTGGAATTGATGACCCCAGCTACATTACAATTCTAGTTTATGTAAATAAATAAACATCCTCTTAGATATGTCTACATGGTATCTTAAACATTTTAGGTAGAAAATATAATTATTCACCGTTTGTTCAACGTTTGTACCCCGCTAGGTGCTAGTCCAGGTTGTTTTTGGAGCAAGCTCCTATTTGTTACTGCAAACAATATTCCAATAAAACTCCCAATTTTAACATTTCCAGCAAGGACTGAAAAATGCTCGTCGCTGTACTAAAGTTGTTTTAGCATTATTATGGTGTTTTCTTTCCCTCGATGTATAACTATATTCGAAATACAGGTAAAAAAGACAGCATTTTGTGAAAATGTTACAAGCAGAAAATAGAATCTTGAATGAACACCACAATGTTGCCATCTAGTGGTCGATTTGAGGCGTTGCATCTGTGTATGCAGTAGGGAGAAATATGGAACTTCCTTGAGGAGAAACCTAAAACTAAAAGACAACACAGGGACTTTGAACACAGGATAAGGTCTACATGTGGTGCAGATAGTGCGATAAGTGTAATAACAGAGCAGTGCATGAAGGTACATTTTAAGTCCAACAACATAATCCACGCAATAAAATAAATGAACAGGTATTGCACACAAATAGTATAAGACCCAGGAGTAACCGGGAGTAACACAAATGACTATTATCGTAGAATAGCATTTTCCCCTGTAGAAATTGCACTTTTACCAAGAGACGTTGTGTCTGTGTGTTGGGAGAGGAAAGGCATAACGAATAAGCCCCTCGTACGGACTAATGTTCTGCGTCTCTGAAAGTAGCGTACAAAAGCTGGTTTTACAGAACATTTTCATTTCAATGCTGAGGCTATTTATTCTGCTGTAGTGCGAATATCACATTAAAGTCGATTAGTTACCCTTAGGAGTGGGTGCGTAATTATCTTGCGAGGTCCTAAAATCATTGTAAAAGTGTAGAGCTGTAATAAGAGCTCGATTTTTGTTTTTAATTATAGATTACTATATTTTATCACTAAAAATGATTAGTGTGTGAAGAAATGGGTAACATGAGTTGATGGGCGTACCCATCAAGTATGTAATATAAATCAATTAGTCTTGTGTGGTCTTGTGAATTACATGTGCTGAATGAAATGCATTTAGTGACGTGCCTCCCGTATTGGCCTGGAAAAGCACGTGAACCTGGGAAAATGTAATCAGCTAGGCGAACACGTTTTTTACGAGATCGCTATTTCACAATTTTCTGCACAAACTCTATAGTCATTTGCTGCTGCTGTTCATTTATTTAGGCTTTCTACACTTCTAACATTTAAAAGACATTTGAAAAGGACGCGCACACGTGTAGGACTTAAGACCTTGACACAGAGTCTTTGGTGTTAAAATAAAGAGTATTATAATTTTTTTTTTTACAAATCTTTTAAAGATTAATGAACAAACAATAAATCTTCTTAAAATCACATTTTTTATTCAAAATAAAATAATGTATTTGCAATATCGAGACGAGAAATTTCAATGACTGTCAAACTTATATATGTTGATATTTTTTGTAAGGGAATTTCTATGATTACTTGGTAAAATAAGGAATAAATTATGAGAACAGTCTTGCACATTGGTCTTACCATATAATACATATTGCCAAAAAATAAAAATAAATAAATAAATAAATAAAAAAAAGCAAATGTGTCATTGAAATCATAAGATACCTAGTACTTGATAATTCTGTGACTTTAAGGTCTTTATTAAAGCTATAACGTTTTGACCCTCAAAAAGGTTGATACAGATTTTAACTTTATATTTTTATTCATTTAGGCAATATTTTGTTTTTCTTGTATTTCTTCACTGACATGTAAACAACATATTAAGGCTGATGTATTGACTTAATTCATTTTAAATCTAGTCTCTCTAGATAAAATTAATTCATTTTAATCTAGTCTCTTACGTCGAAGGTGAATGAGGTTACAATAAATAGGAAGCAAGATGAGCATAGCATTATATTTTTATTCATTATTTTACGGTATTACATACAAATTATACATGTAACGTGCCGTAGAACCTTCAAACCCAGCTATGCAGGAAATAAAAAAGAAAAAAAATGGAACCGTATGTTTTCAAGGTAATTTAAATGAACGTGGTCAGCTTTTGAAGCGGTGAATAAAAAGCGACTTAAAAGACAAAACACTGCCAAAATATTTCGCCACTCTTGTCTAATAAACTATTTTTGTGTCTTTTCTATGAGCCAGTGATGTCACCATATATTTCTATCTATCTATCTATCTATCTATCTATCTATCTATCTATCTATCTATCTATCTATCTATCTACCTAGATAGGTAGATAGATCTTGCATGATGGAAAATTTCGAGTGCATTTAGTGCAGTAAAAAAAAACGAATACACAGTGATTTTCAGCTGTAAGCCAGCAAAAATATTATACGTTCCTTGTAATTTTTACAGCATATATTTCAGACATTTATTCCATGGGGCTCCAAATGTGTAGATATGTTTCTTCACCAAGCTGTTTGTCACAAACCTACTGTTCGTCGTAAACTACACATTTTAGCAACCTAAACTGGTGACGCTAAAGATAAAACATTCCTCAATGGTCCGATCTTGCACATGAGGTCTCAGTGAAAACAGGCGGATGTTCCCCTCCTTGGCCCCTGCACTGCAGCAGAAACATCACAAAAAACGAGCCAGTAAGCAATGCTGCAGGAAAGTACCCGGATAGAAAAAAACAAGGCCTATGCTGCCACCTAACGGCGGAATTGAAAGTGCATCTGTCATTTACTGTTTAAAATGTACTGATTAAAATAATAAAATAATATTTTAAGCTGATCTATCATAAACGTTATAAAGAAGACAGAAAACAAACACATCCAAAAATTAAAGAATTATTTATCTTTAAGCGTTCATAACTATCTGAGCTTCTCAGAGAATACCCCCGATATGTTATTCATTGCACATCGTTTATTTCTGTTTCACAGTACAGTTAAGTTGCTTCTTCTCCTTCTTCTGCCTCGGCGTCTTCTATTTTAATTCCTCTCCTATAAAATGGCTACCGATAGCTATTATTAGGCTACGACTTCATTGCCTATTAAAAATATGGTGTCGTGTAAAGCAAGTACGCTTTCATGCCAGCCTCTTGATAAAATGGTAATATCAATGAATGTAATATGAATTTGCTATTCATTAAAAGCCATTTTCATGAACAATAGTCTTAATAAACAACACTATATCAACAAATAATATGACCTGATTACACTTAATTTAAAATCTTTGAGATATAATGTAAAACTTTTTTGAAGCCTTTTTTGATTTTTGATTGTCTTATAAAATAAAATAGCATTAGTTGAAGTCGGCATGTACACGTTATTTTATAATAATCAGAAACGCTCCTCCCCCCCAAAAAAACCCAAAACAAAACAAAAAACATAGTATAGGAATATTATAGGATTTACTTTATATACTTATCAAGTATATAAACTATCTTGTTCATTATTTGATTCGATTCATATTAGATTCAAATATTTTATGAAATAGTTTGTTACTGGATGTTTAGTGGGCACCTGTTGTACAAATGTACTGTGTTTGAATTGTAGCTGATACAATAACAATTTAATGCTTTTATAATGCCACATTATTTCTTTGCCATTTTATAACCCAGACTTGGAAAGAACTAATTCTCTGAAAGCCATAAGAGTATTAACACGTTATTTTCCATTCGCCCAAATTAATCGTAGTTATTACAGTTATTACTATTACTATTACTATTACTATAAATAAAGAAATATAAAGACACAGAGCGTATACTCCAGCGCGCATTCTTCTTCTAACCAAATATTAAAATAATCACAAAACAGGGAGACTTGTCTGTCCTGTCCATCTAGCTCATACATCCTTGCACCTGAGAAGACTACAAATTGATATCTTATACAAACTGATATCTTATCTTCCGGTTCGACGGATTTCAGGTATTCTTAAACTGATTTGCAGACACAAAGATGCGTATTATATACAAACTGGGGGAGACATTTAACTAATTTAACCGTTATTACTAAAGCTTTACCCGTGCGTAGTAAGTGTATCTTATAAACATTAACCATTGTATTCATAATTCTATTTGCTATCAAATTAGTTGAGCATATTCTCCCCTAAAAGTGCGTTTTCGGTTTATGTACTATAATATGCTTGTTCTGCTGTACTTCAACACAGACATTCTAACAGACCTAAGCATTTGTGCGTTTCATACGCGTATTGAATGCGTTTTATATTTATTATAGTAACATTAATTGTTTCTATCGTTGCACAGTCTATTCTTCGCAGCTGACGACGCAGTCACCTGCAAAGAAAAAATAAAAAAGTGACAGAAACAAATATATTTGTTATTTAGATATCATCCATTTGAAGATAATGGTCGTCAGAATTAGTAGGCTGTCTACCAATTGGAGTTGTAACAAGTGCAAGGCAAAGGTTGGGTTTGGGTTCAGACAGTGCCCGTGGCCCCCAAACACGCCATTAACATCAGCTAAACCCCCAGTCCACTGCTGCAGACACTATAGGAGCCATCGCAATTCAGCCTGACTAAAAGGTTTGGAACCTTCCTTTTATTACACATTTAAAGTACTTGTTTCGATCTTTGATTATTATTATTCAAAGTGTATATGGCAAGGTTTTTCCCCATTACACGAGTTTCATGAGTATTAATATAAAAATACCAATGAGTAATTAAATAAAGTAAGTAAGCAAGTAAATAAAAAATCATTAATAAATACACAAACAAACAAACAAACAAACACTGGACTGATCAGAATCCAATGAATAATGACATTTAATAATCAAACGAAAATGCAGCTGCGTCTGAGCTTATCCTTTAAAGAATATAAAGAAACAATCACATTTTAATTTAGATTTCTATTTATTTATATTCAGTTTACATTTTTATTTATATTTGTATATTTGAATATGTTTACCATTGAACAACACTAACTACAAATTAACTTTAACATGACCTGTGAACTTTACCACAAAAAATATTATTAATTCAACCAATGCAAAATATTTTGAACAATGATAAGCTACAAGTAAGAAAAATAAACCAATTTAAGATAAAGAAGGAAGTAATGACAAAGACGTCATCGTCTGCTGTCTAAACCCTTCGAAACCTATAAACATACTTATCAAATACACTTTAGTCACATCTGACTGAATAAGTGAATTCTGTTAATATTTTTTTGTGAAAGGTTGTTGCGTATTTCTAGATGGCTATTCCTTTAAACTGGATATACATGTTCATATGTCAAGTGTGTGTAAGCGCATGCGTAAATTATTTTATCACACACTACACGACATGCAAGCAGTCCAATACAAGATATGTACAGTACACACTGTTTTACAAAAGCATCGAAGCATCTACTTGAAATGTTCGATTGAAGAAATAAAAAGGCGTATTCGAGCGCCCCTTGCGTATGTCATTGGTGATAGGCGCTTTGATAATGTGGACTATTTCTTCGATCTTCATTTCCTTGAACCGATGTCAAATTAGTCTGGACTATAGGGGATGCCAATTAGTATCTTTACCATTCAAAAATAATGTTACATTTGGCTTAAACAAAAATGTGTATAATGAAAGTTTTAATAGTAAGAAAAAACAAGGAGCCACTATTCTGTTTTTCCACGATCTGAGAGAGAATAAACGTGTAAACGTGCTTCATCCCGCGCACAGGACATTTCTAAGCTGCATCTACTTAAATTTCCCAGAAGAACATGAGTTATACCCATATAAACGTGAACGTGAGCTCTTATACAAACAGGACATGGCTCGATGGTAGAGCCATACTAAAAAAGAGTTTTGAGAATTACCTGCACAACACTCAGTAAAAATACTAAAATATCTAACCAATTCAATTTACATATTTTATAGATCATTGTTCACCATAATTGTGCATCTGATTATTAAACATAAACGTTGAAAAGGCGTGTGTATCCTACCAGATGTGTTAGAAGCTGAAGGCTCTGTTTAATCTTCCTTTACCCGTGACTTCGGGTCTAATTGAAGTTCACGAAGCCCATGTAGGTGGTGTCTCCTAGTCGCACTCGGCTTGTCTGTGCGGACAATAAGCTACTGCAGCTAAAACCCGCCATAAAACGAACCTATATCTCCGGCTGCCTTTAGTGTTGGTTCCCACCCTGCCCTCATCTAGGCTTTAAAAGTCGCAATAACATAAAAGAAATTTGGCCACGAGTATTACTTTGGATACCTATAGAAAAAAGTCTAACAAATCGATGCGTAAACTGGAAAGACATTCGAGTTATTCAACATACCAAACTGAAGTTTGTTTTTTCGCCTACTTTGTCTGGGTATTGTGTTTAAAGCAACCCACAATTCTCCCCGTAGGCCTGAACGCCTAGCCTACATAAGGATACCATCAGCCGTCCTTCTCTATAGAGGCCAATGTAATTTTAACAGGGCCGCAGTCCAAGTTAAAACTTTATGGCCCTAAACCGTGTTTAGACCACTCGGTTTCTCTACTACTGAGACCAGACACGACAAGACCGCTCTTTCGGTAGTTCTTACTGGAAAATTCATAGAACAAAACATAATATTGTAATTTTAATTTAACATACTGATTTGCGCAAGCTGTACTCGTTGCATAATGGAAATTGGTAGCCTGAAGAATGGCAATATTATACTCCTGAATTTAGCTGCATTTACACCTCTGTCTGATGCCCGACCTGCATTTGCACGGATATGGGCAGTGAATTAACTTCTGTAGCCATCCGTGGCATGATGTGTAAGTGCACATAACTGCATACGGGTGCATTTAAGAAAGCCAGGATTTACTAACAGCACCAAAGAAAACTGAAACGAGTGTAGACAAATTCCATGAACATTTTCCCGTTTAACCCTTTAAAAATATACCCGAGTGGCCAGCCGTACCCTATTGTGTTCTATGATGCACTGGTCTAAATAAATTAATTCCCATGATTGAGTCATAAAACAAAATAAAAGGGTGGCAACTGGGAAAGGGTTTAATGACAATTTCCCTTTCAGCAAATAATGCCATATAAAGGAAAAGCTGCGGCATACAATATTTATAGTAATTCTATGCACGATTGAGAAAAGGACAAAGATATAAAATCACATTCATTGACATGATCAAGCAATCAGCTCATATTTTTACAAAGCACATAACATTTACAGAGACGTGGCGTCGTACTTTTTCTATGTAGCTTATTTGGCTAGATAAACAAAACAAAAGTCTTCGGTGGGAAATTATAATAGACTTCATTAAGATTGCTGGCCATCAATAAAATGTTTCTTCTTACAAAACATTTACAAATGCTGGCACAATATAGCCTACACTTAGGAGTAGATGTCAAATTCTGCTCATGGTCACATGACTTTCTGCTCTCTGCAATGGATGGAGATGGATCTCCACGTCACCTCACTGCTCAAAATTTCTACTCGGCGATTACTCTCCAAACCCACTAGAGCTCTTCTCGGCACAACGATGTGAAGCAGGACCGACGCTTTGGTACGGCCATTAGATGATGGATTATGATGAGCGCGTGCCCGTTGGGTCTAATATGTATTTGCCTAACTGCACTTATTACGTTTCCGGAACGGACTTTTCCAGCCTTCCTCCTTTTCTGCCCCAGACCCCGTCTACTTGCCCCATGACATACTCCTACTCATCGTCTAGTCTGCCCCAGGTTCAGTCTGTCCGAGAGGTAGCGTTCAGAGACTATGCCATTGACCCTACCAGCAAGTGGCACCACCGGGCCAATCTGCCACACTGCTACGCGCCAGAAGACATGGTACACAGAGACTGCCTGCCCAACCCGGGGACTTTAGGGGATATGTTCTCGAAAAACGGCTCGGCTGTTTACCACTCGGGATCCGGCCATGCTTCCGGCGTGTATGGTAGCGTCGGAAGGAATGGGGTTTTGCCCCAAGCTTTTGATCAGTTTTTCGAAACGGCTTACAGCAACATGGAGAATCAAAACAGCGAGCAGGCAGCGAGCAGATCTAACAGCAGTAAAGCCCCTCCAGCAGCTGCGGCAGCCCTAAGCTCAGGGACAGAGCCATGCCGGGACATAGAGGAGGCAGACCGCCGCGAGGAGACCAGCAGTCCCGAATCGTCTTCCGGTAACCACGAAGAAAAATACGCGAGCACAAGTACGTATGAACACTTGAGTCGGTTATGGGAGAAAGTTTGTAATCTCACGCGCCCCTGTTAAACATTTTATGTGCTGTTTTATAAGCATATAAGGTTTATGGAGGGCCTGTAGATTTACTCTAACAAAACTTTGTTATAAACGCAAGATCACGTGCTTTAAAGTTGAAATTGGCCGTGAATGATAGGGCATTTCCTCTCTAAAGTCTTTTAAGTCTTCTTTAGAGCTGTGATTTTCAAAACCTAGCAGTTGCAAACAATACTGTCATTATAGGAGAATTCAGCACGCAACAGTCATTAGCGTTCAGATTTCAGTCAAGTTGCATGTGTTTTTGATTTCAATATATTTACGCATATAACAGTATATAGGCTACTCATCACAAAACAAAATTTTCTTCATAAATA
This sequence comes from Leptodoras praelongus, assembly GCA_028564905.1. NCBI lineage: Eukaryota > Metazoa > Chordata > Actinopteri > Siluriformes > Doradidae > Leptodoras > Leptodoras praelongus. The sequence goes on along the minus strand of JAOTRJ010000048.1, from coordinate 24,023,015 downwards.
AAATTGCAGAACTATCCTCTTTTTACCTTGCGCAGTGATTTCTAAAACATTTTACTGTGGCTTTTACAACATTCGTGACAGTGTTGGATGTAATTTGTTTGAATGTTACTCATCTAGGCTACAGGAGCAAAGTACACCTTTTTTACTATAAACTACAGACAACTCAGCGGTCTGGAGTTAATTTAAAACGTAGACTTTGTTTTTTGAAGTCAATTTTACTGATCAATAAACGCAGGTTTTATATTAATGGTTTATCTGATTTTTTTTCACAGATGGACAAAAAACCCGCAAGAAAAGATGCCCCTACTCCAAGTATCAAATAAGGGAACTTGAAAGAGAATTTTTCTTTAGCGTTTACATAAACAAAGAGAAGAGGCTGCAGCTATCCAGGATGCTTAACCTCACCGACCGTCAAGTAAAAATCTGGTTTCAGAACAGGAGAATGAAGGAAAAAAAGTTGAACAGAGACCGTTTACAGTACTACTCGGCTAACCCTTTGCTGTAGAGGTTGTGTGTGTGAGGGAGAGATAGGGTGAACTTCAAGGTCGCGGCGCCTGCACATTCCAGGAGCGGATCTGAAGGTCCAGAAACCTCATTTCACCATATATAGGCTATGCAATATTGGCGATATTATTTTTATTATTGTTGTTGTTGTTATTATTATTATTATTATTATTATTATTATTATTATTATTATTGCATCGCCATTCGCTCAGCAGTGTCAGATACATTTTACAGGGTTTTTATCTTTTATTGTTTTATGGCTTTATTTTCTGACGATCGTGTGTACTTTATATTTATAAATGTGTTATATATACATGTCCAACACAATGTATTGGGGGTCGTTCTACAAATAGAAATTCACTTAAGGAAAGGATCATTAATTCGATTGTCTTTATATTGACATCATTGTTTTTCCTTTCTTTTCTTTTTTTGACAAAGCAAATGGATTGGTTTATACGGATTATCTTCTACTTGAATTTTGTCTTTTTTGTGCTAGACTTTCATCTAGGCCTAAATGACCTGATTTAACGACAACTAAAATGTACGAACTATAAGATGTGTATAAAGAACAACTTAAAAGCAATAGCCAGCTCGACAAGGACACTGCTTAACATGTTACCATTTCACTACAAATGTTAGGCTAATATCTTCGAATAGTCATATTGTAAATTTTCCAACTTGTGATACATTATGGACTATGCATTCAGAACTCGTTATATAAATCGATTCGTGAAAAGAAACAGTCTGTTTTTCTTTCTGTTCTTTTTCCATTAATGTAGGATCAAATGTTTGATTGATATTTTTTATTGCCGAGGAAGTTCAAATTGATTCGGGGATCAAATAGCTGCCATTATTAATGCCTCGTATCCATTACGGAACTGCTTCAAAACACTGCAATGGATGTCTCAGTGAATCAAATCGGCTTTAAAACGCCTTGCTCCAATTTCGACCTCCCAGACGAATGAATGTATGCTGACAAAGCTTTGATACAAATGTAGCCTACATTTGTTCGTTAAAAAAATAAAACAACATATCTGCAGCGCATCAATCAAAAGGTGGCGACTTTCATCGCAAATGCGTAACTTGTAAGCTATGGCCTATTTTACAGTTTCGGTGTGACATATCAAAATACAATATAAGAGATGGTCACAAACCAAGTAACGGCTTCATGCCACTCTCACGTCTAATAAATAAAGACGAGCGTGAACTAATAGGCTAGCGAGTTCCTCGCGCATCCTTTGAGGCTCTGTGGAATTTGGACGTCCCTCCCCCACCGGCGTTGCTCTAGCAACTTGGCCATAAAACACATTTTAGTCTGGAGCATTTGTACAATTGGGGTGCGGTGCAATAAACTGTCTGAGAACCAAGGTTATTAACTGTGACTAAGAGCGCGAAAAACAGCGACTGCAATCATTGAAAGCTTGCGTTCACCGACTCTTCCGGCATTTGTCTCAGACTCGTGGCCGGAGTCCTCAGCGATTAGCCTTCCTGAACGCCGACGTTTTGTCCACAAGGTGGCGCCATTCAGCTCAATGTCATTGTCGCGGATTTAAAATATACTGCCGAAAAATAATTTACGTCTGCTTCTGAAGATGGACCATGTCCTAATCATATAACAAGAGATTTCAGGTAGGCTAAATACCGTGTTATTATTTATATGTGTCGGAGTTAGAAAACCTAGGAAATAGATTACCCGAAAAGAGATCTCTCCATATGTCTCCACAATAATTAGCTGTGCTACACTATGGTGCTCATACTGTATCCTATATCTGAAACAGTGTTGGGATATTGCTGCGACTGTCTATATCTGAAACAGTGTGTCTTAAAGCGATTACGAACCTTTACAATACACGTAATTTTATTTTACCTAAAAATTTTACCTCGTCACGTACAGGATACATGAGCAAGACCCGAACCAGTAGGCCAGGCTGAATTTCCTAACAATATAAGAATATGAAATATGATTTCCTTATTCTGCAAATAAATAAATAAGGTTTTATAGCAGAATGCTGCAAGTAGTCTAACTTAATCAGAATGATCTGTGAAACCAAATGTGCAAAAGTGATTCGCGCCAGGTCGAGAGAGAATGAGCAAAGACAGTGCTGTGTGTCTTAGATGAAAAAGAAAACACTCCATGGCTATCAAAATATATAAGTGAAAATTTGTAGCCAGTATAGCCTATTGTTAATATATGAGCAGGCCTTTCTGTTTGCGCGCGCGCCTGTATGATGTGTTTCCTGACATTGTATAACACTATTTGCCTAATTTTGCTCTTAGTAAAACTGAGAGACGCAAGATGCAGTTTATGTAACTGACTATGTTGCATGTTTAGTGTAAGTTTTTTGCTCTGTTTTCATATAGATATTATAAATAACTATTGTGTAGTCTGGCGTTTTTTAAATATATTTTATTTTAAAAAGTATTCATCATATAGACTCCACACTACAATACTATCCTAAAGACTCCATTATATTCTACTATATGTCTAATTATTGGCAGCTTTAAAACTAGAAAAAAAGAACGCCTTTATTCTAA